>VXAB01006020.1:15186-101428 GCA_013399175.1 Odontophorus gujanensis | reverse complement strand
TTGACATGTAAAGGAGGGTGGGAAAGTTAAAAGAGAAAACTTGTGCATGTACATAAGGGATATTAGAGCCTATAATAAATAATTTAGATCATCCACATCTGAGTCCGTTTCTCAGAAGATGCATTCATTCTGCTCACTTCCCAAGCTAGTTAAACATTTGCTGGTTTTGATTCTGAATCTCTGTAATTATATTAACATCACCCCATACCAACACTAAGAAGGAATGCTACTAGCACAAGTTAGTCCATATCACAAACAATAATCAGCTTTGTAGCAACGCATCATACTACTTTGTGGTTCTCTGCTCAGTCAACTGACTCCCCTACAGATTTATAGTGCAGGTGGAAAGGATATGTCTGCATCTGTGCTGATAAATCCTTGACTGGATTAGAGTATTTGGTGGTGGCTACAATAAAGCATAAGTGCCTCATTCTTCTCACAAATAAAATTATACCTCTTACCTCTAGTCTGAGTGTGTGTATTTCTACCTCCAAGGCACGGAGCTTCTTTATATCTTCCTCTGTTAATTTGATTTCAATAATTCATTCTGTATTCTTTTACATACATATGTATGTATACTCGTATACATATTCATATATGTATGTTAATGTGTAAGTGTATGTGTATATGCATTTCTGGTACCCTTATTTTTCCCTTTAGTGTACTAAAAAGGTGACGCTTATTTAGCACTCAATATCAGCTCATAATTTCACCTCTGTTTTCAATTGTTTGGTGGACTTCCCATTTTCCTCAGAGAGTAATTCTGGTCACCATCACTCACTTTGCAAAAAAAATAACAGCCAATTTTCAGAAAAGTACACCCTCAGGCATCTCATATATGCCTTTCACTTGAACTCAGCACAAATGTCTGCAGACTGTACATGACAGAGTTACTCCACGAATCTGTCTTTTGCATCCTTCCTATTGTAGGCTGCTGATACTACATCATTTCTCTGTTTCCTTCTCCCATCTGTCTGCCTGAAAAATCTGTCCCTTATTCTCAACAGTCTAAATGAGTCTTTTCTTAGATCTATGTTGCCACACACAGCACAGCAGTTAAACTGTCTGGGTACCTTTGTCATTTTCTTAGATGTTTGCAGGGACATATACACTGCATTAAATTAGTGTAAATATAACCAGTACCTACAAAGTATATGTAATAGTAGTTTTAATAGTAATGCTACCTCATTTTCTTTCTACCTATTCCAGCTATTCTAATTAAGTGGTGATTGTAATACTCAAAGTATGTAAAAGAAAATAAAATCATCAAGTTCAATAAGGATTGGCCGTGCCAAATATATTTTCTTATGTATTTTTTCTCTGCTTGTAGGGTTTTTTCATGACCTGTAAGCAACAGTGTTTTTTTTCTGTACACTCCTGAACAGCTTGAGCTACGTATGTTTAAGCTACTTTGAGATTAAAAATAATTTGTCTATGTCCTACTGTGAATGCCCGAGTTTGTATCTAAATATGCAGATTCATAGATTAAACACCACTGAGGAGAACTGTTATTTTTAGTCTATAATAATAGCTTATTTCAAATACATATAGATTATCAGGTAAAGCTACATGCTTTGTGTAAATATAATTACAGGAAAAATTATAGAAGAGTGACCCTGCAAATGTTGAGAACAATTTTTAGAAATGATTTGACAAAAAGCCAACTTACATATTATTTTTTGCACATCAGCTATTTGCTACTACTTTCTTTCTAAGTCAATAGCTAAGCATTTCCTAACATCATTTGTATTTTATTTAGGAAGATCTACAAATAGATACTTTATGTATTATCAGTCTGTGAAGGGATATTCATTGAACAAATAAAATAATAAAACATAAAATAATTTATGTTGAAAAAGACCCTTAAGATCATCAGGTCCAACCACCAAACTAACCTACCATGTTCCACTCCTTAGTGCCACACCCATATCTTAAATACTGCAAGCAGCATGTTCCAAAACCCAACCACGCTTTCTCTGAAGAAACTCCTCCTGGCAACTAATCAAAACCTCTTCTAGTGCAACTTGAAACCATTACCTTTTGTTCCATCACTTGTCTTCTGAATAAACACACTTTCCTGTGTGCAACCTCCTTTCCTTTCAGGTAGTTACAGAGATTGATAGCATCTCCCTACAGCCTCCTTTTCTCCAGACTAAACAATCCCAGTTCCCTCAGTCACAACTTAATAGTCTTATTTACTAGTTCTTCACTGATTTTGTTTTTCTTCTCCAGACAGGCTCAAATAAGTCCATACTCTTCTTGTTGTGATCCCAAACTGAGCACAATATTCAAAATGCAAGCTCACCAGTGTTCACCCAGTAGTCAACAACTAAACATCCACAGCCTTTCACTCTACTAAGCAGAACACAGAAAGAGATCAGGTTAGTCATACAGTACCTGCTTTCCTTAGAACCCATGCTGACTGTGTCTGATCACCTAGAAGTCCTCTAAGTGCCATGTGATGGCAGTCAAGATGATCTTCTCCATGAACTTTGCTAGCCCTGAGGTCAGACTGGTGGGGAGAGACTATGTACCCTCGCCCTGGGAAAGGGAAAAGGGAAAGGGGGAAAGGGGGAAAACGTCAGGGAGATGGACTTAAAAACAGCAACAATGGTCTGAGGAGGAAAGCTAATATTGGAATGCAAAATAACATAATATAATGCAATGTAATTGGTATTGAAGCTAATAAGTCCTATAAAATGAGAGAGCGTCCAAAAACAGAAGACCTTACGCTAACATTGAAAGCAAAACAACTAAGGAGCTCACACACAACTGGGATGAGCAGAAAGGGATCCCATGACTTGCTAACTGTTTTCTTTCCCTCTGAACAGAAAATGGACATGCAAAGTAACACAAAGTCCTCTGTGGTATGTAGTTCTTTTCTTCTGAGACAGGTATACCTGGAATTATCAATGACCCACAGAATGGGGCATTAATTCTTTAACTCCCAGTGCACTACATGATGTTATGATATGGAAAACAGATAACAAAAAATCATAAAACCAAGACAGTGTCTAAACTACACAGCTGTAACTCTTAAGTAACATCATAGCTGACATTTTATGTCACTGTCTAGCCAGACCTAGTTCATTATCGAATACAAACACCAAAATTCTTTTTTTCAAGGATTTCTTGACCTTAGAATCTCTGGTGATGCTAAATTATACCTTTCCAATAAATGAACCTAAATCGGTGTATCATGAATTGCAAATTCATTGAATCTTCTTACAGTTTTTATCTACAAAAGCAGTTCAGTTCTTGCACAATCAGTGCTCTCACGATGTCTCTGGGTGTCCATGATATTGTTTCTCATGAAGTCCCTATAGAAAAAAAAACAAAACTTTACAAAATTAATATCATTTGTTCATTGTCCTTTTTTTTGTTTGTTTTTTGTTAACAAGGGAAAGGGAAATGCTACAGATTTTGGCGTTTCACTTAGTTTTTCACAATTTCAGTGTTCTCTTATTAATAAAGATTTATTGTCAAGGAAAAAGGACTTGTGAAACAAGGGAAACGTGACAACAAGGCTCTTGTGGCTTCATCTTAATTAGGTCTGAGCTCATTCTTCCAGAGAATACCAAAGGGAATTTTTGTGCCATAACCTCAAATTACTGATCATAAAATAAAATATCATTTAGAACTCCAAGTTATTATGTAATTCTTCTTTATTATGTAAATTATTCTAAGTCTAGACATCCAAAAACACTGTATCAAGTCAAAAGTTATTGTGTAGAAACCCTTCCTAGTCAAGGAAGGGAAAATGGTCCCCTTGGGGTGATTCATCTCATTCACTTTAGGTACATTCTTCCCACAGTACTCCCATTCACACTTCAATAAATACAACAGGAGGGCTAGGCAAACAGCAGAGGCTATACATATATATATACATATGCAATGATCCTTTACTAAATCACATAAATATGATTGTTTTGAAATCATGAGGTTCATATGAGCTAGATTATCTATTAATTATAATCTAAGAGTGAATCAATATACTGTTATGTAGTGGGCCAAAACAGACAAGGCTGCTTTTGCTTCATTCATCTAGGTCCAGCCAGAATGCAATGCAAAACACACTTACTCACACACTCACCCTCACTCAGCTTCTGCCACAATAGACACACAAGGCTCTAAGCTCTGGTTCCGCTCTGGTTGCTGCACCCATGACTGTATACATGCATATACACAAGATCCCCACATAGAAGAAAAAAGATTGGAAATTTAGTTTTATGAGAAGACACAATGAACTTTGCTGATAAGGTGAAGGGCATGTATGGCTAAGAGCAGTAACCAGACTGTAATTGGTCAGCCCTTTCTTTTCCCATTTTTAGTCCACCCCTAAAGACTGAGAACCGTCCTCTTCCCTTCTTCTGCTTGCTCTTGTAAACATCCCATAGGAAGGTCCATGCAACTCCAAAATCCTCTTCCCCTGCATAGTTGCAGTGTTAGTCTTTCTTCCTTATCTATACATTGAAAACTAGTGTAAGCACTTTACATTAGATAATGATTACACTTGCTGAGAAACACAAACTTGGAAATCATCCAGATATTTCTGAAGCCATTTAAAGGTATGTTAATACTTGTTTTCTGATTTCTCTCCAGAGCTTGCTATAGAACTTCACCTCTCTCAGATGAGATATGATGTTTTGATGTTTCCTTAGATGCAGGTCTTGAAGACAGTCACAATTAATGTAAATCTCAGAATAGTACAGCGACTTAAACTGTAGTGCAGTTCTAATGGCAGAGAAAAGAATTCCAAAATTAAAAATGCTACACTGTTTTAATTTTAAGCAGCTGAAATAAAGGACCACCGTATTCCTCAACCAACACATGAGATTTAGAGCATCGGTTTCAACACAAACTGGTGAAGAAGCCCTGTGAAAGCTCCTTGTCATTACGATCCCAGGACAAGAAGATATTGCATAGCCTCCCCTCAGTGGCTCATCTGACTTTCACTTTGAAGATTGATTCAGCAACAGCTCAGCATACTTTCAATTTAGCCAGTCTTGCTGGACATCATTACACTGTGTTTCCATAATCTGATGTCAGGGACAGATGGTGATCCCAATGCAGATCTATTATAATTTTCGCTGTTTTACAAAAATAGAAAAGTGCAACACAAAGATTAGATCTTTCCCTTTGATTGCTTTTATTATTTCCCACACCATGTTTGCCAAGACTTTCATATGAAGTCTTCTATCTCCCAGTTCTGTTTTCTCATCTATTTTGCAGTTATTTCTCTCCTTATTTTCACAGCTTCTCAATACTGGAGTATCTCATTAAAACGAAATTGAAACTGTTAACTTCCCAACATTCCACATTTTTCTCAAGGTCTTTGAAGGACACAGTGATGCGATCACACTCTATTTCTCTTTTAGAAACCTGTATTAACTTTCAGAGATGTTGACTATTTAAAGCAGAACTAGACGGTACAATTCTTTTTTTGTCNACAGGCCAGGATGCCGTTGGTCTTCTTGGCCACCTGGGCACACTGCTGGCTCTTGTTAAGGTGAGCATCAACCAACACCCCCAGGTCCTTTTCCTCTATACATTCTTCAAGCCATTCTGCTGCAAGCCTGTAGCATTGCATGGGGTTATTGTGGCCAAAGTGCAGGACCCAGCACTTGGCCTTATTGAACCTCATCCCATTGATCTCAGCCCAGCTTTTCAGCCTATCCAGATCCCTCTGAAGGGCCTCCCTACCCTCAGGCAGATCGACGCTAGATCATGTTCTAAATAGTTCCAAAAATATATAGTGTTGTAGATCCAGGAATAGAGCTGGAAGATAAATATTGAGGTAAATACAACTAATAAAATGAGTCTCTGATTATATTTTCATTCAAAGCACTGCCCAATAAATCAAGGTTAATGTAAGAATTTAATTTTTAGATGTTTAAAATAGACTGTGGTATACATACCATATTCCTTTACAGAAGATGATTCTAAACTGCATCTTTTGTTGCACTAACAGAAAAACTCTGTCTCTGGAAGAGACTGTCACTCTTTCTCTGTCACACCGTGTAAGACTCATTCTCAGGCTGTCACTCTGACAGGGTGGTAGGGGTGCACATATACATACATCATGTCCAGATGCTGGTGATCTGGTCTGAAATCAGGTTGCTTCTACGTATAACCTTTTGAGACAATATCATGATTGGTGGTTGGAACTTGATTATCTACAAGTCCCACCCAACTAAAACTATTCTGTGGTTCTATGATTACAGGATTTCATATGGGGGAGTTTTTGTCTACATTTCTTGCCAAATACTGTGAATCTGTGCAAGATTCTATGTCTACAGGCAGAATATACTGTAGGACAAAAAGCACTGAACAGTCACTATGGGAGTGAGAAAGCACCAGGAAGAAACAGAAGAGAACAAATTCAGTCTCTAATAAAATGCTGAAACAAATACTAAGATGTATGAGCATTTGAAGGTTAACAATAAAGTCACAATTAATAGCAAGTGCAAAATTTTTAAGTACAAAAATCCAAGGTAAATTTGAATGACCTTTAATAAGATTACAGTATCAGTTAACAAAGGGTACAAAATCAGTCAAGTGTAACTTGAGTTTGGTAGAGCTTTTGATACAGTGCATCAGAAAATTAGACATAAAATTTAACAAAATAAGGCTGGAGGAGCATATTGAAAAATGAGTAGTGCTTAAAGTATTATTAATGTAAGGTAATACTAAGTGGAAGAACATTGTTTTAGATGAGCTCTCTTGTACCTCTGGAATTTCTGTTAGGTCTGTTCTGATTTATCATTTGTATTCATGTTTTGAAAGAGGAGGATAGATATTACTCTTACAGATGATAATTAACAAAGAGAAGCTGCAAGCATATTGAAGAGGGAATTACATAAATGAATATAATTAAAGAATATTTCTTAATGGCATAGAAAATATTATCTCTCTAGGGACAAACTCTCCCTAGGAGCAATATTGATAATATAATTAAAATAAAATTCTTCCTAAGAAGAAATGAGAAACGAGGCAACAACAAAAAATATTCTGGGTGTCTAATGCTGTAACAATTTTGTAGTTAGGGCACTTGGCCAACAGTTTCTCTCTGAGAGCCCATTTCAGATGTGAGCTGTCTAATGGACCTTAGGTCTCTCATATTCGTGTTTAGTATCTTCCTTTGAAAAGCTGAGCTAGTTACAGACACCATTCACCAAGCAAATTTTGTAACTGCTTGTCAGCTAACTTTATACACTCTTCCAGGCACTCAAATGCAAGCCCTTAATGAACTGACAAGCCACATCTAATTGACCTCCAGCACGTCTTGCACCGTTGCTTTGCTCAGTGGATTTCCTCTGAAATACAACTACTGCTGGCAGAAGATCATTTATTTTGATAATGCAAAATTAGAGTTCTGACTGTCTTCACGTATTGACTGACTTAGTCCTTTACTAAACTATCCTCCAATGATTAGCTTACCATGAAGAAAAATATTTTCTGCCTGGAAGGACTGTGATCAAAAAAGTAAAATTTTAGTACGTTGAGTCATACATTTCATTTTTCTTTTTTACTCTTACTCACATGTTGCACAGTCACACAAAAAGGATTAATACCTTTGGTTTGTTACTGATTCTTGTCTCAAATGTGATCCCTCACCCAGACTCTGACAGTTGCCAACCCATCTTCACTGCAATCCTTTTAGGCTCATGGCCACGGAATTGTACTCTAAAAACAGATAATGCTATCAGGTAGGCCAGAGCTAACAAGTAAATAGGTTGTGTAAGATCCTCTGCTATCTCACATTTCAGGTCCCAAATGGTAGCAGTGTATCTCCTATCACATTATTTTGAATCTTTACTTTGACATTTGTAAACAACTTTCTACCTTGGAAAGTTTCCTGCTTGGCTGGGAAAGGGTCTGGAAACATATTCTTGCTGTTATATTTTAAAATCTTCCATGCTCTCATGAACTTTTACTCCGTTTAATATGGTCTACATTCTGCCTAAAAGCAGACTTATAAAAAAACAAATCAATATATCGATTGGCTAGATCTGGCCTGCACTCCATTAAAATTTGACAAATATTTCAGAGCGGGCAGTTGTAATAAGCAAAGTGCATTTAAATTTATATTCAATTTACAAATCATAACTTACAAAGAAAAATGAAAACAGTATTTCCGGGATAGCTTCAGTATTCTCCAGTTTCCTTCTGACACCTGTGCATGTTGTGCCTTTCAGTATATTTTAGAAAAATGAGTCAATATATTCACATATTTCTGGTGAAGTATCCTTCTCTGCTGGAATATACCAATACTTATTTTACAAAAATAACTAACACTAGTGATAGGGTAAGAGTTGTTCCAGGGAAGGTTCAAGCTGGCTATTAAGAAAATTTACTCTCAGAAAGGGTGGTCAAACATTGGAATAAGTTGCCCAGGGAGACTGTAGAATCCCTGGAGGTGTTCAAGAAACATGTAGATGTACTTAGGGACGTGGTTTATTGGGCATGGTAGTGATGGGTTTAGACCTTAGAGGTCTTTTCCAACTGTAATAATTCTATGATTCTATAAAAGATGATGGGATTAACTTGTTCTTCCACTTGTATTCTAACACACCGTTAGAATCATGTTCTCTTGAAAGGCATTCTCAGCCTTTCCTTCAAATCGTGACTTTGTTTTCTGAATTCAGCTTCATGATAAAACAATAGATTCTCTCTCTCTCTTTTCTTCTTTTTCCTGCATAGTGCCTATTATTTTCATAGAGGCTGTATAATTACAGACTTTTTCCCTTATTTCTTTATGTCTATCTTTTTTTAATGGATTTTTCTCAAGCTCTAATTTTATCTGTTTTTACTATATTTTCAAGTTTTCTAGAGTTAGTTCTTGCTACAATACACATGTAGCATTCTCAACATTAAAATATTTAATGTCTAGTTTGTCCTTATGTGAACAGTTCATTTACTTTCCGCTACAAGGATTCTGCCATACAAAGGGTTTCACAAAGTTGTTGACATTTTTTTTTTCATCTGTGCTATTTGTACTTTTTACTGCTAACAACTCTAGCTTACTCTAGTCAGATAAAATCCTTTCATCATTTCCCAAGAGCATCTTATAAATCATGCTGTGCTCTGTTTCAAAATAAATGGTTATGGCTTCTGTGTTATACTTGTTAGAATTAGATGAACAACAGAAAATTCTAAGGGCTGGTTCAAATTTTCCCTTCAAGGTTCAATTCTAATTCAAAAGTATTTTTCTAATCTGTTTTCAGGTTTATGATAGCTTATATGACTAACATTTAAGATTGTATGTTTTATTCATATTCTCTAGTTAAAAATGCATACACCTGTTAATTCACTTTTACCTAGAGTACATCACTGTCCACATTTCAATAGCAAAATTTCTGTTTAAGTATAGTACAGTAATATGTGCAAAAAATGTTCTGAAAAATCAGTTGTAGTAAATGGTTTTATGAAAAATAAAATCCTCTTCATGTTATGTTCCATTTCAGTAACAAGAAGAGCTGCTTGAAACACTTCTACTTCCTTGTTTCCAGGTATTCTGTCTTTGTTGGAGCCAGGATTGAAGAAAAAAAAATTGTTCTTATAAATTTGTACATACATATGTTAACCTGCAGTTTTCAGAAATGGTTACACACTTTTTTTGAAAGCAATTTTCTATAGCCTCAATATAAATAGGAACAGCATAAGAAAACTTGGGTCTCTACAGCCCCTTCCTGAATTACAGTGGGAATAACAAAGACAAGTTTGTTTTGTTGATATATCGTATCTGCAGGATAAGGTAAGAAAATGAAAGCAGGAGGGATCATTCTGATAGATTAATAATGCTTCTGATTTTACGATGAGTCATTAGAAAAGACTGAACCAAAGATACCTATTAGGTTGTTTTTCAAACTAAAAATTACCTATTGCAGTCTGCATTATCCATCCCCTCCATTTATGGATTTTATCAGCATGCCTTTGTCTCACACAGAACTTTCCTAAGAAAACAGATCTCTTTGTCTTCCATTTTGCATACGGTTAAGCATATGTAATGATTTCAGATCACTTAGCAAAATAGGCAGTAACACTCCATCTTAAAAGAGATTAATTACCCTTCCTAAGAAATATCTTATGTCCTATTCCAGTTAATTGCATTAGGATCTGAAATTGTTTCTTTTCTGGTGCTTATTTCTTCTTCTTTTTTTTTTCACTCAGTAATGAAATATCCAAAGATTAATAGCATAATGGTGAAACATCAGGTATTGAAGTTTGTTATCACATGAAAAGAAGCTGAAATAATTTGATTTCTTGATTCTTCACAAGTTGTACTGTGAACGAGTGATATGCCAGCAATTATACAGTAGTGGTCAGGGTGGTACCACCTTATGTTAGCACCTGACTGAGCTATGCTAGCCCTAATCCAGCACTATGGTGAATGTGAACCAGCTCAGCTGCTCGATATCAAATTGCCTTAGTGTTTGTAGCTAGAATTTAGTTACAGTGCAATTATGATGTGCTATGAACTCACACTACACGACCTCCCAGTTATTTGTTTTATAACTTTGAACATTACTTTACCACAGATTTCTCTTGTATGAAATTTGTCTTCATTCTCTCTTTAGGTCCACTGGTCCACCTTCACTTCATCTTTGACTGAAAATGTTCCTGCTTAGTTCCAAGTTTTCTTCCTTGGGACCAAAAGCATTAATCTGAGATATGGTATCTAAAAACATAAAAATATCAGCTGAACAGAGAAATATGCATAATAGGAGCATAGGTTACCTACCATGGATTTTTTTAAAAAAAAAAAAAGAGAGAGAGAGAGAGAAAGAGGGATTAAACTAGCTTCACAAAATAAGATTGCACAACAGGGCTCAAGAGAGGACCAGAAGATCTCATTCTTCTAAAGGTTTTTTGACTGTTAGCCTTGGTTCAGTGTTGGATCTAAATATAAAAGGCTCTATTATTACAGTATTAGGAGACTAAAAATAAAATGGGAGTATGTGTTTTCATTTGCATTGCCTGAATTGTCTGATGTCTCATTTATGAACTATTGCTTAAACAAAAGTTCCAATAACTCCAGTAACTTCAGAACAAAGTGAAAGCCACCTTCTTCCTCATGTGGCAGTTTGCAAAAAGTCCATCAGTTTTTACAGCTTATGGTTATTCTAAGATTTTAACTTTTTAAAACTCTTTATTTCTTTATTTCTGTTCTTTCTTCCTTTCTTCTTTTTTTTTTTTTTTCTGTCTTCAATAGCTACTAATAGGTCAACAAATGTGTAACCTTATAATACTAGGAATGACTTGCTTGGGCAATATCAGCAATTCGAGCAAAATGACCATACTTATTTTGTCACATTTTCAGCATCATGGCCTCTCTAAAAGATACCATGCTAGCAACTACAGTGCAGGGTACATACAGAGAAGAGAGAATGCAGTTTATCATTTGCATTTTTTCACTCTCAGTAGGATTCATTTGCTTTGCAAAGAAGATAGACAAGTGATGCAGACATTAATGAAGATATTTCACTATAGCAGACAAAATTCGAAGGACATGCTTAAAAGACCCAATCTACTTACATCCAGAAATTCTATCATTATTTTTTAAACTTTATATCAAATTAGCTATGAAGTCATAACAATAATATAAAAAGGAAAATACAATAACATCGCAAAACCTAGATGCATTCCCTTCTTATGTTGTATGCAGACAGCTTTTAATATAATGAATATTAACGTTGTCCAGAGTAAAACTTATTTGGATAAGATTCACATTCTAGAAGTTCTAGTTAAGCGTTCCAGTGCTTTGTTAGATCAGACTTCACAGGGCAATTGCCTCTTTAAAATATCAGTGGCCTGAGAGAAGAATATTTTTGAGGCTTATTTGCGTGGAAAGGTTAAGATCTCTCATCAAATATATATACATATATGTATATATAAAATACTGAAATTATACTTTTTAAAAAAGTATAATTGAACAATTAATAAATAGGTTTGAAATGGACCTGAAGAACATAAAAAAATAAATTGATCTATGTTAATCGCAATTCTGACTATAATATTAATAAGCTAATAAAAGTTCATTAAAATGACAAATTTTTACACATTTGTGTAAAAAGAATATTGACAAAGTAATGTTGTTTGGAGAACAAAATGGTGATAAAGGTATAATACCCCAAACTATGTTATGTAGGGGAAAAAATATCAGCTCTTTGCTTTTCCTTTTGCATATCAATATACAGAACTGCTTTGTGCTCTAGGTTTCTCTAACCTACAAATTAAATAGTGTTTGATCAAGATATTTATTAACACTACTTGAACCAGACTCCAAACGTTTGTTATTCATAGTAAATGAAGTGCACACTAGTCATATAACAGATAAATTTGTGACAAAATAATCCAGCAAAAGCTATTAAAACCACAAAGCTCATATACATGTCTGTCTCTATATATGTTTTCTTGACAGCCATTTCTGGTGTTTGGGTTCTTGTTCTAGCTTGTTATGTGCCCTACGTTTCATCTGTTCTTACTTTTTTGTGAGGTATCTGCAATTAGGCCACATCAGAGGCAGAAGGCTAGGCTGGAAAAGCTTCTGATTTGATATTGTAAGCCAAGTTCTATGTTTGTATGAGACTGGAGGCATCTGCAACTCCATTGGGACTGTTGTCACAGTTCTTTCAAGAGACTTACCACAGGAATTGGAATACAAGAGGCATTTTTAGTTCCAGCATAAATCACAGATGATTTTAAGAAAGTTTCTAGAAACCAGAGCAGCTCCCAAGATACAAAGTACTTTTTGTCTGCCAAAATAAAAAAAATAACTGTATGATCACTCTGGATTAGAAGTTGTGTTGTGTTCTCTTCAAGGAATCCAACCTCTTTATATACTTTGTTTTGGATTTTAGAGTATTTTAAAAATTTCTATATGAGAAAAAGTTGATGAAATATCTTTCTGAAAAACTGCATTGATTTTTCATTGCTTAAATTAATTCTAGCTGGGCACAAGCCCTTCAGCTTTTCTGCTTGGTTTGTCCCAGCACAGTCACCTTGTCTGCCATCCCTTTCGTGAATAGAAGAGCGCAAACACCTGCCATAAATAAACAGACATTCATCTGTGCTTGCTGAAGATTAATTCACCTTTCAGTTTTTTTACAATAAGGAATTATTCCCTGAAATATTTAGTTTTTCCACTCTGTTGCTTCTCTTTTGGATGTATTTTGTAGTTTTATATATCTTTTAATGTCTCTAATGGAATCTCTTGCCTCCTTTCCTCACTTGTTTAATTTTTGTTTTGTTTATAATTTTGCCTTTATTTCCTGTTCTGGTTTCTAGCCTTATGAGTCATAACATCTTAATAATATTGGCAGTTCAGAAACCCTTAATATACCCACTAAGAACGGATATAAATGTGGTGTAATGGAGGAACATTTCGGAATTGTTTTACGAATCTGTGTGAAATTAATAAGATAAGAAGGAAAAAAATTGAATTCTTGTTGAATATATAGAGACAAGACTAGGCAAAGAAGAGAACAGTATAACAAGACAATCTATTCCCTCAAGCATAATCTGTTCAGATTAGCAAATGCAACCAAACCTTTCATTCCTGCAACGCTGCCAGATATGACAACTTTAAAAATAGGAGACTAAGATTTGTTCATGAAAATTTTCCACAGATATTGACAGTAGTATTATTTATTCAGCACAATTTATATACTTGACTCTTTACTAAAGAAAGTTAAAAGCACAAATTTGGCTTGAAGATTTTATGATGCAGAACCCTTCTGCACTAAATCAAGTGGGTATACATGTGCCAGACAGACCTGCTCATGTTAATGCGTCTCCATGTGAGGCCAGAAATTTGCTGCTATAGGCAACGTTCAAGGTCAAGCACTTCAAAAAAGTCCAGCATAATAACTGAAATAAATCATCACGATTGTTTCAAAGGAATCAGAAGGAGCATAGGAACAAAATTCCTAATGCATATTTTGATGTCTACTCATTTTAAGATACACTTCGCTTTCAAAAATGGTACATTTCTTAGTTAAATTTTCACATGCAATTGCCACATTCTATTTTCTCCTAGAGAAATAAGTGATGTTACTTACACTGTTCTGTTGATGCTCATAGCCCAGGAGTTTGAGATTGTTTCCCTTCATATGAGAACTTGAATTGCTCACAGATATCATAACAGACATAGGAGTACAGGTGAAACCAGAGTCCAACAGAGTTCTTAGAAAAAAAAATGATGCAGGAAGGACACAAAAGTTTGTGAGAAAGCCCAGCTGGGGGAAGAGGATAGAGCAGAGATTATAAAACGGAACAAGTCAGGGAGCATATGTGGAAAGACTTAACAAAAAAGACAAAATGATGAATCAGATGGCAAGGCTATCACCTGCACAGGCAACACAGGACCAAATGAATCATTAAGAAACATATGAAGTATACGAGTTTGAAAAGCAGAATTTTGGGTACAGTAAGCATGTTTTTGGAGGCACAAAATGTATATGTCCAGCACAAGTGAAAAATTTTTTGCAAGTCAACTAATATTACAGGTTACTATTCTAAAATATACTTTTCCATAGCAAAACCAGATTTGGTTAAGTCTTATTCTAAATGGTTCTCTGTGGTTCCTGATAACACTGCAGTGTTGACGATGTACTACAGAATGAGGACATCAATGTGAAGAAAACCTGAAAAAGAATAATCATGATAACTGCCTTCTGAAATCAACAGAAATATTAGTAGACATAAAGCAATCCATAGAATACTAGTAACTTTTCTTCAACATTTCTGTGAATTACATAATTTTTAATGTGTAGGATAGGGAAGACTAGATACAAATAAAATTTTGAGTATTTGCATTTTGTTTAAGTATTGCTTTACAGTTACACAGAATTAAAATGACCAGACCTGTGTCACACTGACTCACGCACCATTAGAGAGCTTGTTAATAATTTATTGTAAAACAATCTGTCCAGACTTATCCATTTGTTTTCTTCTGAATGCTTTTTTTTCATTTTGTATTCTGTATTGTACATAGATGAAGTTCCTGATCAAATGATAAGTCATCAGACTGTAAAGTACTGGTATCTTTCTCTAACCAGGGTAAGGACAGTTTTCTGACTCCCTGTTAAGAATTTTTCGTAGTGTCTTTGACCAAGAAAATGATCAGAAATTTAGAGAACTCAATATGAAATCAGCTAAACCATGGCGTCTATTCAGAATAATAGATGCAAACTGCCTATGAGAAGGACCTTAGTTAGGCATCACAAAGGAGTCTGGATGTGGAAGCCCACTGTCGTATTAAATCTACATTCTCAAAACTCTATAAATGCTTTGTTTTCACAGCAGCATCTCTCTCACACAGTCAGAATACAGCCTAAGTGAATTGCATTCATGATGAACCTAACTCAACTTGTCCTGGAAGAGTTAGGTATCTTATTCAAGCCAGTTATCTGGCAATACAGAGAAATAAACATACTAGCAGAACGAGTGCATCTATTTTCAGCAACAGTTTTGATAACATAAACTGTCATCTGACAGTGCTTATCTTTCTCCAACAATTGCACAGGAAGTTGAGGAGACTGGCTTTGGCTTGACTTCCAAAAACTGTTAAGTAAAATTAAGAAAAATAAATTTCATGACAGCTGACAGAAATTGCAAGCACAGTGAAACATCTTGATGTCTTCTTTGTGAAATTACTACAAAGAAGTTCTCATTTAACATCATCACTAGAGAGGGAAAGAATAAATGAATAAAGCATTTCCTCAATTTAAATGTTTTCTGATATTTCTTTATGGAACACATGTCCAAAGTAGTAAAGATAGTGTCAAGGAATATAAGCAAGGTAAAGTTAATAATATTGCACAGGCAGTTACTTGTGTTTATTTTCTTCTAGTTTTAGAACAGAAAAAAGATGTAGAAAAGTTTCCTATTTTTCAATTTACTTTCTCTAGCTTCAATTGTTTTTATATGTAATTTATACCTTTTCCTCATCTTTAATATTGAACATGTTTTCAGCTTTGTAATGGTTCTTTAATAGTGCACTTCAAAACACTAAAGCAATTGTTGAGGGAGCTGCTAAAACAGATAGGGATCATTTTTAGAGGAAAAAGGGATGTAAACAAACATTGCAACATTAAGAACTGTGCAGTTAACTCTCCTGTGCAGCACTCTACTTAAATATCCACTGCTAAATAACATACTATGCCATACCATGCAATTCATAGCATTATATAGTCATCAATTCTACATCAAATATGTATATCTATCTTTCCCACATGATAGGTCACATATAAAATGCTCAAAAATTTCCTTTGAACTTTGAAGACATTGGAAACTGTCTGATTTAAACAATATTTCCATGGTGAAGATCTCATCTATACCGTCATAAGATCATCCGCACATTACTCTCTGAAGCTTTCATTCCACATTCAAGGTAGAGCTAACTACTTGAAATATGTAGACATCTCCATCAAAACTATCACTCCTACACAAAACGGGCACCACCATTTTCTCAGGAAATCTTGCTGTAAACATACTCATTCTACTTTCCAATTTCTTTTCTCCCTTCAGTGAGATATTTTTCATTAGGAATATAAACAACAGAATAATTAATCTAGACAGATAATTTTGATAAAAAATAAAGGTGATTGTGTTTTTGATAACTTCCACGAGTGCTCTGAGAATTTGGCAGTGAAGATCCTCTTTACAGAATTACAAAGCCATCAAAAAAATAAAATAAAAAGAGGACACTTTTTCTGTGATGTTATGTGGGAAAAATAATAGATGCTCCAAAAGTAATGCCTCCTAAGCTACTTCATTGGCCCACAGTATCAGAGGTGGATGTTGGTGGTACAACGGTAGAAGCTGAATGTTCCTGCCAATTTTCTGTTACATTTTACTTCTGTGTGACAGATGGCAGCAGAGGGACAGTCTGAGAAACTGGTGTCTGACATGGAAGTGTTTGTGAAGCAAAGGTGTGTCATTGAATTCCTTCATGCAGAAAAATTGGCACCCACTGACATTCATTCACACTTGCTGAATATTTACAGAGTCTGAACAGTGAATGTGAGCACTGTGAGGTGATGGGTGGTGCATTTCAGCAGTGGCAACAGTGGGTGATGTCTCTTCTTGAAGATTGTTATGAGCATGGCATGCAGGCTCTTGTTCATTGCTCATGAAAATGCACTGCATCCAGCGGTGACTGTATTGAAAAATATTACTTTGTAGCTCAGAATTTGCTCTAACAAACTGTGTTATTGTGTTCATTGTATCTGTTATATTTTCTCTGGAAGCAAACAGGAGGCACTACTTTTGGAGCAATCTCTGTAGATTTTAAGGTGAAAGCCTGTAGATAAACTAATTCTTTTTTTTTTTCACATTTGCTTTCATTTACAGAATTAAATAAATGCTACATATTTCAATACAAAACTTCTTTTTATGGATTATCTGAGAGACACGTAAGTAACTTCTGGCCATACAGGAGTTAAAGGCCTTTTGCTCCCAAAGAGGCTAGTATGCTTCAGAGTAGTTCCAAGATATTTCTTGTATTGAGTGCTTTGTTGATATCCTTTCCGCTTATATCTACCTACTGAGTGCATATAGTGTTTTCTTGCTGTCATTAACAAGTCATGACAACACCTTTCAAGTTTACATTGCTACACAACCTTCATTTCTCAACTTCTTGACACACTGATTTTCCTACTCTGACAACCACATTTCTGTATTTCCTATGAAGAGCTTTTGTTCTTCAGATGCTTTATTTACAGTTAAAAAGTTCAGTGTTTGTCCATGTTATCTGAAACTCCCTCAAGCCTTATGTTTACTCACAATGCAAATCAAGGCAGTTCTGATTTTAAATCAATTTAGTGCTTTTAACTGGTGCTATTTTTTACAATAATTTTTCATCTTTCCAGTGCCATCTCATCAAATCTGTCACTGTAATAGAGATGCGTTCTTAGTGCATTTGCCTCTCCATTCCCCTTCTAATATTGTCATGCCTGGCCATTGGTCGTATGACTTCCTAGATAACCCATAACTTACCTCATACTAGGAAAATAGAAAGAAATTCAGCTATTACATTTGCTGTGTACTATCAGGAGCAATTATAGTGATGAAAGACAGGGCAGGAACTAAAAACATTGTCCTCTGAGAACTAGATAGTAAATTTCTTCATAGAAGATATTCCCTCAAATGAAAAATAAATACATAAATAAAAAGAAACAAAAGAACAACAACAACAAAAATCATCTTATAAGCAAAATGGACTTTCCAAATAAATATTTTTAGGAAAGAAGAATGATCTCAAACGGAAAAAGGGGAATAAGGGACTGAATAAAGGACAGATTTATTAGGCCCTTATTATCCTATTTTATTTAATCCTATCCAATTTCTTTAAGCTTCCTCCTCAGAAAGTAAAGATGCATTATAGATTGCTACTGAATCTGAGCATCTATTCTGCCCCATTATTTGAAAAGCAAATTTGTTTTACTGCTCCATTACTGACCACTGACCAAATAATAACTGGAAATTCAGTTCTGTGACTAAAGTCTAGAGCTAAAGCCTACTTCTTATCAAAGTACAAATGACAACTTCTCAACTGTTACTGTTCCTATCAAAGTTACTAACCTCTTGCTTTATAATATAAATCATAAATGATCAAAGGGGAAAGGATTGTATTATGAAACTTACTCACTAATCAACAATAACTCCCTGCAATTATTATGCATTTCCTCCTTTCATGTGCTTTGATGTGGAGATACATGTCTTTGGTCTGAAACAAATGTAATTGAGTTAATCTGGGAGTAGCTATGCTTCATCCAGAACAATATAAGTGTTTTATAAGTGAAAATTTTTTACCCTTTTCAGCAGTCGGAAATAAAATTGTATGTTTATTCCTAACTGTTAGGTAAAAGGAAAGTAATTATTACTCATCAAAGGGCATCAGATTGAAAAGGAGCAATGAAAACTCATCTCATATAGATTCAAGTATCTCACTGATAAGCTTAGCAGAAAACCCAGTGGGATGATATCACTTGTATTTCAGTAATATTACCCGTGTACTATTGAGATTTAAAAATATAAAACTATTTATATTTTAAATTTTTCATTTCCTTATGCAAAACAATGTGTACATAGAAGGAAAATGGTACAATCCTTACCATCAAGGTAGGTCATTTATTATACAGACTACTAATGAAATTTCAGTGGGGTGGAACAAGAGGTCAGAGAACACAGAGACATAAACAAAGATACTGAAGAACATGACTGGGTGGCATAACAGCACTATTACTACAAACTGAAGCAAAGGAAAAGGTCTTTCAGCGTGTTCATTTTGCAAATTTACTATGTTAAGAACTGATGTCTCTGCTACCCAGACAGGATTACCTCATTTGCTGCAGGGGTTTCTTCCCCTAGTAAAGAAGACCTTCACTTCACAGGAACTTTTTCAGAGTACCCAGTTAAAATGATGAAGCAGAAAGGGAGCTGGGAAAAAAACAACAAAAAAAAAACCATACAAATAAAACTGATATTTATAGTCTTGCTGCAGTTATGAGTCTGTGAATAATAAAATACAAGAATATTGTCTGCTGTACTTCTAGCGCTCCAAATCATAAGCAAATCCAGAAAGATAGTTAAGTATAAAATTACATCAGCAACATTAGTGAAAATTCTCATAATTATAGCATTTATACCACAATATTACGGTGCCAAACAGTTCTTAATCAACAAATTAAAACACTACTGCCAGTATAAGAATGCACAGTTAAGGTCACTGAAACAAATTCTATCCTCACATCAGTGCCACTTTGGCCAGTTTAAGTCAGCTATTCTAATTCCTGTCCCTCACAGCTCCTTGGGCCCTTCGCTGAGAATGTTCTTGGCTCTGTACAGCACTGCTGAGTAGCAACTATAGACATCAGTGTGCTATCAACAGCGTTTTTCTCCCAGAACCAAAACATAGCAGCATACCAGATATTCTGAAGAAAACAATTCTGTTTCAGCTGAAACTAAGAAAAAGTTAGGAACGTATTGTTGAGAAGTACCTTATTTTTCTCAGTCTTTATTTCCCTTCATTTACTCCCAGTTTGAGAAATTCTCTATGAACTAGGTACAGAAAATTAGAATTAGAAACCAATGTTCAGCTATAACTTTTATGTTAATACCAAAATTTACTGTTTCCTAAAACCAATTTTCCCATTGATAATACAGGTACAATGGCTTGCTGTAGCTCTCACCTCCATAGGCTTTGAGCATCACTGATAATTAGATGAGATGAAAGCTTCAGATTAAATAACAGAAAAAATTCAGATTACCTAAGCAATCATGACATAAAATTCAAGCTAGTGCCCAGAAGACAGGTAATATTTTCTTTAGTCCTCTCTAAAGATTTTTTTTGTGGTCTAACATTTATCATATTATTTTGTCCTTAAATAGATTCCCTGAAGATACTGACCCAAGTGTATCATATTCTAATTCTGGCTATACTTATCACACACTTTTCTAGAGAATGCACCAGAGCTCATTGTTTATGAGCATGCACAAGAATTTCAGTTAACAGTGATATTGATCTCTTCCTAGTTGCAGGACAGATTACAATAGGTACTGAAAATTAGGTGTCTTCTACAGTGGCACTATGCAAAGCTACATGACAGAGGTACAGGGTAGATGAAGTTACTAAGTTTTCCAGATCTTATTACACTACAAAATTAGATGTTCTGAAATGTCATTAGCAGCTTGTGTGAGCATCAACCTTCCCACTCTTATCTGCCTGAAAGACATGGATATACATCTACTCAAAATTAGTGTTCTGAGGTGCCCTCAATAATTCATGGCAAGAGACAATCAATCTCCTGAACCTAATTCATCACACAAAAAGGCTGATAGAATGGACACAACTCCAAAGTTGCCTACCTTCCTGTCCCACCTGGACAGTAACTGAAAAAATTGTTTTCTGAAAACCTCCTATTTTATACTTAGGCCACACCAAAAATAATGCCTCCTATTTGTTTCCAGATAAACTACAACCGATACAAAGAGCACAATAGCACTATTTGATAGAACAAATCCCCAGCTACAAAACACTATTTTTTAACACAATCATCACTAGTAGTTGTGCATTTTCACCAGTGACAAACTAGAGCCTAAGTGTTACGCTCATAACAGTCTGTACCAGTGGTGTTGAACCACTGTTGCTGTCACCACTGCTGAAACACACCACCTACTGCCTCACTGTGCTCACATCCACTGTTTTGTCTCTATTAACATTCAGCAAACATCGAAGAATGTCAATGGGTGCCAATTTTTCCACATGGATGAATTCAGTGACACACATTTCCATGTTGGAGACCACTTTGTCAGACTTTCCCTCTGCTGTGATTTGTCACATGGCAACAAAATGCAAAGAAATGTTTGGAGGAAAGTTGAGCCTTTACTGCCACATCACAAACATTCATAGTGTGCCAACATAAGAGAATAGGAGTAATTACTTCTGGAGAAGTCCTTAAGTTGTTAGAAGTGGTGAGATGAATCTCACTCTTCTCCAGTATAAACTGACAAAATTTGAAAATATTATGGGAAAAACTCTTTCATAAATAGGCAACGATAGACTCTAATGGAGAATGGATCTGAGTAAAGAAGGTTTGGATCTGCTCTCCTAGTTATTTTATCATTTTCTTCAGGAGGGCTTGTTAAGCCTCTCCAAAAATCTTTTGCAGAAGTAATTATCCTTCTTTCCATACAAACATTCTCACCTCTGGGAATTCAAAACACAGTCAACTATATAACTGACCTTAGCTGATAAGAAAAGACAACTAATCTAAGAAAGTTCATGACTGGCAACCACATTAAAAAGTTGATTTTAAAAGAGAATTCTAAATCTGACCTTTGGGACAAAACTTATAAAGAGAAGTAATTCTAAAAACTCAGTCAATGAAAGGGGTAGTAATTTTTTCCTTTGTAGTATAATAAAGATGAGAAATATACTGCAAAACAAGAAAGGTTCTTATAATTGCTTTTCATTAGAAGCAAAAAATAAAATAAAATCTCAACTGTGTTCCACTGTGACTTCACATTACAATCCACTTTCTTGGATTTTGTGTGATGTTTGTCATATTTTAGTCATTTGAGAAACTACATGGTGCTTTTAAAAACACTGTGGAATACAGCTTAGAAAAGACAAGAGACCTTTACACAAAGTCATCAGCTAGATAAGCAAAACAACTCTTTGTACTTGTATCACTTCAAGAAACACGCACATAATTTTGTTCACGTTATTTATCTTTAAACTAATTTTAAAAGTATTCACACTTGTAAAGAAGTTACTCTATCAAGAAAATATTTCTGGCCATATTTTTTTAATGTGTTTTTTCTGTCTTCTAAATGAAACTAAAGTCTGAAACACAATATTTTAGCAACAATACAAAAAATATCTAACAATATATTGACTTATCTTCAGGACATAGTTCTAAGCCAGTCTTTCTATCTCTGTATAATCTATACTGGGGAGTTGCTTCCAATTGCTCTTTCAGAATTGATACAATTTTTTCCACAGAGTCGTGTTTGGAGAAAAATATTTGCAATCTACTGTATGTCCTAGCTGCAGTGTAGGATCCTAATCTCTGAAGCCTGGTCTCCTCTTCACTGTTTTCAGAGAGATGTGACATAAAGCTGTCTGTGTAAAATATTGTAGAAATAGCATATTTTGCTTTTTGAGATATTAGTTCAAGCTCAGTTTTTGTAATTCCATTCACTCAGGTTTGAGTGAGTGCAAACAAGGCTCATGTTCAGGTATCTGCAGGAACTCCTGTAGGCAGACTCAGAAAGGTTCCTCACCGATTGCCTGACTTAGTGTGCCATTCACTATCCATTACGTGTTAAAGAGTAAAACGTGACTGCAGTTGAGCAGGAAGGGAATAGCAGTAGCTGCAGGTGAGCACAGCTGGAGCTCCTGCACTATGTCAATGTGCAGTGTTAAAACCAAAGCCCAAAAGACTTGGTGTGTAATTGTACTGTCAGAGTGCAGAATGTAACTTGTATTGATTGATAGACAGAGCGTTCAGGGATTTTTCTCATATGAAGATAAATAGATCTATATTTTCTTGCAGGTAAAAAAAGAAAATAAAAAAGCCTTACTGTAAATTAGGTGAAAAATTGCATAGTTCACATCAACTGAACTTTTTATTCACATGACAGAAAAAAACATATGGTGAAGCCCTCTAAGAGGGCAGTTTGGTCAGGATAAACGAGGCTATGCATTAATAAGATTTGCAGGATTACCTTTCTTCCCCAACTATAAAGGTAAAAGACACCACCATTCTCATTATTCATGGCAATTCATACTTTTTTTTCCACATTAACATACCAGTGAAGTTACCAATTCTTTCACAAAAACATATCACTTATCTGAACATTCACTTTTATGAACTGAGTCAATTCCAGTACAATAATTAGGAAGTTTAATTTGGCCAAGCAGCTGACAAAGGCAGAAATTGTTTAGAAGAATTACAGAATTGCAGGACTATTTTTTTCTAGTAAATGCTAACAGACTTTTTAAAACTCTCATCTTTTAAATATATACATAACTGTGGATAGGAAAACTTTAATTAACATTAAATACACTCAACGAATTCATATCCTGTGTCTTCTGATTATTATTTTGGATGTGACTTATACTCTGCTTATTAAATACTTTTCATTTTCCACTGTAAAAAACTATAATCATGAAAACAAACATGAAAATCACTTAATGTACATTATTATTTTTAATTTACCTGACAATTATTTATCTAAACATTAATTACAGTACAGTCAAAATATTATTTGAGACTTTGCTTTCCATTCACTTTAACTTAACACTTTTCTTTAAAGTACTTGAAAGACAATCAAACTCGAGCTCATATTACATACAGAGAATTCTATAAGATTACTTACAACTGTGCATTAATAAAAATGATTCTTTTCTGTCCATAATTGCCCTAATTGAAATATAAAACTCAATTTTCTACATTTCCTGTTCATAGACCTGTTTTACTTGATTTCTCATTTCTGTACTGCCCTAAATCATATTTTTCAGACAGCAAATCTACTACACTATGTATTAAGAAGTGTTCTCTAGGAGATTAGATAAATTTACTTTGTTATTATAAGAGAACAGAGTAAACAAGGAGAAGCTACTTGTTAAAAGAGACTTTAGTTCAAGGTACATTGTACTGGTCTTCTGTCTAGGATGAAATAAATTCTCTTCATTGCTGTGCTATGTTTTGGATATATGCCAAAGCAGTGTTAATAGCACAGTAGCATTTTAGCTTTGTCTGAACTGTGCTTTGCTTGCACAGTAGCAGGACTTCTCTATTTCTCAATTTCTCTCTCAGCAAGTAGAATAAGAGTGGGTATGAGGGGAATCAGCCTGAACAGCTAACCAATAAAACTGGAGGAAAATAACATAACCCTAAAAATGGGTTCATAACTTACCTTAAAGCCAAGCTAACTGTGTGTAGATAGATCAACGAGCTATTTCTAACATTTTAATTCAATGACTTCAAATATATACAATTTGGTTTTAGCATCTGTAGCTTATAAATCTTTTAATGCATATTTTGAACAGAAGTATTATGATTACAATTCCATTATTTAGCAAGAAAATTATTTTAGTATTTCTTACAATTCATTTACAACTGGTGACTTTTTATTTGGGCTTATGTTGTTCATTGTTCTTTTGCTTTATGTTTTCACATGACACTGATTTCAACAGGAGACTGTTCATTTTCAAGCTCTGTTAATTCATGCACCTTTGAGTCACCACAGACCTATAATCATCAACTTTAATTTGTTCTCTCCTGTCACTGAATAATTGATTTATTATCTATCTCCATATATATGAGAGGGTTACAGTCTACCCATGTGCTAAATACCATAACTATAAATAGATTCACTGAGTATTTGTGCATTCACTTATAGATTCATAGATACATTAGGTTGGAAAGGACCTACAAGATCATCTAGTCCAACCATCCTCCTATCACCATCCCTACTCACTAAGCTACTAAATCAAATCCCTTAGCACCTCATCTAAACTTGATTTCACAGAGGATAATGGATAGGAATTCTGTACCTGTAATGCAAATGAAGGCATTTAACTGAAAAATCATATAGGTTTGCATGTGCGTAAATACAGATAAAAGGGATTCATTGAGTACCTGTAGCAGGTAAATCATTGTTCAAGTGCATTTTTAGCTCATCATAGGTTCAACTGGACCAGACGAACACCTGCTAAATGTGTACATTTATGTTCAACTTGATCCTTTAGACTATTTTCAAATATCTAAAATTGATTGGAAAGCTAGCTCTTTAAGTTCCCTTTGAAAATTTTGGAGAGAATTTTCAAACCTAAAAGGTTAACTCATCTCCTTTGAAAGTAATTACAAGTGATATAAATCCCTCTAGAAGAGTTTTTCTCATGTGACTAACACAATCATGAGGTGTCAAAAGTCTGAATTTGGTGAAAATAAATCCTATCCCAAGTCACCTTTCAATTCCACAGTACAAAATTTTGGTCTTTCAGTGTCTCAATAGTGTTGAAAGAAGTGAAGAGTCAGGATAAATTTAGAAAGAAAATTTTGTAATTGATATAAACTAAGCCGTATATGTGACTAGATGAAGATAAGCTCTTCTCAAAGGTTCAAGGGCAAAGTACTTTCCAGGTTTTATGGTGACTCCTTATCCCAGATTTACAGAATAGAGTTTTAGATTAGTGGGAAAAAAAAAAATCAAAAATTTCATTTCTCTTCATAGAATTAAAAATTACTCATCTTCGGAGATTAGATTGGCAAAAGTAGTATGCATCCTCCCTACCATCCTCTGTTTCTTTTCGTCCTTAATTTCTGATTGCATTAAATGATATTTTCTTGCTTCTTTGGAGATTAAGGAGTATAGTAACAAAACAATAATGATCTGAGATAACAGCCATTGAAATCAATAGGAGTTACTTAACTGAATTCAACAGGTTTTGTATTGAGCTTCACAATGCTAAATTTAGTAAACAGGAATTAAAGATTTCTCTGATAAATAGTCAAAAGATCAGACTACCTATAACAAATTAATTCTTCTGAAAACAATGACACAATGTTTTCTTGCCTAAAATGAATTATTGTAAGCCTCTATGAAATAAAGAATCCAATAGTCGTCATGTACATATGCTGAAACAAAACACACAAATGCATGTAGTCAATTAAAAATTAAGTTATGATTCAACAGATGTAACGAGATGTAAGTATTAATAACCTCATTATAAAAGTCTGATGAATACAAAACCCCTCATTATAATTACTCTTAGAAAGAAAAGAAGTGTTGCTAATCTGCTGAGTTGATGAGACAGAAAATTATAAATAATAGAAACATTGCACAAAGTAATTTTAGATTAGAACAGAACAGTGAGCATTTAATAACGGAATATTTTCAGCAGAGAATAGGCATGATCTTCTAATGGAGACTTGTATTATTGGACTCCTTTTTCCTCTCATGATCCTATTTTTAATTTTTTTTAAGTAGAAATAACCTCCTTAATAAGCAGGCTTAAGATGCTGGCCAGCAGCATTCTACAGGCACCACGTTGACTGAATGCTAATGAAAGGCCTCCTTTCAAAACATTTTGAGGCTGTTCAAAATGTAGAATAACACAGAAGGCAATTGGAGAACTTCAAAGCTTGTGGTATTTGCATTGGTCTGTTATGGGTATTTAGTGTTATCATAGTTAAGTTAACTCTGGAGACAGTGAAATTAAGGGTTTTATTGTTTTATTAGTTCAAGCTACTTCTCGTATGTAGCAACATAACTGCTGGAACATAAACAAGAAAAGGCTAAGCTACAGTTATTTATCATATTTGGCAGAGAAAATTCATCACTACTGTATTATACACTGACAGCAAACTGCAACTGGTACTTCCAGTCAGCAACATTTATATTTTTATCTTCATAATAACCTTCTCATGTCTTTTAGTAACCCAGTAAATTTGGCATTTATTAAACATGTTTTGCATGTAAATTCCAGGCAACAATATAAACTAGAAGTAATTCTCTGCCTTCCATGAACACCATTATTTCAGTTTAGTTATCAGTTCCTTGAAGAGTCAAAATGAGGATTACTTACATTAATCATGGCAAGAAATGCTAAGACAGCTCATAGGAGTACCATTTTTTACTTATTGGCTTTTTGTACAAGCTATATCAGCAAAGTCATTTCACAAGTTTAATGGATGGCTCCAGCTTGTAAAACATATTGGTCAAGCTAGGTCATATACTGTAGCATTTACAGAAATGGAACCAGACAGGTTCAGTGACTACATTAGTTAAATAATAATGGCAAAAACACTGAACGTTTGTCTTTGTTTTTTATGCTCTCAATAAATACTTTTGTGCTGTAGGAAATATAATGCTATTACATGGTCAAAGGATTGGGCTACAATTACTAAAATCCCTTCAGGTCAAAAGTTACATTAAGATGTTATTTGTAATTTATAAAAACTATCATCAGAAGCTTAATGTACCTGATAAATCCCAAAGCTGTGCCATCATGAATGGTCAAATCATCAATGTTCATATACAGGACACATGAAAGGTCTGTAGATATTTACACAATTTCAGCAGTAGCAGTAAGGGAGTTAGGAAAAATGCTTTCATTTTAAAATAAAAAAATTGTTTCAGTTAACAACTAGTTATTAGAAATGAATTCCTCACTCTGCTTTCATCCCAAGGATGATCTGTTTTGTTTTGTTTTTTTAACATAGGTGTACTTGGCATTTTATTGAACATACTTGTGTTATCATGAAAAAAATACAGAAATTCACCTGCTGTCATGTGGGAAGGTTAACAATAAAATAGACTTTGGGAGCTAATTGATAGCACCTTTTATTTTGTTCTTGGATTAACAATTTACACTTTCCATTTTGAATTAGGATTTGGTTCTTCATCATTAGTGAGGGGTATTGATTGCCTGGTAAACCCAAACACTTTCCTGTCTCATCCGACAGGTTTAGCTTTAACCTATCATTGATTTAAGGTACACTGATGTTTTTAGATATTTCTGTACAGGTAGGTACAAAGAAATATATATTTGTTCTTATTCATGCTGTGATCTGACAAAACCAAACCAACTCTGCTCCTAATTCTCATGGTAGCACACTGAATCTACTGAATATTCAGATAGGTATCAGTCACAGATCTGTATTACTGCACTTTCATGTCTTCCAGACTGATCTAAAACTTACTGCAATAAATTCATAGCTCATGCAGTGCTTTGTATTTGCCTTCTCTCACCTGTGTGGGCAAATCCTCTACATCCAAGCTAGGAGCTTATTCCTTCCCATTTCTGGACAGCGTAAATGCACTTAGCAAAGTGAGATTTTTCGTGTGTAACTTGGACTAAAATACCAACATACAAAACTATATTTTCAGAGTTTACACTAGTATATTTTTTGCACCATGCAGGAAAGCTCACCAAACACTTTGGATATTGTTCATTAAATTACAGAGTAAGTTATCCCATTGACAATTAATGAAATAACAATATAGAAAATTGCACTTGTGATGAAAAGGAATGAACGGAATAATATCACATTAAGTAGTTCATCCAATGCAAAAGCTGCTTCATGACAAAGTTAAAAACCCTGCCAACAAAGCTTTCAAAGTTAAATAAATCTACTTGTGTTTGCTGCTTTAATTTAGTAGGTCAGTATTTCAAAGAAACCTTGGAGAGAAGCAAGCTGGAAGGAAAATGAGGGAAGCAGTTGTGAGAACAGTGAGAAAAGAGTTTGGGCCTAAATTACTCTTGGCATTTACAGATTGTGAGTAATGTTAATAAAAATTACAGCTGCAACAATAATGACTCTCTGTTATAATACAAACTGTCAGGAGCAGCCTCCTCAGTGACCTCTGATAATACGATTCTGCTGGTAGATACTGAAGAACTTGTTGAGAAAGCAAGTTAGAGCTGCAGAAATGGCAAGCCATTTCTCATTCCGCAAATTTGAATCTGACACTGAACTGGACATTCAAAAACTGCAACATGTGTTGTACAAAACTAAATAACAGAATAAGAAAACCTTTTATTTTTTCTAAATGAGAGGAACACATTCTACAAGACAAAGGGGTCAATGATTTCATGTAGCCACAGAGCGAGCCTGTGTAACAGATCGATGCCTATAGTTTTGACTGTGTAAAAATGTCTTTCATTCACAGAAAAACTGTGGAATGAACAAAGTGATTGTAAAAAGCAATGCATTTTTCTATGCTTGAAGCAAACACTGTAATTTCTTTTATTTTTTGCTGTAGCTTCCTCAGTAATAGTAATCTATATTTCATTTTCAGCCCACCTGTGAAAGTACAAATGCAGCATTTACCTATAAGCATTTGCATGAGAAATACAACACATAATTACAACAGCAAAAAGCAATTACATTTGCATTTTTCCTGGAGTTTTCTGTTACAATCTCAGCAACACTTAAAAAAAGAAAAAAGTCAGATTCTTACCTGAGCCACTAATCCTGAAGAAAGTGTTTTGTATCAGGATAATACACAGTAAAAAGTAACTAATAATTTGCACTCCAGCAGTCCAGTTGCTACAATCTGTAACTACCAATTTTCTATGGTTTCTGCCTAATCGAAATTGTAGTCATCATTTCATTTGTACCTGAAGTACAGCAATCAAAGGAGCTATGTTTGCGTGTAAGAATACCAGCTCCCTGCTATGAAGAGGTGGTTTCTTTCTTATTACAGTAAGTAAAATATCTAGCAGTGTTTAAAAAATAATCTTGATTTCTTGTGCTGCTTTTTCCCTTATTTTCTTTCTACAGAAGCCTTGAAGTTCTTTTAATTCTGAATGAATGTGGGAAGTAAGGCAAACAGCATGCATAGAACAACTAACGTTATTCAAGTCCCATACATTTATTTGATACAACAATCATTTGTTGTATTGAAACTACTCACCAAAATTTTGAACTTCCAACTTAAAGACACTCAGATGTAATTGAAATATTTTTTACTTGTATTTTCAGGAAACATATCTTTTCTGTTGAAATTTATTTACTATTTCCAACTATATATATTATTCTATTGTTGTTTAGAAAGAAATTATTACCTTCAAACCAGAGCACTTTAAATTCTTAAAACTCTGCATTAGAGGTTTTGAAACAGGCTCTTTGACATACATAATGTGAAATAATTAAATAACAAAATCCACTATTCAATGACTGTTGACACATTCATAAATTACTAAACTAATTGAACTATGCCTTCCAGGTACTTCAAAATGCAGACTCTTCCAAGTTTTCTTTTTCTTCGTAACTTGCCAGTTATCCCAAAAACATTATTTTGGTAGGGGGATCTATATAGAAATTGATAAGGTTGAAAAAATTGACTTGGATGAGTAGAGAAAACTTGACTAAGTACTCAGTAGTCCTAAGTAGTCCATAAATCCATAGCCACTTAACACAACCATATTTCTCAGCGGTGTTGAAAACTGTCTTATTCTGGTTCTGAAACATTACCTTTTTTTTATCCTGGTGTTAGATATTCTGATCATTTCAACTGGAAACTAGAATATTTAACTGATTGTCAAGCATGGAATTCTACAAACATAAAGACAAATGCCAGTAAAGAAAAGCAGTTGCTTAGGCAGTGTAAGTACTTAAAATCCTTACTGTAGGAAAATAGGACAATAGGGCCTTATGCCAAAGTTGTTGGTCACGTACAAGATGATTTAGTAGCCAGACACTGCTTTAGTTTCACGGGAGGATGACCAAATTAATAATCACTGTTGTGTATAACTAAGATGAGCTAAGCATATCCCTTGATCTGTGTTCCTTAGCACATGTATAGGGAGGACATGGTGATATGTACGAGCATAGCCAAAGTGGCAGCACAGACTGCATAGTTATGGAAACAGTGCTAGATACTGGGAGAAGGTCACAGTATCCTTGGGCTAAGTAGTAAATAACTTAAGGCAAAATCTTGCCCAGGGCGAAACTTACATGAACAATCGATATGGCCGGATGGCTGCTCAAGAGTAACGTGGTTGTCTTGTTACCTGCTATACCTAGAAACTACTTAGTGTTTGTTGTATGCATCACCTAGCGTTTGCCTAGCAATCACCTATGTTGCCGATACCTTGCTTAGCAATCATCTATGTTGTATGTATACTATGCCTAGCAATTCTCAATGTTGTAGCAATATGCTCAGCAACGGTCACTAGCAACTTACTAGCAACCAATGATAAGCCGGCATGCGCACTAGAGAGAAACTGTAGAGAAACGATATAATCCGTATGTTACCAACAATAAAGTTGAAGTTTCGCTCACAGTGAGTGGTTGTGCTTCCCTACACTTATTAGCAGGTACTCTGGCCAAGTGTGTTGCAACACCTTTCAATGCTGTTTGTTGGTTTTTGTTTGTTTGTTTGTTTGTTTATCCTAAAGAAGAAGAGATTCGAGCTTTCTCCTGGAACTTCTCAAAGGATGTGTCTTATTGGTCATGACATACCACAGTTTAGTGTTTGGAAGTGTTTGGAGGTCTGCGCAAGAAAAACATTGCTCATTCAATGAAATATGGTACTTTTTAAGCTCAGAATGATATGTATTCTCTTTAATCCAAATGAGTAAGTGTGGTAGTTTCTCACTGATAGGCAGCTAAATTCCACCATGCCACCATTGATTGAGATGAGGAGAAGTAGATTACTCACCACTTACCATCACGGGAAAAACAGACTCAGCATAGGGAGAACAGTGTAATATATTTCTTAAGGCCGTAGACTAGAGTAGTGAAAATTAAAACAAAACTGAAACTACCATCCCCCATCCGCTGGCTTCTACCTCCTCCCCCTGAACATTGCAGGAGAACATGAAATAGTTGTTGTGGTCAGTCCATAATACTCCATCAACTGACATTCATTTATTGTCACTGCCCCAGCCTGGAGTCCCTCCCATGGGATGCTACACTTCCCAAAATGATCCTATGTGAACATCCCTCAGGCTGCAGTTCTTCAAGAGCTGCTCCAATATGGGTCCATATCATGATGCAGCCTTCAGAAGCAGGCTGCTCCAGCACAGGTCACCACAGGTGACATCTCCCCCAGCCATCCTGCCATGGGCTCCTTTTCATGGTCTGATATTCCACATGCATATCTTCCAAGTTTATTATTGTAGGTGTCCAAGTCTCATTGTTTCCATTCTTTCATTATGCTAGAGCTAACAGGTTAAGAGACCATAGAGAAAACATTTTTTTTTTCATACTGTCCTGGGAAAGTTATTTTTCATAATGCTTTATATGATACTATGTTTTGACTTTAGGAGACAAACAACATTATTACTGATGTTTTCGCTGTTGCTGAGCAGAGTTTTACAAAGCTAAGGATGTTTCAGCTTCTTGTTTTGTCCTGCCAGAAGGTGGTTTGGTTCAAACCTTCTAGATGCCAGGATTGTTGGAGTTTAACCCATCAAATAGCTCAACATCCCACAGCTGTTGGCACACTTCACCCACACCCAATGGGACTGGGGAGAGAATCATATAAAAAGAAAATAAGTAGAACCTGTAGGTTGAGATAAATATATGCTAAACAAAAAAGGAACAGAGAAATAATAGTAATGACAATTATGTATATCTTTACAAAAAGAAGTGATGCACAAAGCAGCTTCTCATAACCTCCTGACTGACAACTCTTCATCCCCATATCCCTATGTGTCATGCAACCAAAGCATAAGGCAGTAAGAAAACTGTACACTGTTCATGTGTTTGCACATGCACACAACAAACATCTAAGCACATAATGGAGAGACAGTGTACTCATTCCCATGTGAGAAGTAAATGACTGATTCAGCATTACCCAGCACTCCAGTTAATTTTAATCTGTCACATTCATTTTCACGAGAGCTGTGAGCATGGGAAACATTTTTTTTTCGGAGTTAAATTATACTAAGTACCTATGGAATAAAAGGTTTGATGTCCCTTGCATTTTGACTGCGATTTAAACCAGCATTTATATGTTGCTTTAGACTGTCTTTGTAGTCGACAGAGAGAAGTTCACATTTCTGAAACAATTTCTCTCATCGTAAAATATACGTCTAAAGCAGGTCAGATGAATTGTGCCCTTGCAGTGCCTTTTACTCCCCACTGACTATAAAAAGCATGACTAGCTCAGATGTATAAGTATAAACTGTAGACATTTACAGGTAGGTGATAAATTCTACTCTGTATGATTTATGATGGACTGACTTTGATGGCTAAGGAGCCATGAGATCCAACTGAGCATGTTCCAGCTCTAAAGCTGGATCATTTATAAGTTTTCTCCACCAAGAGTATAGTCTTTTGTCTTCTAAGGAGAAGAAATCGTATAGCAGCCCTCAGTGCCATGGCACTTCAACCATCTTTCAGCCCTTACTTACCTGTAGAACTGTAATAATCTCTGAAGTGATCTCACCATTTTGAAACCTTCTGTGCCATGTGTGATTGAAATAAACTTATAGCTTCAAAAGTTGTTAGGGATAGACCAATAGAGACATGTACTACTAGTACAGGTACATAAGTCTGAAAGAAACCATAAATATAATTTTTAAAAAAGAAAAATAGTACGCATATCTTTCATATAGCCACAAGTAATTAATTGAAAAGAGATACAATAGCAGCACAAATAATCATGCCAAGCCATATCTTTTGCTTCTTCACTTCTTTCCTACTCCTTTAGTACAAATAATTCTGTCCTATTTGTGCTAAAGATATCTCATCTGATAACAACCCAGTATTAAATATGAATGAGAGTATCATTAGCCAGCAATATACATCTGTCTATATATGTCTGACAAACTCTAAGATTTTTGTGTACAGGAATTTTCCTCTTATTTATTGTTACCTAAGTACATCATGTATGTAACAATCACAACTAAGTGACAGAAATAGTACACAGCAAATAATAAAATCACTGCATTTCAGAGAACAAAATGGAGATAAATGTCTACTCAGCTAGTGATCATTTTGTATTCAAATATTTTAAACATTTCAAACTTACACTACACAGCTGAACTTCTATTGAAACATTTCAGGCAAGGACAAGGATGGATACTACCTAAAAATAACTTTTAAGTATTATTACTGCAGTTGCTTCTTTGCATCAGCTGCTGAGAACAATATTATTCTACCAATATTGCTACAAAGAAGGAAATCCAGAATGGTCTCAAAAGAACTAGATCCAGAAACCATTGAATGCATTGAAAAATCTTCCATTTGATTCAATTTTCTTTGGGTTCAGCCCTTGTAGAAACCATTCGCACTTTAAGGATGAGCTAAATATTTTTTTGTTCTTTCATGTACTTTTTTTTTTAATGGTATTTTCCACTTAAGTGATAATGTTGCAATTTCACTGTTCTATAGCAACCTTAATATGAAGCGTATAAGAAAATAATACCCATATTTTGTGCAATTAATTTAGCTTCACACAGGACACTCAATTTGTCCTCAAAGCAATTTTTAAATTTTGAATAGTGGTAAGTAAGGACTCTGGGTAAGGGGTCTCCAGAGTCTCCAAATCTATTCTCTGGCCTTCAAATCCCAAGTTATCATAGTTATCTTTTGTATTTAAAAAAAAAAAAAATCCAGAGCAAACAGATAAGATACTTATGAATATACTTGAAAGCACAGGAGATTTCTTGGTGAGAACAGGATAGATTTGCATCAGTGTTTGACATAAAAAGGATTTGTTTTCTTAACAGGCTTAGAGAAATTCTTTATCTGATGTTTAGACACCTTGCCATATATTTGTTAGAAGTCATGCTAGTATACGTCAGGTGTCACAAGAATCTCCTATGTTTTATTAACCCACTACACTTGCTTGGTATTCAGGTTCATGACTATATGTTACATAATTTGTTTTGTACCCAATTTGAAAGATTTCACAGGCCTTTCTTATTTTAGAATGATGTACTGTAACTATGAAGCTGAATTAATGAGTAGAAAATTTGTCAAACAGAAAAAGAAAGAAGGGACCTGACATTTGAAAATGCAATATACTCCTCTCAGAACTGAAAGAGAGGCTCCAAAGATAACAGCTTATTGTTAATATTAAAATGGCCTGAAGAGGTAACACCAAAAGCAAGTCTATCATTTCTCCTTAGAGAAATAACACTTTCACATTTTTTTTAACTGTTTTTTCTTTAATATACTTACATTTTTTCTGTAACAAATATTCACGCAATTAAACACATTTAATTGGGCCCATAGGGAACACCCCATGTCATTTTGTCTTTTAAAAGTTTGGATGGTTCCAAACAAAAAATTGTACTTTCAGATCAGCCAGAGGCACAATGTTGCCTTTGACTGACTATGCAAGTAACTGCCTTTTATTAAGATAGTATGATTTGTTTAGTATTGATCATTTAGCTCAGCGTGGATAACAGCCTCTGGCATGATTAGATCAAGTGACAGCTTCAAGTCCCATGCTTTGAAATAACCCCAGACAGGCAGCTAATCCAACACTCTCCTCTACCATGTTGTGATGTATCAACTGCTCTGAAGGAGCTGCCCGGTAAAAAAGAACCCATTCTGTAGGGATTTATTTTATAATCTTTAGAGGGACAATCTGCAATTGAAGGGGATGAACTGTATAGAGGTTCAGAAGTGGAATAAAAACATAGTACTATGCAACTAGCATAAGGAAAAATTATTTATTTTGGTAAACATCGAAGGTTATTCCTCAGAACCTTCAGTAATTGACAGTAAATCAGCTATTTTGGCAAAAGAACTGTTCTGTCAGTCTGAGTAATGTTCATGCTTGGACAACATAGCCTGTGTTACAACAATACTGTACGTTATCTCTTCAGTTTTGCAAAAGACCAGCGAATGGTATAGCTCAGAGGTATATAGTTGCCTTTGACCAGTTTTTGGATAACCCAGGAAAGCGGTTACAATCCAGTAATAAGGAAAGAAAAGCTTACCCCACTCCAAAGATAGGGGCTCACTGGAAGACTCCCTGAAGGAAGCACTCTCAATTAGAAATGTTTCCATCACAGCTGCCAGCCCTTAAATGAGATTAGGGAGTGGTGGACCCTGGCTCCATTTCTTCCTGTCGCAAATGTGAATTCCTTACACCTCTTCTCCCAGGGCTGGCCACACTTCTTCATCAGGTAGTCAATCACTGGTTCAGGCCGTGACCTAACAGTTCCCATACAACCAGTGTAATTTCTACAGTATGATGTTTTACGAGGATTATATTGAAATTACACTAATTCTTACACCAATAAAACTTTAAAGAAAGAGGATTGTTCTATGACAGATAATCTAGACTGATAATCAACACAAAATTTCCCTTATTTAGATCACAGTAATATTCATCTATCACATTTTAATGCCTCTCCTATTGCTATCTTGGCTTGATGATTGAGATATAATTAAGTAAAAAGTACAGTCTCCAGAAGGGCAACTCAGAGAGTAATTACTTCCCCACTGATAGAGGCCCATGAAACAGAGGGGAACCGACCTCAGGATTTCAGATTGGCAAAGTAGCTTCCAAATCACCCATAAATTTTCCTTTCCCAGTGCAGATTTAAGTGGTGGGAACCTGTAACTACTTACATACTAGCAATGCTAGGATGAAGCCGGGTGCTGAACCAGTGATATCGTTATTAATTATCCTTGGACCAGAGAGCTCTAATTGAGCTATGTAAATAGGAGGTATGTTGCATGGTTAAGAGATTCATTTGTATTTCTTGCAGTAAGCTCTCACATAAATTAACTACATGAATCCAGTTGAAAACTACTGATGACACAAAAAAAAAGTCTCAAGCTAAAGGAAGGTCTTTGAAAATAAGAAAAGACACCGTGAATGCTGAAATTGACTAGAAACAATAGTAGGAAGAAAACTGCATTGCTTCAGCATCTATGAAGCAAGCAGTCTCATTTTGTCAAAACTGGTAGCTGAGAATGGAATTGGCCATGACAGGCACTTTGCTTTTTGGGGATGTTGGGAACATCATTGCTGCACCAGTCCTTCTGAAGCTGCTGCAATCCCTGCAGACCCAAGCAATTTTGCTGTGGCCTTAACAGACTCCTCAAGCAGTACTCCAGGGAACTGCACTGGAGGCATTGCCACTTTCCTGTTTACCTTAGCCTCACTCTTGGCTTCTTCAAGAAGTTATCCTCCCTCTTTTTGTCTTCAACAAGTTTAGTTAACCAATTTTTCTTAAAGGTTTCACCAAAAATGGGCTAAAATGTAATCAATCAGAGATCCTCATCCTTGGCAGTATCTGCAGAAGATAAGCAGCTAAATAAGACTGTTTCTTTCCAGCTCTGTACTCTATGTTACTGCAAAAGGCAGCAGCTACTTTTCTCCAGCACAGTGTAATTGTTAACTTTTGCTTCACAATTGAAGTCCTTAAAATGACAATATGAGCTGAAATAAGTGAAATGTTACTACTTCTTTGCTTCTTCAACAGTTGGTATTAACCTTTGTGCTTAAACAACTCCTATCAGTAAACCCCAAGTATCTTAATTATCTAGCATCTATCTATCCCACATATCATCTTCTAATTGTATTTTAGGTAGATGGTACTTCATCTGCTTTCAGAGTGGGTGGATATGCTTTCCACTTCTCAAAATCAATAGTCACACTGAGCTCAGCAAAATTTGAATCAAGCCTTCAGTGAATAAGTACTTCTGGTGACATTAACCTTCTGGTGTTCCAAGTGAATTTTATTTCATATAGAATTCTCATGAAAAATCATCTCTATTAAACACACCCTTAAAGACATGCTGACTGACCTCAGTAGCTGAGGAGAAAGTTGCAAGTCCCCATGAAAAAGGAACTTTCACTTAAATAAAACTGTGTTTGAATAAAGCAGCATTTCACTGAAAGAGCAAATTTAGTCATTTCCTTTCAGAAAATATCTATTGTTTTAAGAGCAACCTTTATGATGACAGTGAGTGAGATTTTTACAACAGATACAGGACGACTATATCCCTTCTCCTTGGAAGTGGGAGGGAATATTTATCCAAATTGTACTGATTTCATGTGACATTATGGAAGTTATTCATTAGTCACATAAATTAGTTTTCTTTATATAGCAAATGTGAAAATTTAATATTTTAGCATTCTACCAGAAGTGCACTTTATTTTATTTTTTTTATCAGAAACTCATCTTGGCTTACAGTGATAGCATTTGCGGCAAAGAGAAATGCAAAAAATAGCAAACAAAACCAAAGCAATGCATTAATTATGTTAATTATTATCTTAGCTTTACAGTGCAATGTGCATGTAGGAGCACATTCTAATGTTCTGGTTAAGTGTTACCTCTATGTAAACACAAAGGTCTTTCTGTTTAATAGAAAGAGACATATTGATGAGGAAGGGATCAGGAGCAAGTATGTAGGCCTTAATTCAGTAAAGACCTCAAACATCTGTAAATTTTAAGCATAGGTTTTGATTCTACTAATAAATACAAGTAGATAAGCACATATGCAAGTAGCTTGATAATTTGAACCCTTATTTGTATATGCTGAAGAATTCTGCACAGGAACATTTAACTTTTGGCTATGGAGAATGTAAATTTAAAAATTAATGATCTCTTTTGCTTTCTTTTGCAGTTTTCATGCATCTCCTTTTCATTAGATTTCTACCTTACGATACTTCATGTCAGTCTGTGGATACAACAGGTACATAATATACACTACAAGCATTTTTTCCTCAAGCTGTGGGTGGTCTGATCTTTAAAGATTACTTTTTTTTTTTTGATATGTAAAAGCTTAGCTCAGCTTTTGCCCTTAGAAAATTTATTTTACTTGGATTGACTGCATATAGTTTAAAATATGTGTGTTCATACAAGCACGGCTTTGTGCCTTGAGACCACATCACATAGCCAGGAAATTCTAAGCATTTCCACCACAATTTCTTGCTCCTTGATATATCAGAATGCAATAAATATTCACTGGGCTATGAAAACAAGGTTTCTGTGCTTTTATGCATTTTATCTCATTCAGAAAAAAAAAAAAAGTTGATTTTCAGTAATAAAATGGTAAAGAAATAAAGAGAGAACAGAAAGGACGTTACCGAAATGTACTATAGTTATATATATAGTGTCTTCTAATACCTTAAGGATTCAAGACTTGAAGAGCTTAAAGAGAAGGGACTCAGGGAGGGGAATGATCAACAAGAATATCTTATTTTGAAATCATTTCCTTTCTGCATCAATGTGAAACTGACGATATTCAGCTATGAAAAGACTGTACTTTTCACTGGCAGATAGATGAATAGTCAATTTTTAGCTGAAGTGGACCATGTATCTAAGATGCCCAGACAGCACAGAAGGAAGTGGCTATTGTGAATAATTGTATTCCATGAGATGAATGTCTTTAGGCTTGTTGAAACTGTGTTACTTTATATTTTCAATTGAGGACTCATTGCTGGCAGGATGTGAAACTGCACTTTTCATCTGTCCGTTAACTGTGTTCTCACTTCGTTTGCTTGATAACTAAGAAACTGATTAAGGAGTTTCTAGTTTTGTATCTGCCATTTGAGGATTCCAATGAGATATAGCACAAGGGAAAACTCTGCCATCTGTGTTTCTACAGGGATTTTTGTTTTGAACTAAAAATTCTCTTTCAGCCATTCATGGTTGAAATTCATTCACTGGATTGAATACTGAGAACAAGTATACACCCTCAAGGGAGCAGAATTTATAAAAGGAAAAGGCCTTCAGAGGCTAACCACAAGCATGAACGCAGCATCAATGACATCATAATAAAAAATCTAACCTATACTTAAAATTAAAATCAGTACTTCAGATAAGGAGAGAAATCCTCTCGGATAGCAAATACTAATTCTCCTCTGGAAGAGATTGAGTTGGTGACACTTCTAAAAGCTGGAACTCTTTCGAGTGTAACTCCATTTCTACTGTGATGTTTGCAAATCACTGTTTCTCCCTGGTTTGGTACTGCATATGCGAGATATTCTATGCACCATTCATTCTCTGTAACTTCAGTGTAGAAGTTTTCACTGGGATAGAGGAGTGTCAAAATTACTGCCTATCAGAACTCACATTCTACAAGGAGCTGCCCGGTAACTGAGGAAATAATATATGTCAACAAGTGGCTATTTTTCTAAACAGGGACAGTATTGGTTTGCTATCCCCAGAGTATATAAACACTTCATAGGCGATACCAGTTTAACAAAATAAGAGTCTACATTTTTCTTCTAGGAATCAAACTCTGGCTGAGCTATTTGGCTGCCAGAAATATCCAGGCATTAAGCCCAACTATTTTTAGGTCATACTTCTATTGCTTCCCCATCACTCTTATCCAACATTCTATCAATCACATGGGAAAAAAAAAAATTCTGTGTAACTCACAGGCAGAGTATGGGTAAAAGGCAACAGGTATAGGAAATGGTTACTATGGAAGATTTATGTCTTTTCTGATAGGTGAGATATGTTTCACACAAAAGCAGCACAACTGAGGAGAGCCAGTGTGTCAGCTACTGTTCTGGAGAGACAAGTTATTGTCACATCTCAGTTGAGAAATACGTTTATGTGAAGTCCTTTTCTACTGATCAGGAGCTAGGAGCAGTCAGACATTACAGCACAAAATCATAAGGATATTTTTCTGATGTAGACATGCTTTCAAAGAGCTAGAGGACCTAAGGTGAGACATAGTTGCTAGCAGATGCATAGCAGTGCAGTGGGATTGCTTATTAAACCACCTCTCAGCTACACCCAGCTCTGGAATTGAACTGCAAAGTCTAAGGTTTTTCAGTCAACAAAAGCAGTGAGTGCTACGGGAGAGCTATGTGGCTGCAGTCATGTACCCATGCATGCATATCTCTAAATAGTTCTATTAAATAATAGGCAGAAAGGATTGGTCAAGAAAGATATGTGCAACGTCGCTCATTATCAAGTCAGAAAAGATGAACTACATTCAAGTATGTGTCTGGAAAAAAAAGAGATTAACAAACTGTTGGCCTATTAACTTTGACAAGTAAACAAATTCAGTCATTCTAAAATACTATTTTCTGAGGTTTTTCCTTCCCATTTCATTTTTTCTTCCCTTTCACTTGATTCTTAACAAAAATACATATTCCCTCTCTTCCCCCTCCTAATGCTCATTAAAAACAGCACATTTCTTTAAAAATGTTTCAGAGGTGATCAGCCAGTGTTATCCTTTTTTTTTATAATTCTGCCAGTAATTTTTCTAATCAGTTCTATTTACATACATTAAAGGTTAGCAAAGTACTCAGCTTTGGAAGTGAATTCTGTTATAAATAGAACCAAGAGTGAATGTGTTACTTCCATCTCTGAGAAGATTGTTCTAAATCACAGTTTTAATCAATGGATTAATCTAGACCACTCCAATCTCCAGGTTCACAATAGCTTGTTATGATTCTCTCTTCATTTTAAAGAAATTCAAATGCACACATTCACAACAGAGGAATTCAGGACAGATGTATAGTGGTGGAAGTAAGTAGGATAGATGATTGCTTAGTTGGTATTTAACTTGTTCGTAGTCAGCATTAATACTGTCAGTTTTAGAAACACTATAGTGACAGATATCCAAAGGTCATATTTGAATGGTGCAGAACGCTTTCTCAGAGCTCCTTCAGATTTTTAACAAACAGGATTATAGTACAGTGAGAGGACATCTCAAAAAAAGTAATTTGGATTCTGTTACAAAGTTGTATATTTAACTAGGTAATGTTCTACACTGATAAATCCAATTTTTACTGCATTCTGTAGTGCAAAATACTGTTGTAAAGCCTTTATTCTAGTGTCTATTTGTTTTGGCTTGATGGATCGAAAAATTGTTTGCATTGTACAGGTCTGTTCTTTTAACAGGTATTCATTTAAATGGGTAATAAGATACAGGAGTTGTGTAATGAGGTGGAAAATTGCTAACCACATATTAGGTGATTACAATGTATTTTGTCCAAATCAATTTTGGCAGGAAATAATAAATATAGAAAATGTACTTGGAACCTACATTTCAGATTGATAATCAGTAGGTCCCTCTTTTGAAAATATTTTTTCTATTTATTCTCGTTTAATGGGGAAAAAAACATTGCCTTATATAATAGCAATTTCATAGTGAGATACAGGATCCATATAAAAAGAGATATGTAACTGGGCTAAAAAAAAAATCCCCAAAGTACAAAGTCAAGTCTTGTATTCCTTTTCTTCATCCACTGAAGATTTTGAATATCCATTGAGAGTTTTGTCAGTTACATTCTAAATAAACAAGACTACACAAAGGTAGAGATGAAGAAGCACAGAAGTAAAACAAGTATATATATGTACCTTACTCTGAGAGTAATGCCTCATACTTGAGGCATAAATGAGCAACCCTCATAACTATCAGGCTTGGAAGATAGCTCAAGTAATGGATTTATCGAGGAAATCTCAAGTTATGGTTCCCCAAGTCTCACTAGTGTCTTTTAGTATTGTTCACCTTCAGCCCTCTGGCCAGAGTTCACACTGGAAGGAAGTTTCGGTTCCTCTTCCCAGGACACATATTGGCAGTGATGTGACACAAGAGAACCAGAGAATTCAGAAGAACACCGAAACCTTCCTTTGTGTGAAGTCCCACTGCAGAATACTATCAGATACATTTTAAGCTGAGCAAGCTCATTCCCCACAACCTTTGATATTGCTCCCACCCCGTTTTACTGTTTTGTGTTAATCATCTTAGGGTTTAACACTAACCTAACTTTTGAAATATCTGTACAGCATACTGTCCTGGATTCAGCTGGGACACTGTTAATTTTTACTGTATTGTATTGCTATATTTTTCCATAGGAGAAAAATGATGTTGGTAACACACCAGTGTTTTAGTTATAGTGCTGCACAGTCAGAAACATTCCAGATTCTTGTACTATACTGTCAGTGAGAGAGGCTGAGGATGCACAAGGAGTTGGGAGAGGACAGAACCAGGACAGCAGACATAAACTGGCAAAAGATATTCCTTCACCATATGACATTATGTGAGAACATATTTAAAAATATGAAAAACATTTGTCAGTTCCCTGGGGGAGCAGTCACTGCTCAGAGACTGGCAGGTCATCAGTTGGTGGGTGGTGAGCAATTGCTTGGGCATTACTTTTTTTTTTAATATATATATAGGTATTACACATTAGATCTATATATTATTATCATGACATTATCTTTTTTAATCTTCCTTTTCTGTCTTAGCAAATATTTTTATTTCAACCCATGAGTTCTACTTTTTTGTGTTGGTTTTTCTTTATTCTCTCCCCCATCACACTGAGGCAGTTTTGAGAGGTGAGCAAATGACTGTGTGGTACCAGGTTAAACCAAAACAACCAGTGTTGCACTTTGTGTCACTAGAGCAGTAAATCTGGTGCACTCAGGCACCAGATTTACCAGGATGAGTAAGTTGCCACAGTAGAAGCAGCAAAGTAGAGCCTGACAGCCTGCACTTCACACAGTCTGAAGAGAAGTCCAGAACTCTAAGATGAAGTCCAGGAGTTAAGAGATGCCTCCCAGTATATGTGTACTAACAGCAAAAATGAGACATACAACAATGTCCTACTATTTCTCAGCTCTTAGAGACTGTAAGATCTTCTAGTCTATTGCAAAGCAAAGTAAATGGGTACAATTAAGGCATTTCTGAGTAATTTGGTTTAAGTTTGGGATAAAAGAATAGCATCTGCTCACATGGTCTTTTACAGCTCCAAAGCTTTCTCTGAAGCTTTATCCTTCCCCAGCCAGGGAGCTAATTGCTAAGTTTCATCTGTGATGTACTACCAGACTCTGAAGCAATTTTAATGTTAATAAATTAAACATGTTTCTGACCATTCCCCAGCACTGAAGCCAACTAACCTAGAAAGGTTGGCATTCATACTGCTAAACAGTCTTTCTACAGTGAGCATAGTGACTATATCCAAAATAACTACTGGGAACAGTCACTGAACTGAGAAAACTCCAAAACTGTAACCAAGAATTATTTAGGAGATGGCTAGATTTCCCAAGTCAAAATTGAAAAAGGGATGGTATTAATAATTCAACAGTGTAGACATCAGAACACCAGTACCACAGATGTTGCCTAACAATGCCTAATTTACTAGTGTTAAGTATTGTGCGACTTTATAGACTGTTTTAATTTACATTAGCATATCAGATGTATGAACAGGTTTTCACATTATCAAGAACCAACCAACACATCCGTGTCTAAGGAGGATTAACAGTTCATTCAATCACATACTGCAGTGGTAAGACATAGTCTTATAAATATACTTGTTATAGCAGCAGTAAGAATGTCCTGCACTACACCCTTTGAAACCAAGAACTACTGTGAAGTGAACAGGAAAAAATAATTACACTAATAATTACTTACTATGTGCCTCCCTACAACTAAGCAAGAGCAGGGCCTATCTTTATCAATGCCTAAATCCTTGATATTGCTAACACATGGTTGCTCATCGCTTACTCCAAAGAACCATCTGTTTTTCAGTTCTGTTTTGTACAATGGACAGACTTATAATTTATAGTCCAATATAGTTAACCTAGTGTTAGGCCCCCTGGCTTGAAATAAGCTCCATGTGAGTGGATGGCTGCATTTGCCCAAAGCCTTATTAGAGAGTCTAAAGCTTCACAGGAGTGAAAGACTCAAATGAAATGCAACTCAGTCCAAGCTTGACGATGTAATGCGGTCTTGGAATTAAATTTAAACATAATTGGTTTTCTGTGTTTCTATTTTAAGAATTTTGTTTAATACTTCTCTAAGTCAAAACAAAACAAATCTCATCCTGCTTCTGGCTTCCAGAGAGACTTAGCAAATATTTTCTTTCCTCCAAAAATTGTACCTTCTAAACATCTTCATTCCTTATGTAAATTGAATTGGACAGGAAGCACAGTAAGCAGTGAAATAATATTATTTAAAAATAAAACCCCATCACGCACTGAAGATATCCATTTGGGAAACATCAGTGAGAAATAAATTTATGTTCCCCTTCTTGTAGCTTATGACTGTCTAGTTTAATTTTGTTCATTTGCCACTGGCTATCTGCAGTGGGTTTAATATTCTGCAGTACCACAATTTATGTGATCTCTCTGCTTTCTTTGTCTTGCTTTCCATCTCCTATTCCGTATTATTATTTGGTTGCATGAAGGTACTTGGATATTACTATGTTGTTCCATTTCTGCTGCCAGAATAGTTTTGATCAATACAGTTCACAAAAATAATAATAATAATAAAAAAGTAGATCATAAAATTCAGTGCATTTAGTAGAAATTTTCCAATCTGAAGAACTTTCATTTAAAATGCAGAAGTTATAAATGGTCCACGCTCCATTTTTGGCTTGTTAGTATATTTGTGCAGGTTGTTAAATACAAAATAGATGAGTACAGTTAGTTAATCCTTGAAGAGAAACCCATTGAGTTTGAGTTCTTTTAATTTTACTGTAAGAATTCATATTTCAAGATATTTTCAGGAAGTATGCAAGACAATGGGGCAGAGCTAACAGGATCATTTAGTGTCTACCTTTACCCACAGCAATCCTTCAGGAGGAACAAAGGAGTGGCAGTCTCCCTGTGGACTGTACAGGGTAATAAGATTTTATGTTATATATAACAGAGTTAACATTTCTGTTACTAAAATTATTATCGCAGAACACTATACCAGGATGTCTTTCTAATAATATTTTTATGCAGAATGTTTGATTCAGTAAGAAGGCCTACTCACACCTTTAAAACAATTCATGCATTGTTAAATGAACAGTTGTTCTGAGCACAAAGTCAGTAACCTAATCATTTTAATCTCAATAGCCCTCAGAGGAACCTCACAAACAATACTCCATGTGGCCAGCTTTCTATTCACTTTGAAGATTTCTATATAAAACCTTTGCTTTGAATGGGAGCTCTTCTCCTCTCCAAAGAGCTACAGACTACAGAGTCTCAATTCAGTAAGAATTTGAAAAGAGAATATGTTTCACCTCAATTAAAGTAGCCCTGAGCATTTATCAGAATTAGAACTATTAAGGTAAAATTAATCAGTGGAAAGAGTAACTTCAAAAGCGACTGCTAGTTTTTCTCAAGCAAGTTGTATTCTCTCCACTCTTCATCCTCAAAGTTTGAAAAGACCAGATTTCTAGCAGCAAGTTGCTTTTCCCAGTAATGTAGAAAATGTATAAAATACATTGATTTTAAAGATAGAATGTTCACTGTTCCCAGTTAGAGGTTTTGGTCTATCTGAAATTTTCCAGCCAACTGCTCCAAGCCTGTTCTCTTTCACGTTGGTTAGATTCACATATATACTGAGCAGAACATAGCAAAAAATACAATACAATAAAAATGCAATTAATAAACATACATTCACATAAATAGATTCATTGTCAAGCCTGCATATTATAGAATCAGTTTCTCCATTCAAATTAAGAATCAGTTGTTATCTCCCAGAGATACTCAGCATTTTTTTAAATTTAAAATAGGTACTCAGCCAGTCCCACCATTCCTAATGAAGAAGATCACTTAAATGTAAACAAATCTAAGTGATGTCTCCTCCTCCTCCTAAATCCTTTGATCATTTTTTAATCATCTTTTCTTTTCTTTTTTTTTCTTTTTTTTTTTTTCTGTCGCTTAAAATCCTTATAAATCAGTAGCTGTTAAAAAAAGACTGTCAGATGTAAAAATGTCCTCTGAAATTTCATTGAAATCCAGCATAAGTTAATGGGACACTGCAGATGTGATTGCTATATGCTTGATATTTTGAAGGATTTAGCACTTAATTTCCTTTTTTGGTACCTTAGCAATGTTAGGTTCAAGCATCAGCAAAGGATAGTATGTTGGTAGTTATGATGTCAGTTCTTTTGTATTCTTTGTAAAGCTGAAGTATGTGGCTGGAACTGCATAAAAGCTGAGGAATTACTTTGTTATTTGAAGTCAAATTGTTATGCTCAAACAGTTGCAGCTGTAGGTTCTCACAGGACTTCTGGTCTCCAGGCTTGCAGAAGTTATGCATGATGCTGCTTGCCAGGAGAGATTAGTAAACATATTGTTTGTGCTTCTGGAAAGCCATCACTGGGTATTCTCCAAAAAGAAAAGGTTCTGTTCTATTTTTACATAGCAGCTGATCAGCATGCTAAAATATCCTGTACAGATTTAGTCTGTTTTGCTTTGCATAGAGTTCTTTTATTCTCAGTTATCTACAAGTATGGTATGGAAGTAGAAACTTGACATTATGCTGAGTGGTTTCAGGTACTTTCCAAAACAGGGAAGAATATCTCTGTAAGAATTAGGTAATATTTAATGAAGTGTTATGTTTTCCTTGTATGCATACACACACATATGCTTTCTCCCTCTTCTTCATTGTAAACACACATACATGCACAAAGCTTATATTAGAGATTTATCAGGACTTGAGTTTCTACCAGAAAATCACATTGCATCTGGAAAAAACTTCTGGAGATCACCTAGGACGACCCCATTCTCAAGGAATGTGTCACTAAGAGGGTTGCACACTGTCAGGTTTTAGGCATATACAAGATTTGAGATCCCCCAGTCTTTCTAGTAATCCTATTTCCAGCGACCACTCTGTGCTCCAGATCACTCACCAGCTTTCTTGCCATTCTCTGGACATGCTCCAGGGCCTCAACATCTTTCTTACAGTGAAGGGCTCAAATGTGAATACAGAACTCAAGATGTGGTCTCATCAGAGGTAAGTACAGGGTGCAGTCACCTGCTGATACACTTTTTCTGATAGAAACCAGGATGCTATTGGCACTCTTGGTTACCTGGACACATTGCTGGTTCATATTCTGATGGCTGTCAACTAATACCCCCAGATCCTTTTCTTTCATGCAGCTTTCCAGACACTGCCTCAAGCCTGTAACATTTCATGGAGCGGTTGTTATTGAAGTGTAAGACCCAAAACTTGGTCTTCTTGGCCTCAGTCCATCAATCCAGCCTATCCATATCCCTCTGTAGGGTCCTCCTACCCTCAAGCAAGTCAAATCCTCCTCTCATCTTGGCATCATCTCCAAACTTACTGAGGGTGCACTCAAACCCACCATCCAGATGTTCAGTAGATATATTAAACAGGATCAACCCCATTGTTGACTCTTGGGGAACATCAGTCATTACCAGACTTCAGCTGGATTGTAATTCATATCTCAGTACATTTAGGAGGGTGTATCTAAGAAGAGGGGTGACACTGCTGTGTGTATATGAGAAGACTGGTGGCAACAAGTGGAGAGAAGAAACGAAGACAAAAAAATGTAAGTGTAGAATATTAAAATTCAAATAAGAATTGTAAAAATCAAAAAATGCATTTCAGAATGGGTCTTTATGTTGTGAAGAATTATCCAGTGCATATTTTACATAAGAAATTTTCACCTATAGCATTCATCTGCTGAAAACAAATTGTTAGAATGTGGGAAGAAGAAACTGAGGAGAGACAAAATTGGGAATAAAAAAAAAGGAAACTTGGAGCAATGTACATTTTGGACAAAGTTTCAGACTTCTTAATAATAATTATACAAGAAAAGGAAACAAAAAGGTAAAAGCCTTTTTCCTTTTAAAAGATTATACCAGAGCGTCAAGGAATTTTTTTAGTTGAGAAAGAAAGCATATGATATTAAGAGGTATCTAAAGACATACTCCCCTTGAAGAAAATTTGAAGAGTAAAAGAAGAAAATTTGTTAAAGTTGGAGGTGAGGGAGTTAAATTTAAAGCTACACAGAAGTTAATACAAAAGTATAAGACAGTCCTTTAGACCTAAAAAGACAAGCTAGCTGGAGGGTAGGAGAAGTGAAATAGTGGAATCTTAATTTCATGGATGACCCGGAAAGATCAGAAAGAGAAAAACAAGAATTTTGAGAAATTTACCCTACAGATGATGTTTCAGTGAGGCTCCTAATACGGACAAAGATAAAGCAGCATGGAACAATGGAAAACAGAAATAGAAACCATTTTTATAGATGGCCTATCATATGTATAGAGCAACAGCTCCTAGTGCTTCAGCTTTTTTACTCTAAAAAGGTCTTTGACGTTTTCTTGCATAAATATACTGAAAAATGTCTAAATAACTACCAGTTATGAAGTCAAAGAGAAGGATATTTCATTAATGTCAAAAGGCTGAATTTGATTAAAGATTCCTGAGTAGTAAACAAGAGTCACTCTCTGAGAAACAGAATAATGAGCAGCATGGCATAGGCCACTTTTTATTTGTGCAGAAGTACAACTTGCTCTGGCATATATTTTATTTCTCCAGCAGTAGTCTAAGTTATTTGCACCTGAAAGTTTAAAGTATACAAATAAAAAGAACATACAGCACCAACAAAAAGATAGACTCAATTTCTTGAAAGATAATCATATATTTCTGTTGAATTTTTAGCAATATATCATTAGTAAGAGGCCCAGATGGGAACTCCCTTGAATGTGCATTGACTAAGACATCAGTGCACAAAGTAATAGATGTATTTGTGAAATGTTTGCAAGTATTAGCTCTTTCTAGTAATACTGAGTATTTGTAAAACATTTCTTTGAAAATATTTCATAGGAAACTTTACTGATATGTTTTTGTAGATAAAATATAAGCAAGCTTGCAAGAAATGCATAATAGGATCTTATTTGTTATTCTTTAAATCTGGTAGCTGAAGAGGTAATACTCTTGGGAAGAAAACAAAACAAAATAAAACACCATTATGCCAAATTGCATAACATTTGCAACAAAAATTATTTTTTAAGTCAGAAGTGCTAGGGAAATGACAGAGTCTCAAACTTTATTCATGGCACCAGAAAATTACTCAAATAAACTTAGTCATCTGCTTTCCTAAGCTTTGAAGTCACTTGGAAAGTGGAAATTAGCATCATAGAGTATCCTAAAAGCAATATAATATAATATAGTATGTGTTTTCATTCTTACATGCTGTAAAGATGTGATGGAATATCACTGCAAGTTGATGTGTTGCATTACAAAGCTAGTGCAGCCTGGAAAACTGAAAGTACAATGAGGTTTAAAAGATGAAAAAACTGAAAGATGTGGAGTATGTAACAATGAGATTCCATTCCCAGAATAAATTACTTGTGGGGAAAAAAAAAAAAGTTAATGCACAGTTATCTGGCCTAATCAGTTATAATCCATAAGTTGATTTACAAGTTTCTTTCATCTCCTTATACTAAGTATAATTCAGCTGTGCATACTCTCAATGTCAATACTTTAAATTGGCAATAGAGGAATAAGACAGGATATAGGATTTTTTTCTCCTTCGTGGCTTATGTGCATAATCCGAGGAAGTGGAATAATTGAAGAACTGTAATTGCAATAACTTCTCAGCACAGAAATGCTGAAAAGGTACAAAATGCTCAAAAAAGCTGATATGTTGGGCACACTATGCACTATTTGAGAGCAAAAACTTACCTTGAACACTAATGCTACTATTCCTTGCTAAACATTTATTTTATTTTTTTAGAGACAGTCTGAATTTGTGGTCAGAGAAGTAGTGATAGTTGCAAAGAAGTCTGAGTTTTACATATTATTTTGGACTTTTGACTACTGTTCCTTTTTTCTTCTGCAGCAGAAAAGGAAATGTATATTTTCCAGTATTTTATTCCTCCATCATTTCTTGTGTCAGAGGACTTTCTCCTCTATGAAAAAAAATAATAATACAACATAACACATATTATTTTATTGATATTGGTGGTCTAATGAGACCAGAGAGCTTTGCAGCACGGAAAACAGAAAGAAAATGTGAGGGTCTAGCCCTCAAAACTTTGCAAACTAAGAAAAAAAAAATCTTCATCTTTTAATATCCCAGAGCCAATTATTTGTTTGGGCTCTGAGTGGGTTGAAGGGTAACAAACTCCCCTTACATTAGCACAAAAGTTAGACAACTTATCTGAGTGTGTAAGCATCACATCCCTTGCATTGCTGGACTGCGTGGAGGCTCCAGCTATTCTCAATGAAGCAACAGCACAACCCTCAATCATCTCCTACAGAATGCTCCTAGCTTAACTAAGGACTATCATTGTGCAAGTCTATAAATGTGGTCTTCATATCAAACAAAAGTGAGCCAAATAACATAGCTTCTTAAAACTGGTATTTCCCCATAACTATTACTTCTTTGTAACTTTACAAGCTAAGATAATGATGACTTCAAAGTTACAGTTTTACCTTTTAAGATCAAGATACTTGAAAATGTTTATACAGATTAACTGAGCAAGCAGATGATTTCTTTCATAGATCAGTAAAATTTAAAAGAGCATTACTACATGTATCTACAGTCCTGATCCTTAGCTTGTAGTTTTAGCTTATTTAACATGCACTGGAATTGAGAAGATAAGTATTTACTTATTCTGCAGTGAGAAATCCAAGGATGAAGAAAATAAACAAAATGGCCTAAACTGGATGTTATACGAAAGCGTTGTTTAAATATACGTAAAATACAACTGAACACTCAGAAGTTTATATACCTGCTGTTCAACCATTTTTTTTTCTTAGGAAGCATAATTCTTTTTGCATTGATACAACCTGTTCAGCTTCCTTCAATTTCATCTTTTAAAGAAGAAAAAATTTGATATGTAGTGAAAAAGTCAAGTAGATAGTATGGTGAACAATAATTCCTAGGAGAATGTCCATTTCAATACTTAGCATTAATAGCTAATTACAGAAAATATATAGAAACAGAAAAATAGAAAAGATTGATTTAACCCATTAAATTTAATTCATCCTTGCAAACATTTCATGTTGAACTTTAATTATATATACCTGAGTCCGTCCTTCTGTGTCCATATGTATGTAATTCATTCTACTTCTCTTCTAAGAAAAAGAACAAAGTTAAAGTTTTTAATTCATGCTGTAGCTGAGTATGAATCTTCCTTGATATAGGATACTGTTATTAACATTCTATTCCTAAAAGTAATGCCATAAAATGCTATTGTAGTATCCGCTTTCAAATTTAGAAAATTAAATTAAATTAAATTAAAAAGTGGCTATTTTCCATGCTTCCCAGGTCTTTAAGCAAATCCCACAGTAGTTTGGACTTTAAATTTTGTATTATATATTTCATGCATCATTAGTTTCAAAAGCTGTTTAAATTACAATACTTATTATGCTGAAATGGAATTATTTTATCCTGTTAGGGAAAATGTCTGTTGTGTAATTACTGATACATAACTGAACTTTTCCTTGAACCATGCAATCTCTGCATTCTAATTAGGTCTCCATATCTCATTTACATGTTTTTTAATACCCCTATGGAATGAAATTTACTCAGGACTGCTGAACAGTTCATTAGTAATAGTAGAGGAATAAGAAATTTACGGGAAATATAACTCTCACCAGCCATTCTGCTGCATCCCAAGTAGTTCGGTCCTTCAAACATGAACCTTCAGTTCTCACTGGCCTCTTGTCTTTTAGTATTCAAGCTGATTATCAACAACAAATTACCATTTGTTCTTCTCAATTTACAATGCAATTAAGAAATGGTCTAGTACTCACCTTAGAAAGATGTGGAGAATTGATGTGAGTGAAGAATGCTTGGAAGGCTTTGGGGTTTGTTTCTTTTTTGTATGTTTGTTTGTTTGTTTGTTTGTTTGTTTGTTTGTTTGTTTATCTGTACATTCACATTTTCTTTCCCAAAGTTTTCTCATATCAATGTCTTTACATTGGATTCAGGGTATTGGCATCTTGGGATTTCGGTTACTATAGGCATTATTAAAAATTGCAGAAGTCTTGATCCAGCCAATCCTATCCTGCACTCTATCCCCTTGCCTGGAAACAGATGAGTCTGGGGACATAATTCAGTGGTAGAGATGTGGTGAGCATTTTAAGCTTGTAGCTGAGTTGCAGCAGTGTGTTTTATCCTTAGTGAAGGGTTTCTTCACCAGACCCTTCCATTCCAGTTATGACTGCCCTATTGCTTCAATTCCCAGCAGATTTCTTTATTTCAATTATCTAACATTGGGATTGCTGTAAGCAGTCTGCTGGGTTGTATCCTTTTAAACCCATTTACCATCTTCCTTGAATGTAGAAGTGTATCATTAAATCTGCTAAATCCTTCACTCTGATACTGCATATTTTCTATGTGTTGAGGTAGTTAAACTAGTCATCTACTACCTTAAGAAGGAAATTGTATTTACAGAGGTTTGAATAACTCCTTTTACTCATTAAAATGTCATTCCAGAGATATGTTTTTTCTTTCCTGCTGTTTCTGTTCCTACATTTTTCTTTACACCTTGATTCAAATTATTTGCTGAATTCCCTCTGGCAGACTAGAACTTCATATATCTGTCCCAAACTATCACCTGCCCTTCCAACAGAACTTTTAAAAGCATTTGTCCTTCCATTTGGTTCTGATTTAAAATATATGTGTGCTGTGTGTTTACATTTTTAATATCTTGTATATATTGAGATTATAGGGAACTCAAATGTGTACAGTGGTGTAGAAATCCATCATTTTCCTTTGATCTAAGAAAGCAATACTTCCAGTTAATTTCTAGTATATTAAATCTTATGAACATATTCTTATTGCATATAGCTGTTTAAAACTTACTAAAGTGGATTTTGAATCTTTTTATATTTTGATCCAGTAATTAATAATTTGTTCTGTTACACTAAAAAGTTTAATAACTCTGAAGTCATGCTCCCTAAAATGTAATAAAATTAGGATGTAGGAAAAAACAATTTTCTCTCTTATGACGCTGTGGACACTCTTCACACAATGGGAAGATCTTGGAACAGATCCTCCTAGAAGCTGTATAAAGGTACATGCAAGACAAAGAGGTGATTCAAGACAGTCAGAAGAAATTCACCAAGGAAAAATCATGTCTGACCAAACTGGTAGCCTGCTACGATGGAATGACTGCATCACTGAATAAGGGAAGATTGAGCAGTGTCATCCACCTGGACTTCTGTAAGGTCTTTGACATGGTCCCACAAGACAGTCTTATGTCTAAATTGGAGAGATATAGACTTGAACCATGGACTGTTCAGTGGATAAGGAATTTGCTGGATGGCCACAACCACAGTGACGTAGTCAATGGCTCTATGTCCACGTAGAGGCCAGTGACAAGTGTTGTCCCCCAGGTGTCCATCTAGGGGCTGAAGCTCTTTAAAGTCTTTATCAACAACCTAGACAGTGGGATCAAGTTCACCCTCAACAAGTTTGCAGATAACACTAAACTCTACTCTGCCCTCATGAGGCCCCAGCCAGAGTACTAAGTCCAGATCTGAGCTTCCCAGAATAAGAAAGATGTGAAGATGTTGGCATGGATGCAGAGGAAGCACATGAATATAATCAGAGAGATGGAGCACCCCTCTTACAAGGAAAGGTGGGCTTATTCAGTCTGGAGAAGTTTCCAGCAAGACCTCATTGTGGCCTTTCAGGACCTAAAGGGAGCTTATACAAAAGATGGAGAGCAACTTATTATATGGCTTGATAGCAATAGGACCAGGAATGGTTTTCAAATTAAAAAGGAGAGATTTAGATTCAATGTTAGGAGGAAATTATTTACTCAGAGGATGATGAGGCTTAGACTGCCCAGAGCAGCTGTGTGCCCCATTCCTGGAGGTTCTCAAGGCCAGGCTGGATAGGGCCCTGGGCAGCCTGATCTGGTAGGTGGCAGCCCTGCCCATGGCAAAGGGGTTGTAACTAAATGATCTCTAAGATCCCTTCCAACCCAAGCCATTCTATGATTTTATGATTCTATGAACGCTACTGAAGATAACTGTTCACTGTATATGAATATGTAAGCGGAAATGTCTTCAAATTTAAAGAGGGTAGATTTAGGCTGGATATAAAGAAAGTCTTTTTAAGTGAGGTTGGTGACACACTGGAACAGGTTTCCTAGAGTTGTGGCAGATGCCCCATCTCTGATAACTTTCAAAGTGAGGCTGGATCAGACCCTGGGCAACCTGATCTAGCTGTGCATGTCCCTGTTCATTTCAGGGGAGTTGGACTACATGACCTTTAAATGTCCCATCCAGCAATAAGGTTTCTATGATTCTATGAATACGACAATTTTATTAAAATATATGTTTGGACTTTTTAATGGAGTCTCTTATACCACTTTATTTCTGTACTTTACTATTTTACAAAGATGGTAATAAGCATTATTATCTTTTTTTAATCACTCTTTAATATTATGCTATATCTTTAATATTATTAAACATGACATATATTCATGGCTAACAATACTGCAATCGAAGTCAACGATTATATCCTTGTTAATTTCAGCAATATGGGGTTACACCTGAATAGAATTACACCTTCATATACGTCCTTTCCAAGTGGAAGAGAAAATTTCTCTTGATGGTCTCTGTTCACAGCTTCCAAACATAATAATTTGCTAAGAATGGCTGTTACACTTATGGAAAGAAATTAAAATAGTTATTAGCTCTGGTAAGTACTTTCTATTTTATATAGATACTGAAATGTATTGTCCATTAAAACCTTTTAATATGAACATACTAATTAACTACATTGTAACTATTGCTTACAGTTTATTACACAAGTTTGAAGCAAATGTACCTTTACTTCTATCAATACTCCCTGATGGTGATGCTAATCTATATATACATGACAAAATCGAAATCTAAGTGATTCCTTCATGATACAGCATTTTTGTTGTTTGGAGGAATAGATTATTTATTCATGGATTTGAAATGGGGAGGAAATCTTTTTTTTAAGGACATCAATTAATATCAAACTCACAAGAGTATCAAGACTCATGAATGTCATAAAAACTTGTCTGCATGCAGAAAAATGACACCACACAGTTTTAAACTATTAGTAATGCACCAGTAATGCATTATTTAGTTTCAATAATTTAAAAGATGTTAAGGTCCTCAAGATTTTCACATTTATAAAGAGATTCTGAAAAATAAGCTCCTTTAAGATTTCAGATGGTAGGTGTTTGCATGTTAGAGAAATTTTTTCATATAAATGACAGGAAAATAGAGGCAATCAGAAAGAAGAAGACAAAGAGTAAAGGGCATAACACCAAAATGAATTTGTAAACAGTTAAATAAAAACAACTTGGGAAGTTACATCAACTAGTGTAAAAATCTGTCAATCTTCAATAATGAGAAGAAAAAATATTTAGAAAGAAACAGGAAGATTGAAAGGAACATATTCAGCAACTGAAACCAGTCCCCTGCAGACAAATCATACAATCCTACTGACAATTTCATGAAGTTTACTCCTTAAACCAGTTAAACACAAAACTGTTAATAGCAGGGCACTCAGAAACCTTTCTTTTCTGCTTACTCACAACCTTATTTTGATTTTCAGCATTTCTCATCTGTTCTCACACATAAACAGATGGTCTCCCTCCTTGATGTTTACCCAGGTGATGATTTATCAGGGCAGATTATGGTAATTTTAGCTTTCCATTAGCTCCTGTCTCCAGCATGCTGCTCTCATCTCCATAATCCCATATGCCACGTTCACAAAATTGTGCTGACAAGCACAGAACTCTCTCAGGTTAAGAGAGGAAGAGGTGGGGCTCAGTGTCTCTTAGAAAGGAGACCTCAACACTATTTACAAGTGGCTTCTCTTACCTGGTATATTGCTTTGGTTAACCAGTACAGAACTATGTTTTTTGAGATCCTTCACTACGCTAAGAAAGCCACAGTCTTTCAAACTGTTTGGACAGGAGCCTCTTCATTCCTCATTACTCTGTTTCTTCTCCAAATGGAGGCTCATTAGCACCTGATGCCATGCTGTTAATACTCTCTTAACATGGTCAGGGTATAGGACAGATCCAACTGTGCTTATTTCCTCACCATGGTAAGAGTGATTCTTTGAACTATTCCACCCAAAGAGAAATACTTAAGCATGGCTAGTATATTCCACAAAATGTCTCAGCTTTAGTGGTCTTCAAACCAGACACACTGCACACTAAGTAATATTAAAAAAGCACAAGTGGTTTCCATGGTTTAACACTTCCCACAACCAGGAAAAGCACCAAACTTTTAACTAGAATGCAAACAGCATAAAACATATTTCCCATTTTCATAGTCATATGTACACATCAGCCACAGCCTAACTGCTAAGACAGAATTACACTCCTAATTATAGTGATTTTTTGTTTTCAAATAGAATATGAAGTGGCATTGTTTAATTACTGAATTCAGGCGAGCTTCAAATGTCTGTATGCTGATCTCATAACATTAGTCCTTTGAATGACCTGTATTTATAATTTGGCATGAAACTACTGCAAGCTACACAGTGGAACTAATGAAGCTACCACAATTGTGCAGCTTCTTTGTTGTTGGAGAGTATATTGAGGATGTGCATGATGGGCACTGAGAAAGGCTTTTTATTTCAGAGAACAATCTTGTGTGTGTTAACACGTTTTCTCAGAAAATAAGCTTATAGGCAGAAATAGTGAGTGGAGGAAGGCTGGGATGATAACTTATTTTGATCTAAACTTTTGACAAGTTAAGAAAATATGTTCTGGAAAGAAGTGTAAAGAGAAATTTGGAGCTGAAATATAATCCCACTGCTATAATGAGCAGTAACAGAAAAACAGCAACCAATCACCTGTGCGGCAGCACTTCACCACTGATAAACTTGAGATAGTCTTTCTTTCTTGCTGTGATCCCATGCACCAGAAGCAGCTGGCTGTCCTGGTGCATACAAGCAAAGGATAAACATCCTTCAGCATGACAGAGAGGCCAGAGTCCTGCAGAAAGACGCACTGAGATGCATATCTGAAATCTGTGTATCCTGTCCAGGTATTCTGGGGGTCATTGCAGAGGTGGTCTCTGTCAGATAAGACCAGGGGCTGCCCTGTGCTGGATACAGCCAGCTCCAGCTGAATCTAACAGCCCCAGCACAGTTGAACTCCACCAGTCAAGATGGTGGCACATAGTTAAGGTAAAGAAAAATGCCAGAGAGAAAGAGGGAAAAAAGAGAGAGAAAAGCAGCACAGGAAGTACCAGGGCCAGAGAAGGGCAAGGAGGTGCTCTAGGAGCCAGAGCAGGTAGTTCTTGCTGCCTGCAGGAGCAATCCCACCCAAGCAGATAGTCATTGCAGCCTGAGGGGGATGCACAACACAGCAGATGAGTATGTCCTGGAGGAAATGTGGTTCATGGAGAACCCACAACAGAGGAGAGTTGTCCTAAAAGAGCTTCATTCCATTTGAAACCCGAGCTGGAGCAGAACAAAAGTGTGAGAAGCCATTGTGACAAATGCATCCCCTTCTGCTCTGCTCATGGCTGGAAAGGAGTGAGGAAAGTGAGGGAGTGGGAGTAGGGTTGAACCCGGTAAAGGGAAGAGGAAAGGTATTGTTTTAATGTTTGCCCTTTTTTATTTTTCACTACGTAAATGTATTTTAATTGGCAAGAAATTAATCATGCCTAAGTCTGTTTTGCCTGCAATAACAGTTCTTAAGCAATGCTCTTGTCTTTCTCTTGACCCATGAAGTTTCACACCCTTTCCTGCCAGGTGGAGCTGAGTAGGTGTTCAGGTGTCAGTCAGGGCTAACCCAACCCACTCTGTTGCATCCTTCATTTACATCCTCATCTTCTGAGTGACCAGGGACAGTGATCCTGACCATCATATGCTGCAGAGTTGCTGATCCACATTGCAGCTAATCTGATTAGAAGCAGATCTGTGCTGCGCTGTCCTGCACATGTAGCTGTGCCTTCAGGCCTGTGGCATGCTGCACAAATGCCTTGGCTGCAGGATACTCTCTGAAGGTTACACATAATGGACAAGACTGCAGGCAGCTCTCACTTGGTGCCAGTGATTACGACACCTGCATGTTCTCAGTGAATATCCTTTTGCTTGAAAGCAGAAATGGTTAGTAGAGCTGTTTTCTTCTAAGAAACTGCTGTTGGAGATCTAGATTCTGGTGAATTTCTATATAAGCCCTACACTGTCTGATGCTGCACAATCTGAGATTCCTACCATCTGAAGGTGTGTAAGATTATCTATCCTTTTTCTCCAACTTTTGTTAGCTCTAAGAAATACTATTTTGAATAATACCATTTTGGTGGTTTTGCCTTGGCTAACATCCTTGTGCCCACACAGCCACTCACACTCCTCCTCAGGGTGATGGATGGAGAAAAAGAACATGAATGAGAAAGGTCTTGGGTCAAGATAAAGACAGGTTGAACAACTATCATTACAGGTAAAAAAGACTCACCAAGGGGAGAATTTATTTTTTCGTCTATTAAAATAAAAATGCAATTATTTATTCAAGTAGTGGGACACAAAAAGGCGAGCACTAAACCAACACTCTTCTCACCCCCTTCTCAGATTTAGCTTCACTCTCGTTTTACTTGTGCATATAATAACAATAAGTTATAGGGAAATTTCTGTCAATTGTGACAACCCTTCCCCTACAAAATTATTTGGTCAGCAAAAATAAAAAACAAACAAACAAAAAGCTTCCATATTTTCTTCCTGCTACTATGTTGAATAGCATTAAGAAATCATTCAATAGTGATGAGATGTAATTAAGGTTCAGAACTACTATACGTCTACACATCTGCCTCAGCTCCACAGGCAATGGACTCACAACCCTTTCAGTGCTTTAGGACACTATTCCCTCTCTGTGCTTTATGGAAAAATATGTGCTTAAAACACAAGTGAAGCAAAGATATATGAATAATTATGTATTTGGTTCATGTACCAAACAAATTCATTATTAAAAATAGAAAAAGTAAATTCATCTTGATATAAAATTAAATACTCTTTACTTTTACAGGAAATAATTGAGCACCAATGTGTCATGTTAGGCTTTACTTTCTGCACAATGATATTTCATACACTGATATTTTATCAAAAGTATTTTATTCAGTAACATTTCAGCATATTATTTCTGGCAGCTAGAAGTATACATTGATTCATTACAGTTATTTAACTCATCAGTCAAAACTGTCAAGATTCATCATTCTCCTTTCACAGGACAGGAAAATGAAGTCTAAGTTCTTGTTATTTAAGTGCTGGTATATAAATTACCTCAGTGTCATATGGCAGTGATTGAGATAATACATCTGGTAATGTTGAGATATATTAAGTTATTCACATGCATTATTATAGGACTGATTAAGAAGTTGTAGCCTTACTGTCTACGGGAGCTGGTAACTGGCCATTTAATCAACTTGAATATTACATACACTGTTTTTTCCTGTCCTACACCCTTTTTCCCTCAAACACTTTGTTCCTCTCCATGCAAGCAGTGTAAAACAGTACAGTGTCAAAGACCAGAAGCAGCTGATTAGGAACCCTTAGGAACTGCTTCATCAGCTGTATAGGCTGCACCCAACATGGTCAGATAATTGAATTTACACACTAGTACACTCATCTACTCTCAGGCAAAGTTTCAAAAAGAGTGATGACAGCCCTGGCCCTGGAGCCTCCTGCTCACATGGCGTAGAACATCTATCATTTCTCACAAAACACCATGGCAAGTAATGGTGTACCCAAGTTCTCAACAGAAGGGGGAGGCCAGGATATATTTGAATGTCAGAAGGTATTAGCTTAAGTTTCCAAAGTATTTAATGTCCAATATTTCAGCCTTCCTCATTGTTTTGAGCAGTTTCATCTCCAAGGGAACTTTTTGCAAAGTTCTATGTGCTTATTTGAATTTGCCTTTCAGATGGAAGTTTCAAATTAAAATTAATGGTGCCAAAAGATTATGAACGCAGTACCCTTTTCGAGCTTCCCCTTGGTGGTCATCATTCACAGTATACAGTGTATGCAGTTCTTTTAACCTTACTGCTCCTGTAAACATACCTCCCTTTATGAGATCTGAGATGCAAGGTTGATCAACACCTTAATCATCTCCAAAGTCAGTAGTAAATAAATGACCTATAGTACAACTTGATGTATCCGGTGTTTAACGATGACTTTGCTATATAACGATACACACAGACTCAACATTGCAAATGTACTCCCTATCCTCCTCAGTATTTCTGCTTTCTGTTGCTGTCACAGTTACATGCAATATAATCCAATTAAAGCAGATTTACAATTTTGCTCTCTGATCCAAAAATTACATTAATGTAATTTTTTTTCTCCTTCGTTTTCAGGCTTTGCTTTTTTAGAGAGTGGCTGAGAAGCTATATTTTCTCAGTCACGGTAACAGAACTAAAAATTAGTAATAAATAATTTCTTCCAAACATTTTTGGTAAAGGTGATGAAGTTTGTCACTTTCTTTCAAGTAAAATGTTGTCTTTCCATTACAGGTCTGCAACATTTATTGTAGCCATGACTGGGAAAGAACAGCCTTTCATTGATCTCTCTTTCTGAACAATTGGTTGGAAGCTGAGTAGAACAGTGCATAAGAGCAGTAAATTTTTTCTAGTACAGGCTTGTGTAAGTTATGAGTTATTAATTCTCTTCCACCTGCCCCAAAGCAATACAAAGGAGCTCTGACAACCCCAATTTTGCCCTGAAAATTGGAAAGTTTCCTTATTTATCATCACTTTACATCATTAGTGAGAGTCTTAATGTCATGTTAAAAACCTGTTACAGAGATACTTTATTTAATAAAAAAAAATCCATAATATAGAAAGAGAATTAGATTAAGCATTATCTGTTAAAATATCTGTAGTTTAAAAAAGGAAAAAAAGTGTTTTATAGATTTTCTTAATAATTCTTGAATTGCTTCTTCTGCAAGATGTAAGTTCTAAATTTGCTTATAATTATTCAGCTGGAGCAGCTAGGGCTTGAGCCATGAAAAGGGCAGCATGTGCCAGAGGAGTAGCCAAAGTAGACTTGAAACTTAATTAGTTGGGTGTTCATGATAATTATTAAACCACAGTGGTATGATAACAAGAGAAACAATTGCATTTGCAAGCAGAAAGTCTAATACACGAGCACAGTGGAACACGCACAAGGTCCACAGTATCTGGAATTATTACCATGAACAGCTTTTTCATCTGTTGATGAAATTGTTAATATCTGAAGCACAAATAATATGTAACAAGAATATTAATTCAAAATGAATTTGAAGACACTGTTCTTGTGCTTTTCTTATTAATTTTCATCCAACATTTCACTGACGTTAATGATCACAGTAAATTTTTCGTGATAATATTTGAAAATTCACTGAATGTGCATGCACAGTATACATACAGCAATATATTTCACAAGGTACTGCTCCTTCTAGTCATATACGCGGTACGATGTGGCTACACTGAAATGAACCAAATGCAGACAAATTAAAACACAAGTTTTTGCATATCGGTGACATCTGTGCTCCAACAGTGACTGAATAAAAAAGATCAATTAGTGCAAGGAGAAACAAACAAAAACCACTTTTTTTTTTTTTTTTTGGTCACATCTGTACTACAGTATAACATTTGTTTGTTTGTTTGTTTTTAAAATCCTGCTTCCATAAATATAGTCTTCCAGTATTTACATTTTCCTTAGGGTACCAGATGAATCTGATGGTACTGAAACACTGAGTAATTTGTGATTACAGTAGCCTACTGGTAGTTCAGAATGTTTGTAATTTAACTTCCCATACCTTTTTGATGATACTTAGAAGATATATGTTGTGTACTCAATATTTTTAAGGGTATTTGAGGAGTAAACCTAAAGTTAAAATGTAGAACAGCACAAAAAAATATTTGCAAGAAACCTTGTAGTTCACATGGAGTCTGTGAGTTTCTTAGTATAACACAGAGGGATGAAGAAGAAATGAATTGGCCCAATGACTCTGATGCATGGATTTGTAGGTTACTTTTGAGTAATATGTGTTTTTTTCACTTTTTCTTCGCCATCCTAGTGCTATGTCTTGCTAATTAAAGAGATGATCCTTCAATTGTGAAATCTATATTCTGTTATTCTCTCTAATTATTGCACAGCCTGCCATTTTTAACATGACTCTCAAGTTTAAATCCAGGATGATTATTACTTTGTTCAAGGTAACTATCAAAGCTTCTTTCCAAGAAAGAAACTTCCTAGATAAAATTAAATTACCTCTTTGTAGGATGATGATAGACTTCTTAGTGTGAAACTATGAGATTTACATAAAATAAATAGTAATACAAATGTTACTGTAAATGTGAATCATAGTAAAACTCTATCTACATTCTGGTTTGAATTATTTTCAGGATATAGTAATTTTTGATCAAAAATATCTTTTCAAGTATCTGTGATTAAATATCTCATTTCAAGTTCTTGTGAGAACTGTTTACTGACAACATACTTTAATCACCTTAAACACATTAATGCTAAAACTGTCCCTTCAGGGTATTAAATCACATTCAAGAAAATACAGACTAATCATGATAGCAGAAGGCTTAGAATTTCTCAGTATTTCTGGAAATGTGCTTCTTTCAATATCATTAAGGACATGAAGCTTTGATTACACTACGAGGTAATCTAGTTCTGAAGAAGATAAAAGCAGCTCTCATCCAGTCTTTCTGTAAAGCCAGATCTTTGAAGCAGTGTGACAAGGTATTCCAGTCCTAAATTCAAGCAGGAGATTCGGAGGTTCTTCCCTTTATCTGTCACTACAGGTAGCATTTTATAGTTTTAATTGGGATCTTGATTAGCAGTGCGACTTGTATTCTATAATAGAGATGCAATAGGTGTTTTGCCACCACCACCAACTCTCAGACGTACCAAAGACCCATAGCAAAGTAAGATATTAAGAGTAAAATACATCATACTTTTTCATCAAAAAAGTATGTCAATTCAGTGGTTGTGTTTGTCATGGCTGAAAGTGGGAGCAATGGGAACAGGAAATGTAGAGTGATTTGACAATTTGTGTTTGCTCAGCTCACTCATGAAAGTTAACACAGCCCATTTCAACAGGACTTACCGATAAACCAGACAGACAGGTCACCCACAACATGTCTCTTTGCTCTCCTGTTTGCACTAGTTATTTGCTGAAATAATTATAAGTACTAAAATAAGGGAAAAATAGTCCTTGCAAGTGGCTGCCACTAGGTATTTTGAATATTTTTAATTTAGAGTAAGCGACATGATCACTAGAAATAGATTGGAGCTTCACAGCCACAAGCTTAGAGGCTTAGTAAGATTCTTGGAAATCTTTCTGCTAGCTGCGAGGCAGAAAGGAAAACAGTCTCACTTGCTAAAATTTGTGCATTAACCTTACTCATCTGTGTATATAGCTACATCTTATAAAGGTAGATATACATACCAAAAACCGCTGCAACTGAGGCATGTGACACCTTTTATACTGGGCAAGCTAGGGAACAAAAAAGACAATGCAATTCCAATTAAACTCTGTGTTTGTACAACTGATTTAATGAAACAAATTTCAATTTATTTGGGAAGATATGGTCCTTGGTCACTTATTTTTTTCCCATGGGGTATAAGCTAGTCTGTGTTCATGAAACTGGATTAAATGTGTCTTGCAGCAGTCCTCACCATCTTCATTTTGTTTTTGGAGAAAATGCTCAGAAGCAGCTTCTACCTTGTGAAAATAAATATTTATTTTCTTGGGTGAAATTCACTTGCTTATGCCCCACCTACTCCCTCCTTTAGAATGACAGGTAATTTCACTTCATGACAAGGCTGCTAGGCCTGTTAAGTTCTGTGCAGCATTCCCTCTCTGAAGAGCACCATTTAGCCAGTTGTCACTTCTTTTAGACTCCCAGTCTTCTGACTGGATTTTCTTTTATTTTATCCCCCCTCCTAATATTAGAATATTCATATTCTGTTGCTGTGCTGTTCTGACAGAGAGGGTAATGTCAGACTCTTGAGACTCAGAGCTGTTAATCTACACTTTTGAATACTCTTATGCACTGCATTGTGCAATGCAGCGATGATCCCATCTTAAAAATAGACTTTGACTGAAGACTTTATTACAGATAGATTAGACACATTAAGTCTATTTTTATTTCCCTACTCTCACTTCTTCCTCTTTTTATAACAAATTTGGGTTATGTTCCTGAATTAACTAGTATAGAAAGTTCTGCTTCTTCCTCTATTTGTGCTGCTGTATCTCCACAGGGATTCATTATTTGATTATGAGCATCCCCTGCTGTTCCTCTTAGAGTGAGCTCACCTAGGTAGGATTCTCCACACATTAATAACTCCAAATTAATACTAACTCTACAATAAACCTGCAGAACATTGCAACAACATACTCCATACAGAGGACCCAAATGACAAAACTGTGAGAGTCAAACCCCTCAAAAGGGAATGAGAATACATTCAGTAAATGTGATTAATCAGAAGTAAAATTCAGAAGCACTGGGAGTAAATCTTCTGGAAAGAAGAAATCAATAAGCAGTAAAAACTATGTCTTGCAGGCATATACTCCTACACTAGTCACTGCCAGTTTCTTTAAATAGCCTTAGTTGTATTTCTTCTTAGTAGTACCTTACTCCTCAGATGGCTAAGATACAAAAAATCAAAACAAACTGCCTTCTTCTGGCAGTTTTTCTCTGTCAGCTGCCTACTTTGCAACACTTGCACACATATGCGCCAAATGTCTATCAAATACATGTGAGATATGCCAGTACAATACACTGAGATCTGCAATAAAACTGCCTGTCTCACAGCATGAAAACATATTTCATTAGACAGCAGGAGGGCCTATATATTCTCCACTTCAGAGATGAATTTGTAATCCTGAAGTATTTCCTGAAAACTTCCAGTATACTGATGTGATAGACATAGACTGAAAGTACAGTTTGACTACGTAGAATTTTATCTGGTAGCTTCAGTATCAGCAAAAAACAAAACAAACAAACAAAAAAACAACCACCTAACTTCAGACTCAGTTATGCTCTCACTACCCTACCAAAATTAACTCCACAGGTATCAGTAGAAAACATTTAAACTTGTTCTTCATTTGTAAGTGAAAATGGCTAGACCAAGATTGACTATTCTATTGCTGGATTATAGTTGTGCATCACTTGAGGATGGAGATGCAGGTCAATGATTTAAAGAGTGATTGATTCCAGTACACTGAATGGATTTATTAGAGCGCAGCGTAAATGGCTGGGTGACCCACAATTTTGCAGTTCTGACAAGTTTCAACAAACTTGTCAGTTTGTTGTCCCCCTGAAAATCAACTGTTTCTCACATAATTCAGTGATTCCTCCATGATACATACTTCAACCTTCATCATGTGTACCTCAGAAGTCTGATTCGTATGACAACAACGAATATCTCAGGACTGAACTGCTTATTTTGACATCAATCAAACTCTAAATACATTGGCATGCCCATGACCAACTCCTAAAATGACTATGATGATGATCAATGTTACTTACATTACAGATGAATGAGAATATATAAGGAATTCTTCTGTTCATGAAATCTGTTTTATTATTGATCAAGGGAAACTTTAATTTGGATTTAGACAAAGAAAAACACAATCTGTTTTATCAAAAAACAAAGTTGTTTTCATCCTTACTCTTCTCCATTGCTACCGTAATAATATAACGTATGCTTATATATTATAATGCCAGTTTAAGCCATGAGTTTTTTCCAATCTAATTTTTCTTTAGAATTTCTGTTAAATATATCACAGTTTTTAAAAAAAAAAAACTCTAGGATCAAAGGAAGTGAAATGATTTGAAGTGTTTGTGCTTCCAAACACAGTAATAATTTAAAGCTCCTTTTTGATATGTTTAAAAGTAATGCACTGACATCAGAAATACTGAACGTTGAGGTTATGAAGGTTTGAATTAGGATACTAAAGCTGTAACCCACAAGCTCACTTGCTTTCCTCTAATTCTCCGTTGTGTAAAATTAAAATATTTTTAACCAAACACTGTCAAGCTCTGTGCTCTTGTGCTGTAATTTAGGCATTTAAAGTCTTGATGTCTGAGTCATTTTGGAAATTCCATACTGAAGAGAAGTCAGCATTTTCAGAAGGGAATTCATACGCCTTATCTTAGATAACTACCTTAGGAAAACCAACGTATCTTCACTACTGCTCTTTACTCTTCAAAACTTAACATATGTTCTTGACTGCATGAATATAGAAGTCTAACTCTTGCCAGACTAAAATTAAGTGAAAATGAATACTCACCCAATCCTCTGAAACATATGAAATATTTGGTAACATTATCTGCTAAAATAGCTTTAAAAAAGTTACATCAAACATAATCAAGAACTAGTTTGCACTTGAAACATTCAAGTAATATCCATACAATACTTATCCTGAAATTTCAAAATTTGCCTTTGGATTTGCCAAGTTGGAAAGGATTAAATGGGCATTAGATAGGACTGAAATTCTTCTGCATTTTTCATGTTGCCCTGTGAGATTTCAATTTCTATGTAAAATCTTAGTAACACTAGTTGGACCTCTTTGGACTGTAATAAAAAAAAAAGCTCATATGCTTCTCCTGTTGGAGGACGAATATTGACAGCATTAGCTCAGTTCAGCTATTGCTTTATATAGTCCCACAGTTACACCTGCTCCCTCTCCATGACATTTTGTACATCTGAAATGCTCTCCCAAGGGAGATATTTTTGTTAATCAGTATCCTGAACTTTCCACACTACTGCTTGTGGTAACTGCACTGTATCTCCTAGTGTCATTACCAAAAAACATTTTGTTCCAGCACTCTTGTAACTCTTCTTCAAGCAGCTGCAGCCTGCAGTCAAAAAATCAATGGGATGTACATCTAGCTCGTGCTTATTACACATTAATCAAATGGAAAACATTTCTGTTTTCATGTGTCTAAAATCAAAAGAATGATAAATTGAATGTTTACAAGGAAAAGTCCAGCAGTGATAGCTGGAAATTTCTTTTGTTTCACTGGCCAATTCTATGATATATCTTTGCTATAACACTCTTATTTGAGAATTTCTGAATTTCCTAATTGACAACTTCAAACATTTTGAAATAAAGAATAACTGCCTCAGAACTGAAGAAGCACAGCATTTTGAATGTAGCCAAACCTGCTTTTTCTAAGAGGTATTATAACGGCCTCCTTAACCTAGATGTAATATTATGGCAATTGTAAGGGGTATGCTTCAGTAAGATTACAGACACATGTAAACACAAAATCAAGACCACTGAATAAGAAAATGAAGAAATGAAATTAAACTTTCTTTTCCCCTTTTCTAGTCTGTCAGTTTAACTTAGATCTGTTCCTAGTCCACTGGCCTAATTCTACCACATGAATAACAACCCCAGAACTAATGACTGGAGAATAAAGAAGGAATGAATACCCGTATTTAGGCAATATCTCTGTTCAGCATCTGGGTAAAAGTCTTCAGCGAATCACAGTGTAAAGTAACAGATAACATGTCTGTAACAAAATGTCACAAGAAATAAAGATAAGCTCAAAGGAAATTCAATATTCTACATTGTATATAATAACTTTGATTCCAGGATGTTGATATCCATAAATATTTGCCAAGATGTTTTTTCTCATCACTCATGGTACTCCTTGCAACTCCACTTCTAAATTGTCTTAGTCCTTCAGGGAAATTTCACCAATTTTCATTTACATTGTTTTGTATTTGACAGAATTTTGATGAGTTTCCTATAGCTGTTTTCCTTAAATAATCTATAAATGAACCTAGTATTAGAGATCAATTTTAAAGGACTTCAGCACTAACCTCTTATCTGACTACAGGACATGAGTGCATTTTCTTCATTTCATAAATTTGAAAGTCCTCTGATTCATAGATAGAGCAGATGAGAGATAGATCCTTTTATGGAAATTACACCTTGGTGCTTAGCAATTAAATGAATAGTTGTAGATTCTGAATTTGCGTTAGCTTCTACTTAAAATTAGCAACTTTGACCTTACAAATAAGGTTCATGTTTTTTACTGGTAACTTATTGAATGACACATTAGCCTTTGTACTATAAATTTCAGTCCAGCATTCACAGAATCTCAGAATGGTTGAAGCTGAGGTTGGAAGAGGTCTCCATAACTCTCTTTTATTGAGGAGCCTAAAACTAGACAGATACTGTACTCAGGTATGACCTCATACAGAGTTGAGTAGAGGGAAAGGATCATGTTCCTTTACCTGTTGGCAATACCTTGACTAATGCAGCCCAAGATACTATTAGCCTTCTTTACAGAAAGGTCATGTTTCTGATTCATGTTCAGCTTGGTGTCCACAAAGACTGCCAGTTCCTCTGTCAAGCTGATTTCCGGCTGAATGGCCCCAGGGAATATTGTTGCACTCAAGATGTAGGACTTTGCACTTCCTGTTGTTGAACTTCTTGAGGTTCATGTCAGCCCTCTTCTGAGGTCTTTTGAGGTCCTTATGGATGACAGCATGATACTCTGCTGAATCAGCTGCTTCTCTCAGTTTTGTATCTTCTGCGAAATTGCTGAGGGTATAACTCTGCCCCACTATTCAGAGTATTAATTAAGATACTGAAGATGACCAGACTGAGTACTGACTGCTGGGGTACACTGTTCTAGGCACCACCAGTCACAGCCGTCTGGGTTTGGCTGCTCAGTCAACTTTCAATCCACAGTTACACACTTTTTCCAGCTTTGCCATATTCATTTTTCTATGTATCAGGAATGTAGAGTCAAAAATCTTAGTATTATCTCTAATGAGATGTGCCCGCTCATCTTCCAAGAAAAAACACTTCATTTAGTTTCTTGATATAACTCACACATTTTTTTTTTCTTTAAGAGACTGCTTATAATCTGATTGTACTGTTAGCTGATTAGATAAGGTGCCAGATAAGGCTAATTGAAAAGAGTTAATTAGTTCCTCAGTTGTTTGTTGATTGTCTAACACTATTTATTTATTTTAATAGCATTTCTACAATCAAAGGAAAATAGATGCTACATTTTTAAATACCCAAGCAAAAATATTGCAAACTACATGTAGGAATAATAAAAACAAGCACAGCTGTTCAGCATGGATACCCATCCATTTACACAAAAATCATTTCTGGTATGACTTATAAATCTTTGAGGATTCAATTCTGTAAATCATAAAGTTTACATTAACACAGAAGGATAATCGTCTCATGGAGAACCTTTTGTGAAATGAACACTTAGAAGACACTCTCCAAGAGTGCAAGAGGTCAGAACACCAAGCTGCCGAACACTTTTCTTTAGGAGCCATTTGTCTCTCTGGATAAGTAGAAAGGGCTGATTCCAAGTTTTGTTTCAAATAGTGAAACAAAACTGTTCGGGAGTGTCATACACACTCCTTGGTGATACCTGGGGCTTCAGAATGATTCCCAGCTATCTTGCTGCATGTCAAGAGTCTTTCCTGATTACTGCTAGATGGTTGAAGATTCTTTTAGCACCAATTCTCAAAACAAGGCAGTGAACATTTTTTTCTTCATGATAGATGAGCAACCCAGAGCAGCAAAGCTTCTCTTTCAGTATCCAGTAATGAAATTTTCTGATTTCACTGGATCACTGACAAAACGGAATGCTCAGATTTAACATAATACAGCTTTCAGTTCATGTTCTTCAAATAATGCAGATATTCTGATAACTTGGCCTCGGGTAATATGGTTGGATATGTAGATCTATATTTCCTAAATAAGACTTATTGAGGTGCATCACTACCTGAGGATTTTCTGCAATTACATAATTATCATTTCTTCCTGAATAGAATTATATCAGCCATGAATGACTTAATCTCAGACTACACAAAGCAGAAGTGCATTTCAGAATTTTCCAGTACCGCACAGTGTCAGTGTGTTAGTATACTGAATTTATGGAATGCCCTGATCCATTAATCCTCTCACAGGATGGATTTTCCCATATAAATATTGTCTGGAATTAATCAAAAGAATTCAAGTAAATTACAAATCCTGTTCCCCAACAAAGTAGGGAGGAATAATATTTAAGGACATCCGTTTGTGCTCCAAAAGTCAGAAGGAAATCACTGCAAGAGTCAAAATAAATCTTCCCCTCATTATTATCATGGAAAGTTAATCCATAAGATAATATATATATACAAGGATCCCAATTCTGCATTGTTGTCACTCCATTGGCATTGGTGGAGAAGCTTTGTTCTGTAGCAAGATTAAGAAGAATTAGGTGTTTATGACTGCACGCTATACAGCAGATGCTATTACAATAGTCAAATGACTTATCTGTTATTTTAAATAGCATTAGGGATAATAATAACTACTTGAAATATTCAATTACAGTTTTGAATCCATTCATTGTTCTCTTTTTTATAATTCAATCTTTTTATATAGAAGAATTATTTATATTTTATCTTTACTGCACAGTCTTGCTTAGAGGTTTGGAGAAAAAACAGCACAGAAAACAGATGGCTGGATTTCAAAAGTTGTACCTTTTGCAGTAAAATGAGGCTCTGCACAGATGGACCTGTAGATAACAGTGCCAGTATTGTATGTTATCCATATGGACTACAAGATTTATGGCAGAAATAATTACTTTCAAATTCATCCTCAGACACAAGCTCATGTCTTTCTGTATGTACAGCTCTACCATTTCTACCTTCTGTAATTAGAGAAGAAAGAATAATGTAAAATAAATATTAGATTGTTTCTGTGATATGTTATACTCAATAGATTAATTGGCATTTTAAGATCTTTTAAGAAATGTTATTTCTCTGAGCATTATGCTTGAGCATGGAAATAAAGTATACAGGTGAGCACACATTGTAGCATCTCAATATTTTCACTCAGAGTACTCAGGTTCCTGCAGACAGAGACATATGTGAAGGACTGCACAGAGCTTCCAGACAAGAGACTCTGAACTGGTGTCTCTAGCTAGGATAAGAAAAAAATTCACAATGTCTTTAAGAATTGTCCTGTGTGTTCATCACAGGGCCATGCCATCCAGGACTAACACAGGTAATATTCTTAAATCTCACATTACTAGATTTTATATCGTGCTCTCAGCAATCTGAAGGGCCTACAGCACATTAGGCAGCAAGACATAAGGATGGGACCTACCATAAGAATGGCTCAGAGGAAAGACTACCACTACAGTGGTTATTTTTCAATGATCTGGGAGGAAATCACAGAATCACGCAGAATCACAGAATTGTAGGGGTTGGAAGGGATCTCCAGAGATCATTGAGTCCAACCCCCTGCCAAAGCAGCTCCCTAGTCCAGGTTGCACAGGTAGGCATCCAGGTGGTCTTGAACGTCTCCAGAGATGGAGACTCCACCACCTCTCTGTGCAGCCTGTGCCAGTGCTCCGTCACTGCACTGTGAAGGAGTTCCCACACACATTTGTGCAGAACTTTCTATGCATCACTTTGTGGTCATTTTCCCTTTTCCTATTGCCACACACTGCTGAGAAGAGTCCAGCCTCATCCCTTTGCCTCCCACACCTTAGATATGTATAGACATGGATCAGATCCCCTCTGAGTCTTCTTTTCTCAAGCCTGAACAGACCTAGGTCTCTCAGCCTTTCCTCATAAGGGAAGTGTTCCATGTCCTTTATCTTCTTTGTTGCCTTCCACTGTACTCTTCCAAGAGATCCCTACCTTTTTTGTACCCATCTTTTTAAATCTCTATTACAGAATCACAGAATCATAGGAGTTGGAAGGGACCTCTAGAGATCATCAAATCCAACCCTCCTGCCAAAGCAGGTTCCCTACACCAGGTCGCACAGGTAGGTGTCCAGGCAGGTCTTGAATATCTCCAGAGAAGGAGATTCCACAACCCCCCTGGGCAGCCTGTGCCAGTGCTCCGTCACCCTCACCATAAAGAAGTTCTTGCGCACATTTGTGCAGAACCTCCTATGCATAAGTATAAGGGCTAAACACAGCATCAGCACTATCTCAGTTTGCAGCAAAGGCTTTTTTACATTACTCTTTAATGATTTGCTGATTGAATGTTTTGATGCTTTAATTCCCAGATGTGTAAATAGGTAGACTATATGGTTTTAAGTTACTACTATGTTATCAATATACAAATCCATAAGTAAAGAAACTAAGACTGTGGTCTTTAAAGGAAGAAAACCAGAAATGTTAACATTAATAAATGTTTAAATTTACAAGCTCTTAAAACAATATTTTCCCTATTTTGTTCTACAGTTAAGTCCATAACATTTTCATTGTCTGATCTTATGCAATATTGAGGTATTTCCTAATGTTCCGTGTTTCAGGAGCATGTTTGACTTCAGAACCTGAGAGTCTTAACTAACTGATATTTGTCAAGTGGCTTCAGATATTCTGATGGAGACTATAGCACTAATATAAATTATCCTTACAGTGAGTTACTAAAAAGTAATTTATTGTAGTATTTAATGCTTCAATTTGCAAAAATCATACCCCATTTATAATAGATTTGGGGTTTTTACTTCTTTTTTATTCAGGAGAGACAGAGAATTCCATAAATAACAGTTTAAAAAAATGTGATTAACTGAAAAATATCCGAGAACAAAATGATAGTAGAATAATGCAACTTCTTCTACACAAAATCATATGCAGAACATTTCAGGCTAACAGAGCATAGCAGCAAATGGCCAGTTTGGAATACTTGCAGAGGGAAATACATTTCTGAATGAAATTTGCTTCTGAAATTATGGTAAAAAAGAAAACAACAACAACAACAAAGAACCTACTGGCTGTAGAGCACAATAAAACTACTTGACAGAGCAAATTCTCAGCTACAAAACACTATTTTTCAACACTGTCACCAACATTAGTTATGTATTTTTGCCAGTGATGAACAAGAGCCTGAATGCTGTGTTCATAAAAACCTGCACCTGCAGAGGTGACCCACTGCTACTGTTGTCACCGCTGAAACACAACACTCATTATTTCACTATGCTCACATCCACTGTTTGGTCTCTACATATGTTCAGAAAGCACTGATGAATGTCAAAGGGTGTCATTTTATCTGCACAGAGAAATTGAATTACACACCTTTGCTTCATCTGCATTTCCATGCCAGACACCATTCTGTCAGACTGCCCCTCTGCTGCCGACTGTCACATGGCAATAAAATGCAACAGAATATTGGTGGGAAAGTTCAGCCACTACTGCCATACTACCAACATCCACCTCTGTTATCATGGGCTGGCATAATAAAATAAGAAGCATTACTTTCAGAACAGTCCTCATATCTTTGAAATACACAATGTTCTGGTAAATACATACCTTAAATAACTTTCTTGATTTTCTACAGGAACAAAGTGCCCTTCACGGAATACAATGATGAGACTAACACGGCATGTTTAACATTATGGTGTCAGCTTACTGTTACATACTGAAATTGTAAAAAGAGATTTCAGAAAAAAAATATTGGAAGGAAATAAGTAGTGCTAATCACTATTATCTGAGTAGAAATTAGTTTGTTCATTATATGCAGTTTAGTGTCTGTTCATTGCAGCACTTCAAGTTTCTCAAGTTTTTTAACCAACAAAAAGTACTATTTGCAGATGATGAGGAAAGCTCTGATTTCAAAGAGGAGGACTATAAAATTGAAGTTTTATGTGCACATCTTTATTCTTCTCTGCATATTTGATCAATATTCATAGTTTTGTTCATACAAATGACTGCAACTATTCAAATAACCAGCCTGACAAAGCAGTGCAAAATGCTTTTTACTGTAAAATTACAAACTGCAATTTTCCTAAGCTGTTTGCTTAATCATTTTTATGTTTCTTTCTAGCTGTTTCTTTCATAGACTAAATGAAAGGTTTTGTTTAGGTTATTAATTCCTTGTGAAGCTTGAACTGTGCTTGAGAAGAAGATCTGTTGCTAATCACTGTTTAAGGTGATATTTTAGACACACTCTGCCGCATCGCTATGTGGATACCCAGGTTTGGTTACTATTTGCCCCTAACTTCACTGATTATTTAAATCTCACCCATCCTTCTTTAAATCTCACCCATCCTTCAACCTTGGCCTGGATGGCTATAGCTATTCCCACTATAGCCTCAAGCATTCAACCATAGTGTTGAGTTTAGGCATGGTACTCCACATCACTTCTCTAACGAAACCCATCTCATCATAGCACTCTGTGGTGACTGATATGAAACAGCAACACAATGGAGTAATCCCCACACCATTGTCTAAGCATACATCACACAAAGGGGCACATTTCTTGCCCAGTCAGGAGTCTCCTAGGCCTAGCAGCTAGTCTGTGCATCAGCCATTTGTCTAATGCTGTTCCACCTTCCTTCAAAGTCAGGTCTCACACCAGCTACTCTAAAGCAAAGCCAGTTCCACGTGAGCCCTTCTGGATTTCTTGCTGCCAACAGCAGCTTTTGAGAGTGAGCCAGCAGCCCAGGCTGGCTGCACACCATGGAGCAGCAATTGCATATGCTTAGAAATTGATGTTTTAGCCTGAACTCTTTGCAGCAATGAAGAAAAGCTCTGGTTTGCTTAACCAAGTTTGTGCCAACCTCACCAAACTGCTTTAGTGGATCTAAACACTTGAAGTAATTATGAAAAATTGTTTTCTTATGGCATAAAGTTAACATTTTAATTAATATTTAAGTGATTCTAAGCTTATTGCCAAGTTATTCCTATTTTTTTTTTTATAATCTACAGAAGTTCTCTCTTTTGGGTTACAAGACATAAATATTTATTTTTATTTCTCAAAAGAACCCCCAAAATGTTCCTTATTTATATATTTTTTATTTTTTGTATAGACTTTGAACAGGTACTTTTGTCTCCTTTTCTTTATTTTTCCTTATAGTTAGGTATGGAAATAGAAATATGCAATCTACTTACAGGGGATTTTATTGCAGCATTTGTAAACAAGATCACATTGTTCATAAATTTTTCAGCTATTGCTCTAGCTTACCCAAAAGCTTAGCTGGTTGAAATGATAAAGGGATGTATTTGGCTTCTGAAACACAGAGGAACGTGTAATAAAGCTGCTGCATACAAACCTTAAATACTTAAGAATAAGCAGAGCTCTTTTTTTTCTTAGGTTAGAAATAGCCTTGACACATAAGGAACTGATATAGTAGTGTTACAAATTCTTGGAGGGCATTATTTGGTCAAGTAAGAAAAGCAGGAAACCTGCGTAGTTGCAGGGATGAATTCTGCGCAATCTTCAACAAATCTTTCCTTCATAATTATTTGACTTGACCAGATTCCCTTTTTCTTGTATAATATTCATTCTTCCCTGAACACCTCTACTCCAGAAAAGGCCTATCATCATCCAGGTGCTATGAGATATCCTTAGTACTGCCAGATATTACACAACCACGGCTATGGTTTTGACAGTGTCCCCCAGACTTTCTTTCAACCTGCTTCTCATAAAGGAAACCCAGTACTGAGATCTTCCTGATCATTTCCCTGCTCACTGCAGGGGAGTTGGTCTAGATGATCTTTAAAGGATCCTTCCAGCTCCAAGGATTCTATGATTCTATGATTTTCTGAAGCTCTAATCATCTTCTCCTTTCTGCCTAGAGCCTTGGTGTCAGTAAAACTGATTGTTAGAGCTTGTTTTCTGTCTGCTGCTGAAAAAAAAATTACCATTGTTTTTACTGACAAGTATTGGTAATTTTTCCTCTTTTCAGAAGACAATAGCTGCATTTTGAGTGCACTGTTCCCCTTGTATGTATGGAATATATCACTATGTTTCAGTGAAACATCTGAAATAGGCAAACAGCTTACAGTTAGGTATAAAAGAAAGCCTTTCACCTTCCCAGTGTTCTTACAAGGAGACATTTGTATAATGAGCCACCTTGAATCCCAGTATTCATTTAAAACACTGTATGTATGCATGACAACATTGAAAGAAAGAAGGATTTCTGCTGAAACATCTGTTTCTGGTGTTTTCTTTTTATTAAGTTTCAATTTTTACATTATACAATGATTATTTCATATCTCAGGTCTTCACTAAACATTCTGAAAACCTCACTCAGCAGAAGTTCAGTAACTGAACAATGCAGAAATCCTGCTCAAGGCTTCACTGTCCCCATGCTTCACATGCAACAGGAATATACTGAAGAAAAAGCCAGTAAGATCCTACGACTGCGAAAGTCTGGGCTCCCCTTTTCACTACTGCATGAGACATGAAACATGCCATTATGTCTAAAAAACACATTCTGGAGTTGGTCATGGTTACAATTTCAGAATTATTTTATTTATTAAAATTATATTAGCAAACATGAAAACTGAAAATGCTTTAGTTTTAAGAAATTTAGTTGTGTTAAGAAATTTTAATACATACTTTTTCTTGTTGGGAGAGAAGCTTTAAAGCTGCTGCCAGTGTTAACTGTGTATTTCTTTCCTGTCTTGCAGAGAATGACATAAAATCACTGATGTGTTTGCTGTTGTTTCCAAAACCTAATGTAAAAGAATAAAACCTACTTAGCATGAAGTCACTCCTGCATACTGTAAAATACAAGTGTTAAAAATATATAATATTTTCCTCCTGCTAAAGAACAAAAAAGTTAGGAAAAGACAAGGAAAACAGCAAGACTCACTTACCAGATTAATTTAAATCCTCTAATAAAAAAAAAAAAGTTGAAGTACTGATATATTTTATCAAATATTAGCACATAATAAACTATGAGGGAATTTAAATTTTGAAATAGCACTTAGTGTTGAGACAACATAACTTGATCACTAGTCCAACTCAAGGCATTTTACTAATGAATTGATATTTGCTTTATAGCTTCCAGATAATATGACTGTACCAGATTATCATTCTTCTAACTGTACAGAATAGTGCAGTCTAGCTCCACCAGGTGTGTGACTGGCCCTGTAAACAAGTGTATGGAGGTTTGACACACATAATCCTTTGATAGGCTTGTTATAATGCATGTTCTTATGCCCTTACATACAGATGCACGAACAGTTGCCATGATTCATTCCTCAAGGGTGGGTTAAAAGCAAACTCATAAACTTCCTGGAGTATTTAAGTACTTCTAGGTAGAGAACTAAATCATGCAACAAGCATCCATTACAGAGGAATAATTTTCTATTGCTTTTTTTCTGCAGGTTGATTTATTACAAAATAGTGCATTTGCTATTTGCTCATTAGTTTTTACTATATTTTAATACGCCAGTTACACATTTACCACAGAAGAAACAAGATCAAACAAGTGCCACTGCTCCCATGGCCTTTCCTTTCAATACCCCTTTCTAATTTTTTTGTATCACATGCACCACATATTTGCCAAAATGTTCCTCTGTTTTCCATAGTGATCTTGACCCTGACCATCTTGAAACGATCTTACAACATTTCAAAACCCTCTGAATATCTTTTGTAATTCTGAACAGCTCACTCCAAAGCCTGATCTACACAAATAACTGCCCAACACTGTGAACTGAAGGAGGGTGGATGAATGAGCTCCATACAGACTATAACCTATGGGTAGGCAACATAGATTACTACTATGAATTCTGAGGTTCTCCCATTTCTTTTTCCCCATCTACTACTTTTTAAGTTTAGGTCAGGGTTTTGTTTTTTCCTTTTCAGAGTAATATAGTTTACTGTTATTGGAGACACTTCAGTAGTTCTCGTGTTATTGGTTTTCTTTTTCCTTTTCCAAAATACCTGGTACCTACATTAGTTTTCAAATTTTCCTCCATTACCTTCATCTCAATCTTTTCTCCTTATTCTTTTGTTTTCTGGGATTCCTATCTCTTAAAGTGTTTAAGAGATTTTGCCACTCTCACATTTTCATGTTTATTAAAATTTTGCTAGATAGAAGATTATAGGTCACCTCTGTTGTAGCTCCAAAGAGCACTAGAGTCTAGAAATTGAACCTCACTTTCTTCAAAAAGCATATTTTGGTCAAAGAATATCTCTGATACTGATATATATCTGAGGAAGAAATTAAGGGAATGTTAAGAGGTAATAACAAAAACGTGACTCAGAAAACCCTGTGTTATTTAATAGAACAGAGAACTTGAACACAGGTTAACCAAAGCACTGTGGAAAGTTCTTTGTATAGCCTGAAAAGGGATCAGACTTTGAAACTTGCTGCATCTGAATGCAATCCAGACATCAAACAGTCATTTATATCCCAAGTACGTATATTAAACTGCATTGCTTCTGCAGAAATTGTTTGAAAATTGTATTTTCTTCCTCCTCAGATCTCTTCTTTCTCCTGAATGCTCCAGAGAAAAGCTAAGTTTGCTATCAGACTTTGAAATTAAAACATAGCAATGAGGAGCTGAATTGGATTTTATATCCTTATGAATCTTCAAATGAACTGCTGTTTTATGCTCCAGGTAGTTACAGATAAGCAAGCAAAGGTTCCACACATGTCCATTTGACCAGTATTTAAAATGAATGAGACTATGCCTGAAACCATTTATTGATGAACAGGACTGTTATTATGGTTTATAATATGTGACAAATAGACAATCTCTATGAAGTCTGCAGGCATGTCAGTGAGAAAAACTTGAACAAATCTACTGATCTCACTGTAAAACAGTAAACACAGCACCCAGCAGTTTTATCCTTTGCCATCACCTTTTCAATACAAATTTTCTCCTCAAACTGAAAGTAACAAGTGTAGTACCAACCCAGTCATCAACCTGCTACACTTGTTCTACAAGAACAGTTGCTGTCCATCACAGAAAACAGCAATCTGGCATTATTTTAATCTCCATTGCAACGAATGCCTCAGTTCCATTCTGAGACATTCTTACAAAACAGAAAATATCTTCTTATTAAGACATTTGTCTCTTTAAATACATAGGTGGCAACTTTTTTTTTACAACATAATAACATAGCTTACTATACACTGTCTGTTACTTGTCAAAAGAAGACAATATATAAATACAGAAAATAAAATTGTGTGTGTCACATCTATGAGAAAATATTTTGCTCATTCAAAATTGAATGAACACTGTGGAAATGTAGAACATTCTGTCCCAGCAATTTTAGTCACTCAAACTTCACTATATTATGTTGCACTTGGGCAAAGACTTATGTCTCCATTAGAATAAAACAGAAATAGCAGAGGGTGTGCTGTTTTCTTCCTAGAAAAATGAGTCAGATATCATACTACCACAGCCAGTGTTGGATAGTGGAAGCAGACACAAACCCATTTTCCCTAAGTATTTCTGGAGCACCGTCCAAGTACCCTGCTCATTTTTGCACTTCACTGCAATGGTGGTTGAGTTTTCCTCTTCCCTGTGTCACCACAGAGACACCTTTGTTCCTGCCATTATTCTCCAAGGTTAATACTGATACAATGACTCTCTTTTTTTCTATCCCAATCAAGACAAAAAAAAAAAAATTCACTCTCAACAGGAAGTTGCATCTTATTTAGTAGTCTGTATGATCCCTAAAGGTGTCTGCATTTGGAACAAATAAACTGTGTTTGCTACACACTATTAAATCATGTGAGGAAAAAAATAGTATCATCTTCACTTTCCAAAGTGGAAACACTTCTTCAAGAGGCAAACTGCTAAGGATTATTTCATTTCAATGAATTTCAGCCATCTGAAATACAGATATCTACTTTCTGAGCTGTGCTATGTTTTTTGTTATAGACCATAAAGACATATAAAATATCAAAATTATTCTAGAGTATGATTAAAAATTGTAGATGTTAGTAACAGGATGGGGTGAACTGTACCCCAGGAATAACCTTCACTCTTTTCTCTGAAGGGAACCTGAGGTGATAAGCCACATAGTAGGGACCTGCACCGTATATTTCAAAAGATTACTGAAATATGAAATTAATCCTACCATGTTCATCTTCTCTGTTTTGTTGGAAAAATTACAATATGCAGTTTAGGCGGGAAATTGGAGATGTCCCATTCACTTTACATTTCCTCTCACAGTGAAACTACTTAATAATATAAACAAACAACACAGTGCAGAGAATGTGCTCCTATTATTCAATCCAGGTCAGATAAAGTGCAGAACAGGCAACTATCAGGGCTCAGTTACACCAGAAATAGGTCAAAACAGCTTTATCCTTTTCTAGACTTGCTCCAATGCAAGTCTTCTGCTCTGTTATTTTACCCAGATAACATCCAAATGTGATAGGATATATTACAGATTCCTGTCTTCCTGACATCTTTCATATGAGACGTATTATTCTGTTGAAAAATAAAGCAAGTAAATGTAAATTCCCACATGCATTGTAAGTGTCTAATCCATGATTTTAGCTGATGCAGATGATGATTTCTGGAAAGCAACCCAGAAACCCAATTCAGTTGTCTAAATAGAAGTATCTATTGTCATTTGAGATGTCAGAGAGTATATAGGAAATTCTCAAATATGATACAAGTCCCATGAGATGTTCTCCACTTTCAGAGAAGAATCTGGGGCCAGGCAAAAAGTCACACAATATCTCAAATAGTAGAAGCAGTCTGTATTGAGACAATTGAATAAGGACCGAGAGGGTGTATAAATCTCACATTGAATCACATCAGATTGAATGCACTCTTCATCACTGCAATGAGTATTTAAATACTGCAGAACATTTTTGTCTCTTATGTCTATTGAAACCCTTTTACAGTGTCACCTACTACTTCCTACTGCTCTCTAAACACATGCAACATGTTCTGGACACGTACCCCCACCAACTTGAGCATAGTTTAATGGTGTTAAACAAGGACCATTTGATCCTGAATTGTTCCATTGCTAGATTATCTTTCTGGTGGGTGGTAACAGTTTTCAGCACAATCAGGTTGTAAGAGAAGGAAAAAAAAAAACAAAAACACATGGTGGGAGGAAAGAGTAGGGGGTCCATAGGTTAACCACCTGTAAATTTAAAGCCAGATGAGAAGTTCTGAAACTGAAAGATTGAAAGCAATTATACCACTTTTATTAAAAAATTCTTATTTTCAGAATACTTACACTTCGTTTTCTATATAGCAACTAGGGCTGTTTCCTAAACACTAAATAGCATATTGCCTGAACTTGTAATCCTTGCACAGAGATTTTCTGAGAATGCAAAATCTCCACAATATCCTGTGCCTAAGAGCTAAACTTCATGTATCTGTGATGCAGTTTTTGAACACACAGTTTAGACGGTCATCCCCAAAAAAGCAATTTTATCTACTTAATTTTTGTCTCCAGTGATAGAAGTTCAATATCAGTATATACTGGATTAAAGGGTTAGCATAACCACAAATACAGCTAATATGCTTACCAATAAAATCAAAATAAAAAACTGTGAAAACAGCTTAAAATCATTAGAAAACACAATATATAATTAGAAAATTACTAGAAAATATAACTTGTTTCTGGCTGAAAATAATATTGCCAGCAAAAAAAAAAAAAAAAATTAAAATTTGAAGGAGGGAAAGCATGCTATGTTTGAAATATCCAGTTCCTGTATTATTTTATAAAATGTGCTAGTCTATGATGCATGTAGAATTAAAAAAAAATAAAAAGTCGAAATTTCTAGTGTATATATATAAGTGGCTATTGCATCACACACCCATTTTGACCACTATCATACATTTTTCCAGAGAGACATTGTGCAGCTGAGTGACTATATTTTGTGTGCTGGACAGACTCATTGTTTAAACTAGTCAGGTAGATGCTTAAAGCAATAGATTACTTCAAGGTCTCAAATGTCCTAGGCCTTTCAATTGATTTCAGTAGATCTGAGATGAATATAGCAGAGGACGAAATGAGATGAAGGAGATGGCAACTACTTCTGACACCTTTTTCCCTGTCCAAACATGCAAGACCTCTTCATTGAACTACATCCATTCCCTTCCCTTACCCTTCTCTTCCATCTTTCCTCTTCCATCTTTCCAAATGGCATTTGACATCCCTTGATTCTGAGGGGCCAAGATTCATTCAAATCCCACATTAATTTCATACATCTGTTATAACTTCAAAATTCACTATTTTTTCCTTAAAGAAATTTATTCCTTAAACCTAAACACAGGCTACCGATGGCAATTCAGCTGCCACATAGACATTGTTTTTATTGGAAGTCTTCTTTCTCCTCCTTTTGTAGTGCAAAGAGAAAATTCCACCTTTAAACAGGATGCTGAACAAGATGTTGTTCATAATTCAGTAGGTAATATACATTCGCTGAGCTGGAGCACTGCCTCAGCACAATGTTTTAAATGGTCCTCATTTTATTTTTCATTCAAGCTAGTATTTGTTTCTAGAACAATCTGCTAACATTCCTCTGCCATCTTCTTGAAAACTCATAGGAAAATAAAATACGTAACTGCTGGAGCCATAAAACAATAATTTCAAATTACGATCTATTTTGTATGTTCTCATACAAATTCACTGCAGCACTCTGCCTGAACAGGCTTGCAAAACCACCTGGCAAGCATTTCTCAGTATGTGCAGATTATGCCAAAGGTTATTAAGGCTCTATGTTTCAATGCTGTTTCATCACAAAGATTTCCTCTTCACGGGGGAGTAAAACTTAGATAAAAGGAATGGCATAAGAAAAGTCTGCAAATAGACTTTTAGTGGGTCATAAATATGGCCAAACTTGATGAGTAACACTAGTCAGTGCCAAAAAGAAGGTTAGTGGTTCAAACAGACACTGAAGCTCAGTTTTGAGTTGGATTAAAAGGATCATGTTCTGCTCTTCCGTTTGTAAAATCTTACATGAAAAGGAGCACTGTGGAGAACAAAGGAAGCACTCAGTTCAAGATAGTGACAGCCACTCTGGAAGAAGGCGATGACTATGTAAGCCTTACTGTCTAGAATATAAAATTCTTCTGCAATAGAAATTGTGAGTAAACGCCACTTTTCAGGATATTTTCAACCATCTAAGGATAGATCCCCTTGGGCAAAATCTGTTCTTTGTAAATGTTCACCAAAGAAATAAAACACTAAGCATGCTGGTTTGGTCGCATGTTCAAATACTTCTGTTGGTCATATTTATTATTTTAATGGTAATATGTATATATATGTACTAAGACATAAGTTCAGACAAGTATTCTGCCATTTTTGTTATGTGTGACAAGAAGCACTTGTGCTGTTGTTGCACCTATCAGTGTTAGCTGTAAGCTGCCTTGCCCCTCCACCATGCAGTCTTGCCTTTTACTGATTCAACATCATTCTGTAGAAATACGAAGCAGACAGACTTCAAGACTAACTTCTATTTCTGTTCAGGGGCTTTGAGCAACCTGGTCTAGAGCGAGGTGTCCCTGCCTATATCAGGGAGCTGCAACTAGATGATCTTAAAGGACCCTTCCAACCCAAACCATTCCATGATTCTATGATTNGATCTATTTTGTATGTTCTCATACAAATTCACTGCAGCACTCTGCCTGAACAGGCTTGCAAAACCACCTGGCAAGCATTTCTCAGTATGTGCAGATTATGCCAAAGGTTATTAAGGCTCTATGTTTCAATGCTGTTTCATCACAAAGATTTCCTCTTCACGGGGGAGTAAAACTTAGATAAAAGGAATGGCATAAGAAAAGTCTGCAAATAGACTTTTAGTGGGTCATAAATATGGCCAAACTTGATGAGTAACACTAGTCAGTGCCAAAAAGAAGGTTAGTGGTTCAAACAGACACTGAAGCTCAGTTTTGAGTTGGATTAAAAGGATCATGTTCTGCTCTTCCGTTTGTAAAATCTTACATGAAAAGGAGCACTGTGGAGAACAAAGGAAGCACTCAGTTCAAGATAGTGACAGCCACTCTGGAAGAAGGCGATGACTATGTAAGCCTTACTGTCTAGAATATAAAATTCTTCTGCAATAGAAATTGTGAGTAAACGCCACTTTTCAGGATATTTTCAACCATCTAAGGATAGATCCCCTTGGGCAAAATCTGTTCTTTGTAAATGTTCACCAAAGAAATAAAACACTAAGCATGCTGGTTTGGTCGCATGTTCAAATACTTCTGTTGGTCATATTTATTATTTTAATGGTAATATGTATATATATGTACTAAGACATAAGTTCAGACAAGTATTCTGCCATTTTTGTTATGTGTGACAAGAAGCACTTGTGCTGTTGTTGCACCTATCAGTGTTAGCTGTAAGCTGCCTTGCCCCTCCACCATGCAGTCTTGCCTTTTACTGATTCAACATCATTCTGTAGAAATACGAAGCAGACAGACTTCAAGACTAACTTCTATTTCTGTTCAGGGGCTTTGAGCAACCTGGTCTAGAGCGAGGTGTCCCTGCCTATATCAGGGAGCTGCAACTAGATGATCTTAAAGGACCCTTCCAACCCAAACCATTCCATGATTCTATGATTCAGCTTACCTTTACTTAGCTTACTTCTCCCACTGTTTTTTCTGACCTGTACAACTCATTTCCACCCATTGTTTGCATTTCCTACCTTCCCTTTTTTTTTTTTCATTCAATTCTCTCTCTTTTTTTTTTTATGCCTTTAAATCCCTTTTTCTACTCTCTCCTTTTCCACAAGTTCTCTTCTTCCTGAATCATCATTCTCTGCATCTTCATTTTCGTGCTTTCTCAAATCTCACTCTGTCTCTGTAGTTTTTTTTCTAGATTTAAGAGTAAAACTTTTTCTTTCACTTGTGTTTTGATACCTAGAAAGCCTTAGAAGTGTTCCTCTCCAGCACATCACAAATCCATAGATTCACTCCTGGTTCACTGAGATTTTCCATTGTTTTTATTTTCAGAATCCTACCGCAAGTTAAGAAGCCAAGACTAGCCAGTTTCTCTCTTGGCAAGAAAAAGATTCAGATAATTCAGCCTTAGGCCATTTCTAATGCCAGCAAGCTCACGGGGCTAATTACTAGAATATGACTCTAGCAGCTGCAGCTGGCAGAGAAGGCTCCAAAATTTATATGTGAGTCCTGATGGAGCACTTAAAAGGGTTGGCACTTTGACATCTATGACCTGCCACAAGGAGAACTATACCTCTACAGAAGTATTAAATACCACATTAATGTGTCTGCCACTCTAGGAGAGATCTGAACGGCTCATTTTTCATCCTAGGCTGTACATACATGTTATAGTCAAGACATTAGAAGACACTATGGATCCTGACAATCAGTGCTCTTCACTTTATCATCTTTCTGTTGCTACTACTTTTCATATTTCAGAAATATACATGTATATACTTGTACCTCAATAAAAGTAGAAGATACAGTAAGATCACTGAGGAAGAAAGTTTCTTTATTAGTCCAGCTTCATCATGTATATACCATCATTGGATAGAACAAAACTATTTACCTTTTGAACGTCATTCACCTGTTGTAATTAGGGAAAACATGTACAAAAGAAACTTATCAACTGTGTGACTGGCTCATTTGGATTTTAAGTTAACTCATACTAGTTGTTGATTCCAGAGTGTTGTCAGTATTTAAACCACGAAACACAAAACTAAGTAAACCTGGTAGCGTCAGAGATGAGAGACTAGGAGAGTATTTAGGAATAACTAAAATGAAGCAAAGCTCCAGAGTAATGTTTAACAGTAACCAAAGTATTGAGAAGGCACCTAAATACTTCAGGTAAGGGATTAGGACTGATCAGAGTAGAACTCAACTGTATTCCTTCCAGAAAACTGTATTTCCACTATGTTAATTTGAACAGGTTTTGGAAATCTACCTTTTATAATTCTGCATCCAAAAAAAAAAAAAA
>VXAB01006020.1:0-14501 GCA_013399175.1 Odontophorus gujanensis | reverse complement strand
GTTTTTTCTTACCCTGACCACCCCTTTCCACCCATTGTTTTCATTTCCTTCCTTCCCTTTTTTTTTTTTCATTCAATTCTCTCTCTTTTTTTTTTTATGCCTTTAAATCCCTTTTTCTACTCTCTCCTTTTCCACAAGTTCTCTTCTTCCTGAATCATCATTCTCTGCATCTTCATTTTCGTGCTTTCTCAAATCTCACTCTGTCTCTGTAGTTTTTTTTCTAGATTTAAGAGTAAAACTTTTTCTTTCACTTGTGTTTTGATACCTAGAAAGCCTTAGAAGTGTTCCTCTCCAGCACATCACAAATCCATAGATTCACTCCTGGTTCACTGAGATTTTCCATTGTTTTTATTTTCAGAATCCTACCGCAAGTTAAGAAGCCAAGACTAGCCAGTTTCTCTCTTGGCAAGAAAAAGATTCAGATAATTCAGCCTTAGGCCATTTCTAATGCCAGCAAGCTCATGGGGCTAATTACTAGAATATGACTCTAGCAGCTGCAGCTGGCAGAGAAGGCTCCAAAATTTATATGTGAGTCCTGATGGAGCGCTTAAAAGGGTTGGCACTTTGACATCTATGACCTGCCACAAGGAGAACTATACCTCTACAGAAGTATTAAATACCACATTAATGTGTCTGCCACTCTAGGAGAGATCTGAACGGCTCATTTTTCATCCTAGGCTGTACATACATGTTATAGTCAAGACATTAGAAGACACTATGGATCCTGACAATCAGTGCTCTTCACTTTATCATCTTTCTGTTGCTACTACTTTTCATATTTCAGAAATATACATGTATATACTTGTACCTCAATAAAAGTAGAAGATACAGTAAGATCACTGAGGAAGAAAGTTTCTTTATTAGTCCAGCTTCATCATGTATATACCATCATTGGATAGAACAAAACTATTTACCTTTTGAACGTCATTCACCTGTTGTAATTAGGGAAAACATGTACAAAAGAAACTTATCAACTGTGTGACTGGCTCATTTGGATTTTAAGTTAACTCATACTAGTTGTTGATTCCAGAGTGTTGTCAGTATTTAAACCACGAAACACAAAACTAAGTAAACCTGGTAGCGTCAGAGATGAGAGACTAGGAGAGTATTTAGGAATAACTAAAATGAAGCAAAGCTCCAGAGTAATGTTTAACAGTAACCAAAGTATTGAGAAGGCACCTAAATACTTCAGGTAAGGGATTAGGACTGATCAGAGTAGAACTCAACTGTATTCCTTCCAGAAAACTGTATTTCCACTATGTTAATTTGAACAGGTTTTGGAAATCTACCTTTTATAATAAAAAAACCAAAAAAAAAAAAAATAGAGTGTGAGAGAGCGCGAGAGACCTGCTACCTGCTCCAGTATAAGTAGGAAAGAAATCAAGAAACCAACCAAAGAGCTCCCCAGAGATCCAGGAAATGACCAAAACAATTGTTCCTGTGATTACTACTTAAACATTTGATGAAACTGATTTCAAAGAATCAGTCCCTTACCTTTTAGCTTACTGGTATGTTTTGGGGTAGCACTGGAAGCCTAATCTTCCTCGGTGAGAATAAAATAAATTAACCTTAAACAGAATGCTTAGTTTTCCTCTCTGTTCCATTCTGTTGCTGTAGGGAATGACTGCTGCCTAACCCCAGAATGACCAGCCTATACCACCAGTAAAAATCAATACTGAGAACTAGCCAGAGGGAAGATCAGTTTGTAAGCAAGAACAGCCCACAGCTGAGGTTTGCCTAAGCCCTCGTTCAAATTGGGGAGCTCTGCTAAAAGCTAGGAAACAGGACACAATGCTGCAGTTGACATATGGAATGCACTGTCACTCTGCCACTTCCAAGGGTGGTTGCAACCCACCCACAGGGTGCTCTGGTCATTGTACACACCTAAAGAAAGCCATGAACTCCAGCCACAGAAACCAGTGCAACTACCCAAATAAATCTCTCCAGGGAACTTATGGACACCCAAGTCTCAGGCTGCAGAGTATGCTCGATCTTTCTGTTGTTGTCTGATGGCAGCAGTGAGCACGCCTGTGGGAGGTGTGCCCAGGTAACAGTCCTGCTCAGCCTGGTGACAGGGCTTCTAGAGGAGGTGGGCAGGCTGAGGAGAATCATGGAATCAGAGAAGATTGACTGGTGGAATCATACTCCATCATTGTTGGATGGATGTGCCAATCGGCCACAACACAAGAAAAGAAAGATTCCTTTCCCTCTTACCACCAGGCCAAAGGAGAAAAGCCTACAACTCTGAGGAGAATAGAAGCATGTTTCAGCTAGGGTCAGTATACAAAATGCCTCCCTGTCCAACTCACCCTGCCAGCTGCTCTTATACTACAGGTATGAAGTTCAGGAACTTGATAGACAAATGATGATGTCGACAAAGGCCCATACAGGTTGGCAGGGTCACCTCATCATCCTGTCCCCCATACCATGGCCAACTCCCTTGAGAAAAAAAAAAGGGATTTTTGCCATATGCAACTCCCTGCTGAGAAGAAAAGAGGGCCCTATCAAATTCAATCCAAATATGACTCTGAAAGTGGTGTCACCAGCACAATTTTTGGTTTTTCAACCATGGGACAGTCTACAAAACACCAAGCTTACTGGTGCCTGATAGGATGCACCTTTTATAGAGGGGAAAAAGAATTTTTACACAGGAGTTAATAGGTCTGATCTATAGACTGAAAAAAAGGGGGAAAGTATAAAACCAGGCTTACCAATGATAATCTATAGGATAGCCCTACAAAATTTGATGGATCACATGCTACCAAGGTCTCAGTCTACTCCATGAGATCCCATAAGGAACATTTGAAATGTTTCTACACCAATGCATGTAGCATGAGGTACAAGCAAGAACAGCTAGAATTCTTGACTTAGCCCCAGTTACAACACTTCAGCAAGCAAAACCTGGTGGCAAGATTCCTCTAACAGATGTGTTACAATGGATGGATCTGAGCTCTCCATCAGGACAAGGCAGGGTGGCACCACATGTGAGGGATTGTTGACTGCATGGAACTCAGAGCTGGTGATGGCAACTCAAGACCATGGATAAGCATTAAAGGACAAGCAAATAAAAAGGGTGTCATGATGGAAATCTGCTATAGATCACTCAGACAGGATGAAGATACTAATGAATTATCTTTAAGGAACAAAGGGATGCCTCTAGCTGAAGACAAGCTTGTTTGTTCAGTCTAGAAAAAAGGAGACCGAAAGGAGGCGTCATGACAGCCTAACAGTTCATCATGAGGGCAGTAGAGTAGCCGTGCTCTCCTCTGCTCTCTGATGACTATATGACCACAATGGAACAGCACAGAGCTGTATCAGGGGAGGATCAGATTAGGTGTTAGGAAAATGTTCTTCACTAGATGATGGTTAGGCATGAACAGGTTTCCCAGGACAGCAGCCCCACAATGCCAGAGTTCAAGAAGTATTGCTTTCAGAAAAATGGCTCAATTTTTTTAGGTGGTCCTGTTTAGAAACAGAAGTTGGATAAGTGCATTAGTGCATATTTCTCCACTAGCCTACCAATAACACACAATTCATTTACTTTCATAGTGTATGATGGCACAAAGCACTGGGCAGAGAAGTTTATTTGCAACACCAGTAACGGAATGTAAATATAAAATATAGACAAATTTAAGATAGTGCTGTCATATCCTACACCCCCTGTGTATAAAGTTATGTAGCTATATAGCAGTCATATCTCACACTAGTTTTATTCCCATCTACCATCACTGATTTTAATGAAGTTATTTTTTATTTACATTAGTATGCAAATACAGTGATATCTATGTTATACAGATACACAAACGTAAGGGCTTGAAGGAGGCAGATAGCTTAAAAAGTTCAGAAACTCTGAAAAATATGGTTGTTTAGAAGTACATAGTAAATCATGGTAATTTGTGAGCTCTTGCATCAGATGATAGCCATGTTAAAAATGGTTGAAAACTTATCTCTAGAAATACTTGACAGCAATCACTAGAGCTATATACTTTCTGAATAAATTCCTGTGGTAAAAATCTGCACAGATAAACAAGACAGTATATCTATGTACAACTGTTGTTTAAGTGAATGAAATAAATATTACAAACTACTATAAAATTCCATACAATTTTATATTACTTCTAGCATCAAACTTAATATTTCATGCAACATGAAGAAAAATATTTATGGCAGAGAGTTGGGATAAGAGAAGAAGAGCATGAGCTGTAGATCAAGCCTGAGGAAAATCAAGGAAAAACTCACTTCAAATGCACTTTAAGTTACAACTTCTCATTTTCTTAAAAGATCATAAATAAGTCAATTGGGTTATTGACAGAAAATTATAATTCTCAAAACCTGAAAGTTTCACCAAATGTAATACTAGTGTTTGTTAAACATTGACAAAAGACACTCATGCACTGGACCTTTCCTCATTTATTTATTTATTTTTTAATCGGTGGTCTTCCAGAAACCCAGCAGCTCCTGACAACTACTCAGAAGTCACATAAGTTCTCTTGCTTGAAAGGCTTCCAAAAGAAAACAAAACCAAAAAAACACCACTGTACGGCTCTAAAAAGAGTTGAAAAAATAAAATGTTATCTACACTCCCTATAGTATCAATTCTGCATCACAAATCTTGAACGGGAAACTGTATAAAATAAAGGATCGACAAGGTATATTTATTACCACACTGTATGAAGAAGAAATGGGATTCTTCTTACAGTATATTTTCAGTTACTCTAAAAGGAAGTGTCATCAATTTATTACAACATTGTGTTATACACAGGACTCAACATAAAGATAATTTCTTTCCATTGATGGGAATTTGAATTATTCAATAAATATCGAACTTGGAAGGTTTTGTAGATCATTTTTAGGGTCAATAAATCATACATAAATCCACAATGTCCCCATCCTAAAATGGAGAAAACTGTGTTTAAGATATTTATTTTCATCTTCAGTGGATTTGTCCTTTAGAAAAATAAGTTATTGTTTTGTGTTCTATGTTTACATCATAGCCATACCTGAAAACTGAATATTAATGCATTTATTATGTAAGATAGAAACACTGAAAAAGTTTTCTTGTATTCTTTTTCTTTCTGACTGTGAGTGTTATTTTTAGGCCCTTTTGTTTTGTTGTTTTTTTGGTTTTTTTTTTGCTAAGGATGTAAATTTAATTTCTATATATCAAACTATGAAATAGAAGACCAAGAGCCGTTGTGATGTAAAATTCTTTCACAAATACACTTTTTTTTTCCTGAGGGCTAAGCCCCCCTGTCTCAACAAGTTCAAATTATACTATACAGATGAATGAGCACTTGTTTTTTTTTTTTTCATCATACTAGACGCAACCACCACCTTTATCATATTTTGAGGAAACCACTTGCTATGTTCAGTAACGTATATAGCTTTTATATATGTATACACACACAGTATTACAAGGCTGTGATTTTTTAAGTTTCTTATTTCTGAATAAGAAAATTGGTTCCTATTCCTGGTTATTTCTCAGATCAGGAGGCAGAAATTCATCTTTGTGTGTAAATAAGATGAAATCTTGACAAACTAGAGGGTTGAGCATTCTCCAGTCACAGTAAATTTAACATGAGCAGATGCCAGGTTCAGTACATGGGATGGGGCAATCCCGGATACAGGCACAGAGAGTGGGGGAATCAAATGCTGGAGAGCAGCCCCACAGAAGGAGATCTAGGGAATTGTGGCTGTTGGAAAGCTGAAAAGAAGTCAGCACTGTGCCCTAGCAGATAAAAGGGAGAGCTCTGAAAGCTGGTGAAGGGTCCAGACGGTAAAACGTATGAGGAGAGGTCAGGCCCGTGGGTTTGCTTAGCTCAGAGAAGAGGAACTGCTCAGTGGGGTCATGGCGGCTGCAGCTCTCACAGGGAGCAGAGGGGCAGCGCTGAGCTCTGCTCTGTGTGACAGCGACAGGGCCCGAGGGAACGGCATGGAGCTGTGTCAGGGGAGGGGCAGCTGGGGTTAGGAAAGGTTCTGCACCAGAGGGCGATCGGGCACTGGAACAGGCTGCCCAGGGCAGTGGGCACAGTACCAAGATGCCGGAGTTCAAGGAAGATTTGGACAACGCTTATAAAGTCTGAAATGAGGTGAAATGAAAAGTGTGATTTAACAGTCGCCTCTAGTATATCGACTAGGTAGGTACTCTTATAACACAAGTACCAAAAAATACCAAATTTAAATGAAAAAAAATCTATTGTCCAATTCAAGATTTTACCCTGAAAAGATAAATAACAGAAAAGGTTGAGAGCGTAAAAACTGACTGGCAGATAGTCACTAGCAGTTTTCCTCAGGGCTCAGCTCAAGGGCTGTTAGAAAGGCTGAACACAACCAGTGACTAGGATGCAGGAATAGGATGCATCCTCAGCAAGCTCACTCGTTACACCGAACTGGGAGTTGTTAGTTCACTGGAGGGATGAGAGACTTTACAAAGGGATCAAGATAAATAGGATTGTTGGGCGGTTATCAATGGCATGAACTTCAACAAAGGTTAATGCCAGGTTCTGCATCTGGGATGGAGTTATGCCAGACACTGGTCTAGACTGGGATATGAGTGGTTGGAGTGCAGCTCAGCAGAAAGGGATCTGGGGGTGCTGGCAATAGCAAGCTCAATGTGAGCCAACAGTGTGCCTGGCAGAAAAGAGGGCAAACAGCATTTTGGGGTATATTAAATATACCATAGCCAGTCATTTAAAAAAAAAAAAAAAAGCTGATTCTCCTACTATATTTAGTGTTGATGCAGTCTCACATTGAATATTGCTGTCAATAGAATTAAGCTCACAGTTCTTAGTTTTGCTACACAAATAACACAGAAAGCCTCATCGGTTTCTTCAGCAATTCTGTGACAGCTTCATAGAGATTTTCTGTCCTAGAATGTAAAACTGCTCAAGAGCTTGCAAAGCGATAGACTAACTAATAAATCCACAGGCAATTCTGTTGCTATTTGTGGTACCTGGAAGGAGTGCCAGAGAAGTACATGCTGTCCCCAGGAAAACAGTGTACATTCTTCAAAATTTTAGTGCTGTTTTGCTGTGTTTTTAAAGCACTACTCTCAGTATGCTACTATGGAAAGATAAATGATAACAGAAAAGCCTTGGATGTGATCTAAAGATGCACAAGCACTAATTACATTCAACAAGCAGTATTTCAATTTTAATAACCTAGGTTCGTGCAAACACTTCACAGCAATAAGGTATTTAACAAACAGAGAAAGCAAATTCTCAGTAGATGGAAAATAATAATGATACAAAGTCATGTTAAAACTAAGCCAGTATTATGTGAATTTCACCAGTTGAAAGATTTCAGTAATAAAGTAACTGACAATTACCCAAAAATCTGTATTTGTGTTTCTATTACTTAATTCCAAAGACACATTTTGACATGAAAATTTGGATTGCTGAGACATTACATAATTTTTTGAAGTGACTTGTGTATATGTTGAAAAGTGTCATAGCAGGGAGAGAGATCTGCAATTACTGTCCGGATTTCAAAATAAATAAATGGTTTGCAAAAACTTGGTATTGACCTGAAGCCAATTTTCCACTAAATACATTATCTGTCTTTAATAGCATATTTATCTGATCCCAAAACTAAAGATCTCCTCCTGTTTTCATATTATCTATAGATACAGGATGTATCTACAAATATTAAGTCAAACATTACTAGAATTTTGAATCCACTTAGCTCCAGAATAGAAGCCTCACTACCCATTAACATTTTCCTATGAAAAGTCAAGGTTAAATATGCACCAACATTATTACTACAAAGACAAAGGAATCTGTATTTCTTTCTGGCATTGGCTGCACTGCACTGGAGTGCACACATCCACATGATTATAGCAATATTTGATTAAAGTTGATATGATTTTATGCTGCAGATGCAGGAGTTGGTGAAACAGTTATATTTGGCAAAATCATTTTTTCCCCAAACGTAAATGTTGCCTACCTCCTAGAGTCCAACAAACTAGAATGTCCCTAAACATGGAGGTGTGTAGCAATCAGAATGGATTGTTTTGTGGGTTCACATACAGGGCAGACTTATAGTTGTCTTTCCCTTGTGTCCAAACCCAAAGATGTCCTTTTACATTGCTTCATGTTTGTAGTCAAAAAGATGCACTAAGAGGGAACTGTCATGCTGTCAATACTCTGCACTCAAATCAGTGTACATTTCCATCATCTAGTTGTCTGAGATTAACAGAGAAGTGATGAACCAAGAACACGATTATTAAGTACTTTGCTACCTTGGGACAGCAAACCTTAGAGACGGCTAAACACTGACCTTCCTAAGTCATTGGAAAAAGCTCCAGCTTCTCCCATTGCTAAGCAAGCATTCACTTACAGGGAGACTCCCAAAATCCTTGCAGTCTCAGGGTTTCACATATTTAGTAACTGATTCAAACCTTGCCAGTATAATAGTGTTTTTTAATTTGTGAACATTCTCATATTCAAGTGTGAAAGGGAAGAACTACAGAAATCAGCAGAAAGATAAATCAAAAGGAGTTGGATTGATTCATGTAAAGACTTCCCCCTTAGCTATTCCAAATAATTTCATTCACTGAAGTGAATAAGACAGTCGTTTTCACTTACCAGTGTGTCAGGGATTTCTATACAGACTTTGAATATCTACATTCATTTAGCTGCATCCTTGTTTGAGCGAGGCTTAGAATGATCTAAAAAGTCATTTATTTCAGCTGTCATTTCCACCTGAATTTTGGAAGTTATTCTCCCCTCCGCAGTCACAATGGGAATACATAAAAATAAATGGATGCACAGCCTACAGATAAAGCAAACCTAAGTCATTACATTCTGGTAATCTCTATATAAGTAATCTGAGGAATACTAATACATAATTATGTTGGTGGTTTTCTTGCTGTTGTTTCTTTGAAAACCTAGAAAGCAACTTAGATAAGGAAAAATAGCGCTTATTGTAAGGTACATACCAAAGAATAGGTGGCAACAAAGCCCATTCTGGTGTACTTGCCCAATTTTTTCCACCACATCCAAAACATATCAATGGAAAACTCCCTTGGCTTGTGAGAATAGTATTTCCCTGCCCATTTGCAACTAATATTTGTTCCATTTAAAAAAGTAATTCTAGAAATATCCACTATACATCTAATTGCAGAAAACTGAGGTTGATATATTCCAGTACAGAATAAATGTAACACAGTTCAGGAGCAATGACAAATATTCCATTTTCCTTCATAGAAGTAGCCAATATCTGTAATAAATCTACCAATCGCTATCTGCAGAAAATAAATGGTTGTGTTTGCCCAAACTGCATCTGAATCAACTTCAAAGAAAGGTTTCATTTATGTGCATTAATTCACCTTCATCTCAGAGCAAGGGTTCAGTGATTTCCTATTTCCTCTGAAGTTCTGAGTTAGGAAATTGTTGTTTCTTCTAGCTGCAAAAGGCATTCCAGTGCCTCAGATATTCCTGTATGTTTGAGTTTTACACATCAGGAAACTGACGCACAAGGGAAAAAATCATAATCAAGATTCATCAAACTTGTTCCACATGTGTCTAGCTACATACCAGCTCACAGACCTCAGAATAAATGTCATGCTGAACTAGGGACACAGGAGTCCTCCAAACAGTGGAAGTCAAGAGGCTGCACATTTCTGAGGATGCAAGTGTGAAAACTCATTTAAAAACTCAGACTGCTTGGTCTTGTGGAACAGATTCATAAGACCTTATGTCAATTGTTTATTGTGTTGGCTAGACCTGAACTTATCATTCAGACAGCCTTTATGGTTAGCTGGAAAGTAGGCGTTTTCTAGGGCATAGTACAAAATTTAATGCCTAAATTAGATTACGTAATAACTGTTAAGTATTTTCCAGTATTAAAGTCCCTCCATTTAAAAAAAGAAATTCTTATTTCAGCCTCTGTCACTATAAACACTTTTTCTCATGGATATTGTACATGTTAAGGAGCCATATTTTAATTATTGTTACACTGAACAATACAGACAACATAGAGAGCTGTAAGAACCACCATATTCCATTCATAGCCTGATCATGGCATACGAATCTAAAAATAAATTGTGCTCAGGACTGCAGGTTTCAAATGAAGTGAATGCACAGCTATGCACTTCAGGAGTAAGAGAAAAGCAGCACTACATTTATGAATGTAAAATAGTGATTTAACAAGCCTAACCATAAGACAGCAACTTAAAGGTGTCTTGCCAACTTGAATCTTGATTATTTCCTGCAGAGGATAGGGTTAAACACCCAGGAGACCTTCCCATTGAGGCATGAGGTTCAGAGTGGACTCTTCCTTTCTAAACACCTTGAACCACCAAGATAGGGAGCCTAGGTGTGCCTAATTCACTCCTAGTCCCAGACTTGGTCACTGGTTTATGTCCAAGTGATTGTATATGCAAAATCAACCTAAGATATAATCCTGGCAAAGCTCCCAAAGCTTCACAAACTATTAGTCACTTACAAGGATCCATATCAACAAGGCACAAGGAAACACTGCAGAGGGGACAACCTCACAAGGTATTCCTACTCAAGGGGAGACCCTGTTGCATGACCCACTGTTGTACAGGAGAGCTCAAAGGGATCTTAGACTGCTTATTATTTATGGGGCAAGATCATTAACTCAGTCATATTAGAAACCAACTATGTTTTTCAGCTAGATGGTAGTTCCTCCAAAATCTAAGTCAAATCAGAAAGAGTTCAGCACTTCAGTTACACTGGTGCAGGCTCAGCTGTAGAGCAAGGTGCCAGTTTCCCCATCACCTAGCCTGGGTTGGAAAGCAACCAGTATTGTGGTTAACCCCCAGCCAGGAGAGGCTGATGGTGAAATTGTCAGACTGGAAAGAGGAGGGCACACTATCACACACCAGTCTGTTTCTCACTGTCCTACACATCATAACTATACTTCAGCTCTTGCTTGAAAAGACAGAAGAAAAACTGATGGACTATAAGAAAGAGAGAAGCTGGATACAGTCACATGGATGAATTGCCTCATGTTTTAACTACAAGCTTCTATTAAGCCTCCAGCTCTGCAGGGCCTTTGATTCACTTTGGAGTGCTAGAGAAAAGAAAGCTAAGACAGGAATCATGTGGCAAGCACAACTTTTCACTTCAGATCTAATTCACTTTACTGACTGCCCTATTTAATATCTTCCAGTGCCCATTGCATACTGAAAATTCAGGTAAAGCATTTCTCATATGGGAAAACTTTAACATTGCTGCTAATTACTAAGTTTGTGCAGTCTGAGAGACCCAAGCAACTCTTCTCTGTAATGTACTCAACAAGAAGGGAAAGAAGAAAAACAGTTTTAAAGCCCTGATTAATGCATGTCTTGTGGTACGTTATTAATTAAAGCAGATTCCAGCTTTCACTAAATATAGCTCCACAAATGATGCTGCTACTAGTACTAAGTAATTGAGAATAAAGTACCAAAGTTTAATAGAACTTAAAGATGTGCTCTGTATTACTAATGACCTCCATTCTCATAAACTATTACAATAGGCTTTCTCACTATTGCCTACCTGCAGTATCACTTAGTCACCAAATAGAGTCCACAGCATTTTCTGACAAGCTTTTTAAAAGAAACTGTAGAGGCAAAGGGACCAGAACAAACAAGATGCTACAAAAGAAAGCAAATGCTTACCCATCTCTAAGGATCTCTTGTGTTTGCAAGGAAGGAACTCCAGAAGGAGGGATCTCCAACAAGAAAACCTTCCTTGGGGGCAGTCAGCCCTTAAATGAGGTCTAAGAGAGGTTGAACTTGGCTCTACCTCTTACAGTTACACAGGTGAATTGCCTTCAGGTGCTTAATCAGTAGTTTAGGCTGTGACTTAGCAGCCCCCAACAGTAACATAGTTAAAGACTTACTTATAAAGCCTGTGTTGTTACCATCTAAGAAACAAAAATGCTAACTATTCCAGCCTAAAAAGCTACAGTTTAAAACGCTTTAAACATTTAATTGTTGTATGATTTAACACATTTTTATTTATTTTAAATCAGAATGCCAGTTTTGAATATAGGTCTAAAAACCCTGGATGAACAGCTGACCCATATATCTGGCTGGTAATACTGCTTTCAACAAACACGTTTGATGAGTAAACATGTCCCCCTAACCACCTACACTCATCTCCATCTGTTAAAATGGCAACGTGCCTCCCCACAAGGTAGTGTGCCAGTATTGGAAGACCAGAGAAGCAAGCCAAAAGTAGGGCTAAGGAGAAATTCAAGTAGTATTGCACTTATCAAATCTTTTAGAATTTTGTCCTGCTTGTAACAAGCAGTATTACACCCCTAATCACTGACTTTTTAAATTCAGCTCAGGTTGTGAAAAATCATGGGACAACCAGCACAGAAGCAAAAATAGTTTGGCTGTGGATTCTCAGAGTTACTCAAAACTGCTGAAATGGATTGTAAGCAGTAAAGACAAGCACAATAAGGATATCCATCAATTTACTCTGAACTTCTACAGACAGCATCAGCTGTAAGCAAAGATAATTCCTTGGAAGACCACCTGGGCTGGTCACAATCAACACAGAGTGGTTAACTACAAGTTTTGTCTTTATAACAACAGCCTGGGATTGCAAGATGTATCATTCAACCAACCTGAAATGTAAACCTTATCATAAGTTTGTTTTACAAACTTGTGTGCTCCTCTTTCCAAAAAGCACAACATCTCTGGGAAAAATGTATGCTTTTACAGGACTAGAACTTATGTGCTCACTGCAGCTGTGTGCCTACACCACTGCAGAATGGGTAAAGAAGGAAAAAGAAACTGTCGTTTTACACTTTCAAGAGTATGAGTGGGTTTTTCCTAATTTTGAGGTGTTTTATTTCACCAAAGATAATTTTTATTTTGATAGAAGTGCTGTGTCTTTTTCAGAAATACAAAATTGTCACAAACAGATTTTATTGTATGCAGGCATTTCTTTTAGAAACTGTAACTTCACAAAAGAATATAGAAAAATTGTGAATTATCTCTAAAAACATTATGAGTAATAAAATGTTACTTTAGAAATTACCTGTAGACTTTTAAGAAGAGATCAAAAAGCATTTCCCACTTTGACGTTAGAGGTTCATTTTCTAAGCTTTGGAAAATACCTGTTTTAATTAGTCAACCATATGCTACTGTGTGTGTCTCTTTCTAAGTAGAAAGTCTCTGCTTTGGGCTCTGAGGCTCAGCCACCCTGACCTATCCAAATCTCCCACTGATTGTACAAACTATTTAGGAACCAGCCCAAAACCTGGTGGAAAAGGCACTTATTACACTTACTCTGTTCCCTTCAGCATGATAACTGTGCACAGCAGGAAGGTACAGTTCTTCCCTTTGATATGATTAGAGTTAACTTTGAGATTCTTAGACCTTTTTGTAAATGAACAGAGTGGAAAACACTCATTTTTAAATGTTTTTAATTGTGAGAAATCTATGACAAGGAGATAAGCCTTCCTGTTCCCTCTGAGGGGGACAATGACAAATATTACACCCAGCCTGTGACTGAAGAAAGCAACCAAGAGAGCACAACTGCAGAGAGGATGAAAGGGAGAGGATAAGCAATCTGAGCTACATCACCACTCCTCGAGTGATTCTCCCTGACTCAAGGTAATGCAGGAAATACATTTTCTTTGAGAAGACCAAGGAATATATTAGAATCTACCTCCCCTGATGAATTATCCTGAAGATAAAGGGAGGATAAAAACAGTCAGAAATCAAAGCTATGCCATTAAGTATGGGAAAGAGAAATCTTAAATACTGGTCTGCTTTCTGTTACCATCCCCTATGAACAGTCTGTATTGTGCTAAATGACTGTTGACAACATACCCTCTAGAAAAGCTCACTTGCACTTTATCTGGTCACCTAAATTTTTCTGATCTCATGTACATTAAAAGGATTTCAATTATCAAAACCACCTTAACACTGTAGTCATTATGTATCACTGCATTTTTCACCTGCTTCAATGATAACACATTTGCTTTTCTTTCTGTTTTGGTTTTGGGGTTGGGGTTTGTTTATTTTTTTCTGGGTGGTTTTTTTCAGCCTCTGTTCACCCAGGCTGCTACCACGTGTGATGAATAATAGGAATTATTTTCATTTCTTCTGTTCTTCCACCGTTCAAAACGCAACACTGAGAAAATCATCATCTTGCACTCAGAACTGCTTCCGTAGCTACTGTACTTGAGGAATGCTTGGTGATATATAATCTAGAAAAAAAAGCCATGTACTGAATAAAAAAGTAGTATGTATCTTTCCATGAGTAGAGGGGAATTTCACTTCTGATGTTTGTTTTCTAACTGAATATTGCACTTAGCTGTAGGTTCTACTCCTTACTGCCTGAGAACTCTACTTTTTCTTCTCATTTCTTTCAAGATGTTGTTTAGAACTTTTGAGAAATAGCTACTCTGTACTAACTCATTGCTTGAAGTTGTATAGGGAAATATCATTTAAACTGAAAAATATTTTCTTGTTACAGGTTTATATGTCAGAATTTATCAATTTCATTATGATTTACCTGTATTTGCACAAA
>VXAB01006019.1:3441-57867 GCA_013399175.1 Odontophorus gujanensis | reverse complement strand
CTTTCTTTCCTTTCTTTCCTTCTATAATGGTATCTCAGTAGTTAACACCTCCTGTGCTCTCATTTCTGTTAGAAAGATATAAAGAATTGAGAGGGAAGAAAAATCTTCTTTTGTTTTTCCTCAAACTGATTTCCAAAATTCACACGACCTTTAATGAATCTTTTTTTTACTTTCACCTGCAAAAACACTATAGCCATGGAGACAAGAGTCCTTAATTTATTACATCTGTCCCTGGACACAAAGGCTTAAAAAGCTTTCCTAGGTTATCTTCAACATCAAGTGAGTTCAGTGGACACCAAAGAACTCTGTGATTCTGAAGGTTTTTGTCTTTTCCATGGTATGTGAGGAACTCCAGTGCAATTACTTAGTCTTTCAGTGAAATTCTTTCTTTTTTTTTTTGGGGCCTCTCTCTACAAGAAATACATCAAGGAACTGGAGTGTGTTCAGTGTTCAGTGAAGGGCAATGAAGCTGTGAAGGTTCCGGAACACAAGTCTTACAGAGAGTGACTGAGGAAACTGGGATTGTTCAGTCTAGAGAAAAAAAAGATCCAAGGAAAAGCTTATCACTCTCTACAGCTCCTTGAAAAGAGGTTATGGTGAGGGGAGGTGAGGGTTGGCCTTTTTTCCAAGTTGACTAGTGAAAGAACAAAAGGTAATGGGTTTAAGTTGTGGAACAGAAGGTTCATGTTTGATATTAGGAAAAAATTGTTCTCAGAAAGAGTGATGAGATATGGAACAGGCTGCCCAGGGTGGGGGTGGAGTCACAGGCCCTGGAGGTATTCAAGAAAAGGGTGGATGCAGTACTGAGGGATATGGTTTAGTGGGCATGGTGGTGATGGGTTGGTGATTGTACTGTATGATCTTAACGGTTCTTTCCAATCTTAATGATTCTGTGATTCTGAGAGGGAAGGACTGTATCGGCTTATGGAAGTCACATAAAAAATATACAACAGTAAAATAAAAGAATCTTGTAGTGGTAAAAGAAAGTACATACTAGGGTTTCCTTCTGAGATAAAGTACTCAGCTTTCCCTGACACTAGGATTAAGTCAAATTCAGGTGTGATTGGATCAGTGACAGGGTTATTGCCTTGTTCTGAGCTGTTTTGATCCTTGCTTGACAGATAGAACTGATTTTTATTTTTATTTATTTATTTATTTTTCATTTCTCCCCTTTTCCCACGCAGAAATCTTCCCCTTTATCATATCCATCCCCTAACCATCCACAAACAGTCCACATATTTGTTGGTTGACTCCAGTTTTGTCCTTCTTGGCCATCAGTACAGAAAAGTTAGTGTTTTTTTCTGTTAAACTACAGTGTCCTGTAGTTTCTTGTTTTGCTGTCTGCTCAGTAATAGTGCAGGTCAGGATGGACCATCTGCATAATCATTACTACTCTTTGTTATCTGTGACATCCTGTAATTTTTAGTGTTACCTCATTAGACATGGCACAAGTCACATTTGGCCACTTGGAAGCACAGGAGATCCTTGCTTCACTCAGTTAATACTGACAAACTGATTGCCGTGTGGTGTTGATCTCAGAAATTTCACCTGTACCATGTGTTCACAGAAATATTTTTAAGCTTGTATTGCTAAACAATGGAGTTGAGACACAGTGCAAATGGAGTTGAGACAGGCTAAAATTTTCACCATTTATGTCTCTATTAATAAACAATTAAAGGACTTTATATATTGGATTTTAATGGCAACTGGGATGATACGGAGTATGACCATACACTTGTCTGTCTGACAAAAACTGTGATCCCATCTCTGCTGGCATGGGCCAAAAACACGTCAAATAAATTCTGAGTATGAAAAGGTGTTAATGTTTATGATCAAGTAACACTGTTTGAGTTAATTCCCTGTCCTTTCTTAATTTTCTACTATGAATGCAGTTTATTAGCGGACTTGAAAAACACATGTAATTTTCCCCCAGTTTCTATTCTTTTCTGTACTTAAAGCATTCGAGATAATATGTAATTGTAAATAAGTTTATGATATGTTTTATTTTGTGTTGAATCAAGATAATTTATTGAAAATATATTAAAAAGACTGATAAATAGTATTTTCACGCAATAGTATTTCAAAATATATTTTAAAGTACAATAGTCTTAAATAAACATTTAAATAAATAAATGTAAAAATTTAAATAAAATAGGATAAAAGAGGCTTGTTTATCCAAAAGGCATACAGAATTACTTGGAAAATTTGAGCTGATAGTAGATGTACTCCAAGATTATGTATGTGACTTTTTTTCCCTACAAATATGAAAATTGTTAAAAGGAAATTGCATTTCTAAGCAATATACCTTCAGCATCATCTTTGAGACATCTGACTGTGCTCTGCCTTTTCTACCAGAATAATGTCACCAACTACTCGATAAAATAAATAAATGTAGGGCTGGCTCCCAGTAAATATACAGATTGATTTAGGAAGCTTGAGTTATAGGTGGCAATTTGAAGCACTTTTTTAGGTTGTGGGTTTGAGCCTTTGCCAGCCCAGGACAGAATTTAGCCAATATTACTACTTTCTTGGTGAGTGCACTACTATGTGCTCACAGGCAGGATATAAAAGGATATTTTGCAAAAGTACTGACATTTGAACTTCAAATTTCATCTTAAGAGGTTGCTTTTGAGAGTCACAAATTCAAATACACCTCTTCTGAAGACACAGCCTGGCTCAGCATTCTGCCTCTTGCCACTTCTGTGTGAAACACTCATGTTCGTTTCCAACACAGTGAAACTGGGCAACTCAGGACTGTGTATTTAGCTGCTGGAGAAAAGTACGTAATTGTTCAGCATTGAAATGCTCGGTGTGGTGACATCTAAATCCTTTAGGAATATGAGGCAAAACCAGGGCTTCACAGGAAGCTTGAATCAAATCACCAAATTAATAATGAATTGACATTCTTTAGAAGGCTTTGCAAGTTAGAAAATTTGTATGTATGTTATTTTTAATTTCACTGGGAAAAAAAATATATATATACATATATATATATGTTTATTTGCTCCCTCTTTGCTTACCAGGAGAAGTAGCCCACTGGTAAGTCACCCACTTCATTAGTGACGTTTTTTTTTTACCAGACTGAGGAAAATGACACAGTGGAATAATTCAGCGTGATTTAATTGCCACTATAAATAAATGAAACAAAATGAAAATAGTATAGGGAATGGGAAACTGGTACAGAAAAAGGTTGTAACTGCTAAAATCATTTTAAAGCTCAGCAAAATTGATAGGAAAAGCTTGGAAAGCAATCCCATTTTAACAACTTTTTTCATGGTAATTACAGTAGCAATTGTCACATAGAGAAGACAGAGAAGTTTGTCAGAAAATTAACATCTTTGGATTCCAGCTTAACCTCAGATACCAGGGATTCTTAGTGATGTTCAATTCACCACTGTAAGTCTGGTCATGTTCAATATATGAATTATCACAATTATGGATACACAAACAGCACACTGCACAATTCATCTTGCCACATTCAAATGGGCTCTCTCAACCACTTTTAAGCAATTTGGCAAAGCCCAGGAAGAACTCTCATGGCCAGAAAAGTGAATACTGTGCCTTATTAAAACAACAGATTACGGATTCTTACACTTCAAATTGATTCTAGTGTCCATTTGAAGTCCTGGTGAACTGACACATAAGTTAACAGAAAACAATCCCTGTGGATTTGGTGGTTTATTTTAATGGCTGTTTAATGATTTAAAACAAGCCACAGAATGATCAAACTACCAGACTTGGAAACTAATCTGGGAAGCATGAGTTTCATTTGGGAGCAGCAACAGGACTATGACTTGGGGGCAAAAGGCATGGGAGATCTGCACTTTTTTGGCACCAGTAGCTGGTGATGGTTGTGGCTCAACCTGTCTAGTTAACCGTATCTTCCTAAAGCTCTTTTAAGTTCACCGAATCATAGAATCATAGGGGTTGGAAGGGACCTCTAGAGACCATTGAGTCCAACTCCCCTGCCAAGGCAGATTCCCCACACCAGGACACACAGGTAGGTGTCCAGGTGGGTCTTGAATATCTCCAGAGAAGAAGATTCCACAACCCCCCTGGGCAGCCTGTGCCAGTGCTCCGTCACCCTCACTGTAAGGAAGTTCTTGAACACATTCGTACAGAACCTCCTGTGCTGCAGTTTCTGGCCATTTCCCCTTGTCCTGTCTCCACACACTTTTGAAAAGAGTCTGGCCTCACCACTTTGTCCCCCACACCTCAGATATTTATAAACCTGGATCGGGTCTCTTCTCAGTCTTCTTTTCTCCAGGCTAAAGAGACCCTGTGCACTTAGCCTTTCCTCATAGGGGAGATCCTCCAGACCCTTCACCATCCTTGTGGCCCTGCGCTGGACTCTTTCCAAGAGATCTCTGTCTTTTTTATACTGGGGAGCCCAGAACAGTTCAGGGATCACTTTTTCTATCAGACAACATAGAATCATAGAATGGCTTGGGTTGGAAGGGCCTTAAAGATCCTCTAGTTCCCTTCCTGTTTATACACTCCCTTCAAATATTGGAAGGCCACAATGAGGTCTCCCTGGAGCCTTCTTTTCTTCAAGCTAAACAAGCTCAGTTCCCTCAACCTTTCATCATAGGAGAAGTGCTCCAACCCTCTGATCATCATTATGGCCTTTCTCTGGACCCATTCCAAGAGCTCTACACCTTTCCTGTGCTAGGGGCCCCAGACCTGGACACAGTACTCTGGATGGGGCCTAGTAAGAGCTAAGAAGAGTAGAGGGAGACAATCACCTTCCTCTCCCTGATGGTCACTACTTTTTTAGTGAATCCCAGGATACAGTTGGCCATTCAGGTTGCAAGCACACACTGCTGACCCATGTCCAGGTTCTTGTCCACCAGGACCCCCAAGTCCTTCTCCACAGGGATGCTCTCCAGGAGTTCTTCCCCCAGTCTGTATAAATACCTGAGATTGTCCCAGCCAAAGTGCAGCAGGATGTAGTGAGGGACAATGTCAAAGGCCTTGCAGAAGGTAGGTGACATCCATCACCCTTTCCCTCTCCACCAATGCCATCACTCCATCATAGAAGACCACCAGATTGGTCAGGCAACATCTGCCCTTGTTGAAGCCATGCTGGCTGACTCAGATCACCTGTTTGTCTCCTATGTGCCTTAACATGGTAACCAGAAGGATCTGCTCCATAATCTTCCCAGGCACTGAGGTGAGGCTCACTGGCTTTTAGTTCCCTCAGTCATCCTTCCTCCTCTTCTTAAAAATGGGAGTAATATTTCCTTTTTTCCAGTCTCTGGGGATTTCACCCAACAGCCATGATTTTTCAAATATGATGGAGAGTGCCTCAGCAACCACCTAAGCTCTCTCTCTCAGGAGCATGGGATGCATATTGTCCGTCCCCATGCTCTTACATTTAGTTTCATAAGGAGGTCTTGGTCTTGTTCCACTGTTACAGTGGGACAGAATCAGCTCCTCTCACCCACACCTGGAGGATCAGGATGCTGGTGACACATGGAGCCTGCTCACCAATGAAGACTGAGGCAAAGGACTTATTGAACATTTAATCTTTTTCCATGTCTGAGGAAGCCAGTTCTCCATCCCCATTAATCAGAGGGGGACCACACTCCTTGGTCTGTCTCTCCTGCCTATGTATCTGTAGAACCCCTTCTTGTTATTTTTCACATCCCTTGCCAAGTTCAGCTCCATCTGTGCCTTGTCTTTCCTGCTCTTATCTCTGCACATGCGGACAACATCCCGGTATTCCCTTCAGGCTACATGACCCTGCTTCCACTTTCTGTACATCTTTCTCTTTTACCTCAGTTTAAGCTGCAGGTCCTTGCTCAGCCGTTGCTGGTCACCCACCTCCTCAGCTTGATTTCTTCTGCTGAGGGATGGAGAGTTCTTGCGCTTCCAGAAGAGTGTCCTTAAAGAGCTGCCATCTTTGTTCTGTTCCTACACCCTTAAGGACTGTTTCCCAGCAGATCCCATCCAACAATTCCAGAATGTTGTTATTTGGCATTGTTACCAGTATCCAAGCCAGGGATCATACCAAGGAATGCTTTAATTTCAGATGTGCTGTACAAGCATGTAAGACAGACAAACCATTCCCAACAGTACACAATTGAAGTGATAGAGGTTGTTGGTGTTAAACACTTCCTTCATAGTGTGCAGTTAAAAATATAGCTTTTACTCAGACTTCTTCATTTGTGGTTCTCAAAGCAACTCCAAAGAGAAGAAAACTGCTGGAGTTGGATTTTTAAAACCAAATAGTCTTCGAATACCAAAACTCATGGAAATAAAAAGCACATCAATCTTTGCATCTCAGTGTGACAGGAGTCACATACAGAACGTATGCACAAAATGTTAAAAAATTGAAAACCCTGGAAAGAAGGAAATATGGATGGGTCAGTCAAAACATTTCAGCTTGAAAATTTGTTAGGATATGCAATCAATCTTGTATGCATGACGACTTAAATTAATCAGAAATTCAAAAAGGTGTTTTTTTCTTTATTTTTCTTAACCAAAGTAAGTCCCTAGAAACATATTACATTACCTGAAACTTCATTTTTCAAAATTCTGAGAAGAAGAAATCAGTCAAAATATGTTCTTTGCCTTCAGAAGTTTGGGTTCTGATAAATCAGTTTTGGAGGAAAAAAAAGTATGGTAAAAATAAATTACAAGCCAACTGTGGTATCACTCTTTGATTGTACAGCCTGGGAACTGAAGCACAAAACAAGAAATAACTGCAAATTCTGATGAACAAAACTAAATCTTGACTTAGAAAGGAGTGCTCTGATTTTAGAACAAATGAAGACAGAAGTGAAAAATCTGTTTTTCTTTTCTGTCCATGAAATTAAGCCTTTAATCCAGGACCCTGTGGTTTCAAATGTATTCATTAAGATAGTTGCAGTTGAGAAGAAAACTGTCATCATATAGATATGAGAATCTCTTACTACCATGAGCAAAAAAATGCATTTATAGGAAACTAATTTCACTGCTGGAATTAGTGCCCTTTCCCTGTATATAGTTTATTTTAATCTGATTGAACTTAATTAGCAACTTTGTGAGATTGAACATAATTTTTTGTTTTCTATTATATTTTCCTAGTACATGGCTAATAATTTAACTAAACCCCCTTTGTATCATTTATAACATAGAAATGTCAGAGAATGAAGTGGGAAGGTTAAAGGAATAAGTGTTGAATCCTTTTTCCTTTCATCGCATTTTGCTACTTACCAAACTCATCTCTCTCTGCACTGGATATTTTTATTGCCTACACAATTCTCGTCCCTCTCTCCTTTTTATCTGTTGAAATACACAAAGAAAAGGGGAAAAAAACCACTCTATTGAGCAGCTGAGAGACAGAATCTGGGTATCACTACTATTGTCCTGATGCAAATAATTCTTCAGTTGATCATTCTCAGTAACATCTGTCAAAAAAATAGGGAACGTAAGATTTGCTGTTCCAGTATGATTTTCATCTTGAAAATCACAAAGTGATTTGATAAACAAGCAAACTGAAATAAAACAAATTCCCTTTTTGCCTTTATGAGAGAGAGTGATAGTGCGACTGCTATGTCAGGAGTTAACCTTGCAAGAGGAAGACCAGTTCTGTAATAGGTTAGAGGAGAGTTGCACTGGCCCACTCTGTGGTAGCAACATGCATCTTCAGGTCTCACACTTGCCTTCAGGTTTAGCAGTGAAGATTTAGTTTTCACTGAGGTGACTCAGGCTCAACATTTGATGTGGAAATCTATGGTCCAGGATTGCAGGAAAGGCAGAACACAGAGTGCTTTCAGGAAGAAGCCTTACTCTCCAAGGTAAAACATGCACAGATGTAGGCTGCTACTGAATGGGCAGCCCTTTCATATTTCCCTTATCAATGAATTGTAAAGCATCCCTGGGACACTGACGCTACTGGTCAAGTAAAATAAGTAAATGGAGAATTCAATTAAGTAGGGTGAAGTATTCCAGGTTCAGATTATGAAGATGATTGTAAAAAGCAACAGGAAGAGCCTGGAGGAATGTTTCTATGCTGTTCTGGTAAGCTGCATTCAAGAGTGATACAGTTAGACAGGAACAAGACCAAAGAAAGACTACTAGGGAGACCAAGGGAATGCAAAAAACTTTTAGAAATTGAGTTTTAGATAAGTGTGTCTTTTAGCTAGCAAAATGAATGTTAGGTGGCTATTGGATCATACTCATGAGAGCTATGCATTAAGCAGGAAGAAGAACTACTTAAGTTAGCTGTCAACATTGACATGAGAAGAAATGGTGTGCATTTAAGCTAGAAAATAGAAGAAGGATTCTAGCAATCTAAATGATATCTTATATCTTAAATAGTTTTCCAGAAGGTGTACAGGGACCACAAACCAATCTAGTTTCAAAATGGTATTTGATGACGTTATGAAAGAAACTTTGTGAGATGGTTTCATACCTCAGGAAGCAGCCAGATGTGATGACTACAGAGGTCAAAAACGTCTGCCTTCTAAGTGAAAAAAAAACTTGTCTGTTGCAGCTTTTTCTTGAGGGGAAACTAAGCTTAATGCCTTACGTGAATTTTAACACAGGTGTATTTGTCTGTTGTATCATAGAAATGTACAAATGTAGGAATTATATATTCTAATGGTTCAAATGAATTGAAATTATAGAGTAAGTGATTCTGTCTTCTCTGTTTTTATAGTGTCTAGACATTTTTAACATACAATTCTTCGGGGGTTTTTTTGTTTGTTCTGTTTTGTTTTTTGTTTAGATGCTTCCTTATTTTAGTTCAATGATCTACAAGAGCTCATGATGACATGGGAAAATGTCATTATGTCCATTACATTTGTCACTGAAAAATAAATTCTGGAAGACTTTTGGCATGTGAACACTTTTTAAAATCCCGTTTTCAGTAACTTTGTTCGAGTCAAATAAGAAATCTGTGTAAGGTAACAAATTCATATCTCTCATCATCTCTCCATGCTGAAAATTCTTCAAGTGCTATATTCCAGCAGAACTTCAGTAAGAACGCACCCAGGATTTAACAAAGAGAGATTTGTGTGAATAAGGCAGTTTGAAAAGTTTCAGGATATCATAGAGCTTTGTTAAAACAACAATAGTGGAAATAATTATGCACACTTGCAGCATTTATGTTTAAAGTAGTAAAGGTTCATACGCACTGCACATTTATTTAGGATGACTACAGAAGAATTCCTGAGTTTCATGCTTTTGTAATTTGTATTTTCGGACAATTCACAACTCTAGTACTGGCAGAATGAAAGCAGTTATTTTGAATCACACTCACAATCCACTAAATCCAATATGAGACCTATTTAATTCTGCTATTAGATCTTCTCTGCTTTTCTAAAAGGAATGATAAAATAAGTATCTCATTTATTTATTACAGTGAATAACAGCTATCTCAACGACTTTCCTAGATTTCCTGTACATTACAGTTATATATAGATCTACCTAATATCTTCCCATTAAAATAAACTCTTATGTCATACTTATCAATCTTGCTATATGAATTTATTAAATATAAAGAGGATCTTGTGAATCAGGCAAGGTTAACTCTTCAAGTTGACTCTGTTGCAGATGATTGGAGAGTATCTATCTGCCGCCACTGAGTAAAGACTGACTCTTTTTTGACAGTCACTAAGGGTTGTTCAAATACAGTACATCAGCAAGTTATTACTGAGAGTTATGAGAGATAACGCTCCACAGCTGCAATTGGTATGAGTGCAAGAGCTTGCATGTGAAGAACAGAAACTTGTGTTACTGTCAAATTATTATTATGGCCATGTCTTATGAGGTGAACACTATAAAGATTATGTATGGAGTGAAAACATTTTTTTCTGCAAATTGCATAAAGAAATATTTTTATCTGAGTAAATGGAATCCAAAATTATTTCATATTGTTTTGCAATAATGATAACAATCTTTATTTTATACCATTCTGTATGGCTAACTACCATCTCAATATTTTTGGTCATGCTCAACACTGATATTCTAATCTTCATCCGTAGTTTATGAAATGTTGTACTCTACAGCATTAGTAAAAAACACAATTGGGAAAAGGACCTGATTTCACATACACCATAAATATAAAAGCAACCTTAATACACAGAACGAATTACACAGCAGTGTAGATTAGACACTTCGAATGGATTTTAACATTATTGTGAAATACCAACCCATGTTATTAGGTTTTACTACTTGGAATATAGTAATCTTTAATTTTATCAAACTACCATTTTACTTCTCTTAATCAATCATCTCTGTTAAAGTAGTCAGTTTGTTCACTGAAATTTCTCACCGGTGTATAAGTTTCAGGTAAAGAAAACAAACATACAAAAATTAAACCAAGAAATTTTGGTTCAAAAAGTAGTTTATCTTGACTTTCTATTAATTTTAATAGATGTTAGGATGGAGCCCTATGCACTACTACTAAGCCCCATAACATTGTGGCCAAAGCTCTCTTCAATACATTGGACTCAAAGTGTTGAAGTAGTCACTGAAACCAAACTACTTTTAAAATGCTTAATTTTCTGCAATATTGAAGATACATAGAACAATTATATTCATCCACATAAATAAAATTGGAAAGTCAAGCATGATATATGTGGCTAATGAGGATTTGTGGGTTTTTCTTTGTGGAAAAGAGAACATGGAAAAAGAGAGACATGAGAATGCTGTGCCATCAGGCACCATGCAGACAGATGCACTATGTTGACAGCCACAGAGTGTAGACATCAGTGCATGGGATCAGAGAGTATTTGTAAGGAATGTTCTGTGATGGAGTTAAAATAGATTTTATAGGTAACCTCCTATACATCCATCACTTACTCCATTGGTGTGTGCATGCCCAGGTACTGAGTTAGGGCTGCAAGGCCCCTGTGGTCACAGTGCAGAACACAGCCATTTCCAGATTCTCCATCAGTCCCACCATTTTAAAACTGGCAATAAATCAAATTAATTTTATTCCTAAGTCACTCTGTTTTTCCTGTAATTATATTAGACAAGTGATCTCTGTCTTTATCGTGACCCACAAGCTTTTCAATCCCTGAGATATTTTGTTTCCCTATCCTGCTGAGGATATGGCATTAGCAGATGAGGTGAGAATTTTGTGTTAACAGAGAGAACCCCAACATATACACAAATGCAAACATGCAAACAGAGGAGAAATGAGAAGAATAGAGATAGTACAAAAACAGCAAGTCCTGAATCTAAACTGTCATTTCAGAGAATGAAAAATAATTTTCTCTAATTTGCTTCATTTCATTTCTTTTCTTTTTTGCTACTGCTGTGGATTTAAAAAAAAAGAAAGAAAAAAGAAAAAGAGAGAAAGAGAGAAAGAGAGAAAGAGAGAGAGAAAGAGAGAAAGAGAGAAAGAGAGAGAGAAAGCGAGAAAGAGAGAGAGAAAGCGAGAAAGAAAGAGAGAAAGAAAGAAAGAAAGAGAGAAAGAAAGAGAGAAAGAGAGAAAGAGAGAAAGAAAGAAAGAAAGAAAGAAAGAAAGAAAGAAAGAAAGAAAGAAAGAAAGAAAGAAAGAAAGAAAGAAAGAAAGAAAGAAAGAAAGAAAGAAAGAAAGAAAGATATTTATCGGTAATTGCTGAGTCTTGTTTATTTTTTTTTACTTTGAAAGTTTAATTTCCCAGGGAGTAATCTACGATTCTAGTCAAGGAAATGAACACAGTTCCCTTGCACAGGATTCAAAGCACATAGTGCATGGTTTGTGTTGTTACTGTTCCCAGAAAATTTGGAAAATGTAGTTCATAAGTTATATCATACCAAGGAGCCTATCCAGTGTGTTTCACCTTCCACAACAAGAGGCAATACAAAGTCATAGAGGAGAATTCTGGGTAAAGAACTAAGTTGCTGACAAAGGGCAAAGTTTAAATAAAACATGTTCAGTATAGTTGAATCAATACTTTATTTGTTAAGGAGAGGTAAAAGTACAAAAAGGCTTGTACAACTAGGCATAAAAAAGTGAGAAATCAATTCTAGTTAATTCAGAATGCTTGAGGAGTCACCTATGCCATTATGTATGAATAATTCAGGAACAGAAATTTATTGCAGACACATATTGTTTGGTTTGGATTTAGTTTTGCCCCTCGTTTGACCTGAATCCTGTAAAGAATGATACTCAACTAATTGAAATAACATTTTACAAGTAAGAAAATGCCTTAGGAATATTTTGAGAGTATTCCTGAAATAAAATTTGAAGGATGAAATGTCCGATAAACTTTATATAAATAATGTTATTTTACAGTATGTTAACTATTGAACATGAAGATCTTCCCACTGAAGACACACTTGCCTCTTGGAAATAGATTTCTTTCTGCAATTCTTAATGTCTTTATCTCTCTCTATAGCTCTCTCTACATACTTCTTTCTTTTAAAATCTGTCTTGTTCATGTTTTGAAATGTTTACTGCCCCCTATCTTTTATTCACACGGGGATTTTTTGAAAGACATTGCCAAGATTAATTGAAATAAACCACAGTGGTAAAAGACACTTAGAGATGAAATCAACTCATATTAGCATTATTCATGAATGATGCTAATTCATGAATAAATCAAACTCATTAGCATTATTCATGGTGTAAGCTATTATTTGTTTTTTATTGTACTAGCATTTGTTTTTAATAATATAGGCCTGTGTCTGTAGGCATCCCAAACTTTAAAATATAAATGGACACAATACACAAAACAGCAATCTCAGTGTCAAGAAGGCATTGCCACTAGTTCAGGGTTACAATCAAGTTCTTATTCTTTCTTTTCTGTCTGTGCTTAGAAAATGGCCAAAGGAGATCATTGTGGAGTCAGCTCACTAACCTAAATATCTGCCCTCAAACAGGAAATTAAAAGCATCCACACAAAGTAAGCATCCACACAAAGTATGACAGTTCTCTGGATAGCAGATGCTCAATGTATTGAATTTTTTTCAGATACAGGTTTTCAATAGTTAGTTACTGCAACTCATATAAAACTCAGTGCCTCAATCGACAGTAGATCTAGCACGTGGCTAAGATCTGAGATATCTAAGCTGTATCTTGTATTAGTCAAGCTAAAATCAGCCTGCAAAAGAGGGAGGTAGAATTTGATCTGTTTTTTAACTCTCTTCTCTTTTAACTTCTGGATGAACCATACCACACTAATATGGAGCCAGAAGCCAGGCAAATAGTTCACTAACATTAGCAGTCATACCAAGTCTGAACTCCAGCATCACATGATTTAACAATATAAATGCAACCATTGAATTCCAGACATCTGCTTTGTGTTGAAGAACAGGAAGGCTGGATGTCCATTTGGAACTTTATTCTCAAGTTTTACTGTAGTCATAGTGTGAGTAAAACAAAAAACATCCTCGATTCTCCTCAATTGTGAAAAATACAGTCACTGTGGCTGCCCCACAGTTAAAACCTGTTAACCTTAGACAAGGAAACACAGGCACGTCAGACTGCCACTACTACTATTTTCCAAAGCTGCTTACTTTCTTGAAGGTTCTACATTGATGTTCTCCTTATATCCAATTTTTGGTTATATCTTCTTTTAACCAAGTTCACTGTAGGAGGTAGGACGTGCTCTAACTATTGACTGACAACTGCACAGGCAAGATTTTTTCCAATTGCATCCAGCTCCAGCATGGATTTCATCACCAACACAAAAACACAGTCTCTATCCCATGAGTAAAAACTTAGACATTCTTTGTGTATATTATAGTGTGATGTTGTGGATTTGCTGAAATTGGAATCCTGTTGAGGACACTGGGTTCTGCTTGTCTAAGAAAGAATAATAAATAAATCAGGATTTGAGAAAGGACTGTAATTACTGTTATTCTACAAAACAAAGTTCAGATATGATAAAGTAAGAAAAATTAAAGTATCCAGGGAAAAAAAAAAGAAAAAAATGCTGCATATCAAAATATCTTCAGTGAACATGAGTTAAGTGGCTTCTGAATAAATTTGTAATTATACCAAACATTTTTATTGAGGCATACATCATTATCCTCTGGTAAATTATTCAGTGATTCATAGTCTAAAGATATTTGCGTAATTTATCACTTATAAAACAAATCCTGAACAGCATTATCTTGCTTTTATATTCTGTGGGAAGCCCTGTGTACAACAAACAACCCTTTTGAGAACACGCAGGCAACTCATATCTCATTTTGTTAACAGAACTACAATGCAGAGCAACAAACTCATTGGAGTCTTCGTGAGCTCTGCTGATTCCTTGTGTCATTCATCCAAGCCATTAAAGTCATTTTAATGTGGCTGGGGAAGACAATGTGTGAAAATGAAGTAACTGAGAGAGAAAGAAAAACAGTTTTAGCATACACTGATCCGCATTTCTTCATTACGTTAGTTGCCTCAATGTAACAATGTGCCAATATACTCCATACAAACAGTAATTTTTTTTTCAAACGAATTTTATGTAAACACGTCTTACCATTTTAATGCTCCATTTATAGTATTGATTCAGACTGCAGTGTTTCTTGAGAACTGTTGAAAGGATGCTTACTTAATCAGCACAGTACCTCTAGAATATTCAGTACATTTTTAAGTGCAAATACGAATGCCTTTATACCAAAACAACTTTGAATTGTCACATTTCGTATCTACCAAATCAGTGGCTTTGAGTGTTTTCTCAAAAGAGAACAAAATCTTGATTCTCCAAAAAGTCTTCAGGTGTAAGTGTGTTAATTCAAGCAAGATTCAGCACAACGTCCATATAAACTTTTGGCACATAAATGAACTACCTCATTTAGCAATATAACTGTCATGCACTCATTAAAATGAATGGAGAGAGATAGGAAATCAATGGAGAAATATAGGACTTTACACAGGTCATTTAGAATTCAAGCATGTAGCTTCAAATTCTTGTTCTGCAGAGTACAGAGGCCTAATCCTATGCTGACTAATAGCTTACACATTTCAGTCAGGTGTTTGAAGGATGTGGGCACAGTATATACTTAAATCAGAAGAAAACCTCTAACAGACCTCAGCAACAGCATTCAACCTCAGACCAAGCCTGCCATCTTGAACAGAACCAGATGTCAGCATTCACTTTCCCATTGCTTCCGAGAGATGTTATAGACCATTTTTATGCAAAACTATTAATAACCAAGTGAAATGTTTAATCACATTTCTTATGTTTTTGTTCTGCCTTCCATTGTTTGGTGAGATGCATGCGATCTGCAGTCTTATAGGAGAAACCACACATAACATTAATCACAAATACATAGAATCATTAAAGTTGGATAAGACCGCTAAGATCATGTAGTCCAACTCTCCACCCATCTCCAATATTGACCACTAAACTACGCTCCTAGGTACTACATCTACTCTTTTCTTAAACATCTGCAATGGAGGTGACTCCACAACCTCTGTGGGTACCCTGGGCATGCCTAACCTCTTCCCGAGAAGAAATTTTTCTAAATATCAAATATGAACCCCTCAGTGCAATCTGAGGCCATTCCCTCTTCTACTGTGGCTGTTACCTGGGAGAAGAAGCCAATCCCAACTTGCCACAACCTCCTTTCAGGTAGTTGTTGAGAGTAAAAAGGTCTCACCTGAGACTCCTCCAGACAAAGCAATTACAGTTCCCTTAGCTGCTCCCCATTAGACTCGTGCTCCAGAACCTTCAACAGTTTTGTTGCCCTACACTTGATATGTTTCAGGACTGAGCCTACCTATTACTTAAGACTTTTTGACATCTACATTCCTACTTAAGACTTTTAGACGTCCTGCTGAGCAGCTCTTGTGCTTTATTTTCATTATTCAGAGTTGGTACTTCTTGTTGTCAGTTTGCCGTACTGCCTCCCTGAAATACCAATGTACTTGGAATCTCATATTCAGCACCTTTTAATCAACATATACTTTTTCTTCTTTGGAGAAGCTACATCCTACATACTTTTATCANGTAGCTTCAAATTCTTGTTCTGCAGAGTACAGAGGCCTAATCCTATGCTGACTAATAGCTTACACATTTCAGTCAGGTGTTTGAAGGATGTGGGCACAGTATATACTTAAATCAGAAGAAAACCTCTAACAGACCTCAGCAACAGCATTCAACCTCAGACCAAGCCTGCCATCTTGAACAGAACCAGATGTCAGCATTCACTTTCCCATTGCTTCGGAGAGATGTTATAGACCATTTTTATGCAAAACTATTAATAACCAAGTGAAATGTTTAATCACATTTCTTATGTTTTTGTTCTGCCTTCCATTGTTTGGTGAGATGCATGCGATCTGCAGTCTTATAGGAGAAACCACACATAACATTAATCACAAATACATAGAATCATTAAAGTTGGATAAGACCGCTAAGATCATGTAGTCCAACTCTCCACCCATCTCCAATATTGACCACTAAACTACGCTCCTAGGTACTACATCTACTCTTTTCTTAAACATCTGCAATGGAGGTGACTCCACAACCTCTGTGGGTACCCTGGGCATGCCTAACCTCTTCCCGAGAAGAAATTTTTCTTAATATCAAATATGAATCCCTCAGTGCAATCTGAGGCCATTCCCTCTTCTACTGTGGCTGTTACCTGGGAGAAGAAGCCAATCCCAACTTGCCACAACCTCCTTTCAGGTAGTTGTTGAGAGTAAAAAGGTCTCACCTGAGACTCCTCCAGACAAAGCAATTACAGTTCCCTTAGCTGCTCCCCATTAGACTCGTGCTCCAGAACCTTCAACAGTTTTGTTGCCCTACACTTGATATGTTTCAGGACTGAGCCTACCTATTACTTAAGACTTTTTGACATCTACATTCCTACTTAAGACTTTTAGACGTCCTGCTGAGCAGCTCTTGTGCTTTATTTTCATTATTCAGAGTTGGTACTTCTTGTTGTCAGTTTGCCGTACTGCCTCCCTGAAATACCAATGTACTTGGAATCTCATATTCAGCACCTTTTAATCAACATATACTTTTTCTTCTTTGGAGAAGGTACATCCTACATACTTTTATCAGTGCAATAAAATTAATGCAAATGTTAATAAAAAGTCAGGCCATGTTTGAAATTCAGTAATAGCAATGCACTGCAATATATTTACTCAACAGTACATGTAACAATGGGAAATTAGAGATATTATCTTACTCATCAGAGAACCTGTTATTTGATATAATAAAGTGTGTATAGTATATATCTATTTTTAGCCAAATAAAAACAAATACATGGATAAAGAATATAACTTAGAAGATGACCACACTGCAGTTTCTTCTGGTCCGGAAATTCTCTGCAGAGATGATTATGGTTATGAAGATAGTTTCTCACCAACTGGATAAACTGCTGCCATGTCTCATTCCTCTTGAGAATATCTGTGACAACAGAGAGAGAATATTAATGTTATACTGAAGTACCTGAAACTGCCCTTATCTGCCAATATGTACCTGATACAGGGTATGCATTATGCAGTCTATACGCTCTCTGATTATGGTTAAACTAATATATTAAACATTGGTTAAGAATATGTTCTAACATTAATCGCAGAATCAGAGAATTATAGGGGTAGGGAGGGACCTCTAGAGATCAAGTCCAACCCTCCTGCCAAAGCAGATCCCTAGCCCATGTTGCACAGGCAGACGTCCAGGCGGCTCTTGAATGTATCCAGAGAAGGAGACTCCACCATCTCTCTGGGCAGCCTGTGCCAGTGCTCTGTCACCCTCACCATGAAGAAGTTCTTTCACATATTTGTATGGAACTTCCTATGCTTCAGTTTGCGGACATTTCCCCTCTGATCAACCGCTCTGCTGTTAGCAACAGTCAGGAACTAGTCCCAGTAGTCTGAGAATGGTATCTTGGAAGCTGAGAAAGTCCAGCTGCACAGGTGTGGGTTTTTACATTCCAGCAGCACTCAGTGCCTGGAAATGTTCCCAAAGGTATTTACACGTCTTAGACATAGCTTGTGTGTCTCAGCAGAGAAGCCAGCTTTGAAAAAAGTGTTATGTGTTCTCAGGCCAGTTATTACCTACAGGTGTTNACCAATGTACTTGGAATCTCATATTCAGCACCTTTTAATCAACATATACTTTTTCTTCTTTGGAGAAGGTACATCCTACATACTTTTATCAGTGCAATAAAATTAATGCAAATGTTAATAAAAAGTCAGGCCATGTTTGAAATTCAGTAATAGCAATGCACTGCAATATATTTACTCAACAGTACATGTAACAATGGGAAATTAGAGATATTATCTTACTCATCAGAGAACCTGTTATTTGATATAATAAAGTGTGTATAGTATATATCTATTTTTAGCCAAATAAAAACAAATACATGGATAAAGAATATAACTTAGAAGATGACCACACTGCAGTTTCTTCTGGTCCGGAAATTCTCTGCAGAGATGATTATGGTTATGAAGATAGTTTCTCACCAACTGGATAAACTGCTGCCATGTCTCATTCCTCTTGAGAATATCTGTGACAACAGAGAGAGAATATTAATGTTATACTGAAGTACCTGAAACTGCCCTTATCTGCCAATATGTACCTGATACAGGGTATGCATTATGCAGTCTATACGCTCTCTGATTATGGTTAAACTAATATATTAAACATTGGTTAAGAATATGTTCTAACATTAATCGCAGAATCAGAGAATTATAGGGGTAGGGAGGGACCTCTAGAGATCAAGTCCAACCCTCCTGCCAAAGCAGATCCCTAGCCCATGTTGCACAGGCAGACGTCCAGGCGGCTCTTGAATGTATCCAGAGAAGGAGACTCCACCATCTCTCTGGGCAGCCTGTGCCAGTGCTCTGTCACCCTCACCATGAAGAAGTTCTTTCACATATTTGTATGGAACTTCCTATGCTTCAGTTTGCGGACATTTCCCCTCTGATCAACCGCTCTGCTGTTAGCAACAGTCAGGAACTAGTCCCAGTAGTCTGAGAATGGTATCTTGGAAGCTGAGAAAGTCCAGCTGCACAGGTGTGGGTTTTTACATTCCAGCAGCACTCAGTGCCTGGAAATGTTCCCAAAGGTATTTACACGTCTTAGACATAGCTTGTGTGTCTCAGCAGAGAAGCCAGCTTTGAAAAAAGTGTTATGTGTTCTCAGGCCAGTTATTACCTACAGGTGTTAAAAAGTCAAGCTAACATGCAAGCTATAAAGAGTAAGGGCAGTTTCAGGGTTGACTTCATCCCTTTGACTCACTAAAAATTGGACTGTTTGCTCCTGGCAATCCATCCTAGCTTCCCTTTTTTAAAACAAACAAACAGACTGTGTATTTCACCTTACAACTGAGAAATTTGGGATTTCTTGTATGAAGCACATAATTCTAGTAATGTCTGGTTTGTTACGGTTCCAATACCGTGCCTAACATATGGTTTGTAGCCATTATGTTTATGATAAGAGTATTACAGGTTGCCCAGTGATGTGTGCATGCCCCATCCTTAGAGACACTGAAGGTCAGGCTGGACCAGGGCTCCGAACAACCTAATCTAACTTTAAGTGTACCCTATTCATTGCAGGGGAGTTGGACTAGATGGCTTTTAAAGGTCCCTTCTAACTCAAATGATTCTATGACTCTGTCAACTATAACACCTGATCTTGGCGCTGTCACAAGTACAATTATACATGATTACATACACATAGACAGAGAACATACTTCATTTTTAAAATAGTTCTTCTGTGCTAGTAATAGTCCCAGATCAATAAGGCGTTATGATGTTGTGTTTCACATAAGGAAATAAGACTGTGAAGATATCTTTCTCCTTGGTTAGTTATAGTCCTTCATAATGACACATATAAATGTAAAAATGAAAGAAACTACCTAGTTCTATTACAGGCATATGTTATTATCTGCTAAATCTACCTATGTAAGAATTGTATGTTCTCAGAAGGAGACCCTTCTGTTCAATGTCCTTCTGCTGTGAAAATTTAGATATCCTTTGTCTGTTCTCCCACCTGTACAATGTTTTAGAGTTTGTATCACCAGGTAACTCGTCAGTCCTTCGTGACCTGAAATTCCAGGAGGTTTGACGTAGGGAGTGTCAACAGTGGAAGGTAAACACTTCTGTTTTCTAGTGACTAAGTAGACTAAGAAAGCAGGTTTCATTATTTCTTCCTCAAGCCCCACTGTTAGGAAGAAATTATGCATAGATAAATAATAAGTAAGATAATACTGACTTTCTCTCCCTCTTTTAATCCTTTTCTGTGTCTTTCTCTATGACACACTGAAACCTGATGCTGCGCATTTGGATTGTGATTGCAGACACTCCCACCCCTCTGAGCATCCCTTGCCAAGGACCACAGCTGAGTCATGCCCAGCACCTTCTCATGTGTTCTTCCCATGTGTCTGAAAGAGCAAGGGACATGGAAAGACCCAGCAGTCTCCCAGAGACTTATGAGATAACCATGGCACATTAGTATCGTTGGATTGTGAACTTGTAACTGTCCTTCACAAGCAGAGGAAGGTCACCTCTTCACCATGGCATTCTGGCTTCGTAGAGGTTGTTTAGAAGGATTTTCTCTATAAAGAGAAGTGGAAAACAATAGGTAGGAAACACAAAGATTAGTTAAAACACGTTAAAACGCATGCTGTGCAGTACAGATAATTGTCTTTTTTCTTTTAAACAGGTTGCATAGGTGCTTATTTGTCCATTGTATTTACATTGTCTCTGGAATTGCTCAGTTGTTAAGGATTGTAGCCTTCAAGTCCAGTTACCCTATTTCATGCACATCAGTATAAAATTTGGCAGCTCCTTGGACTCATACTAGGGCAATAACAGTAGTGCTCCTTCCCCAGTTCCTCAAGATTTTGCTCAGAGGAGCCTTCATTTCCACATGCACCACAGTGAGAAGGATCAAGCAAGACCTCTTTTTTTTTTTTCTCCTCCATACTAGAAAATGACACCTATTTAACTTAGAACTAAATAATCTTCTTTTTGTAGGTCAGTTTATGAGACCTTGTCTACAGTTTCTGAGATCAGATTGCTCACACATTACATTGGTGAAGTATACTTGATACGGATAAAGGCAAACAGCACTGACTACATAAACCTGTGCCGTAAGGATTTGGCCTGCCCTTACCAAACGAATTTCTGCCAGCCCAGTGTCATCCAGCTTCTCTCAGGTAACAGAACTACTCCCAGTCTTACTACTGAAGCTGTGCCAACAGAAGTCAATAGAAAGATGCCTTTTTGGAAACAAAACCAATTCTTGACTGACAGGAAGGGATATGAGGTATCAGGTATCTTCATGGTAGGGAGATTGCACGGCCATCCAAAGTGCAGTTGCACACAGACCGGGTCTATCCATAGAGCAAATCTCAGGCGACAGCAGGCTAGGAGTTGACCAAAGAGCTGTGAAGGAGTATGATCAGAAATCCATAGTATTTGTGATAAGGTGGAGGGCAAGTTCTTCCCCATACTTCACTCCTGTTTTCATGTACCTGTTTTTAGGCTGCAGTACACATTTGCATTCCCAAGTCATCTCTGTGCTGCTCGTTAGCTCACAAGTGTTGTTTCTCTGTCAAGAGTTTTGTTTGTGTGCTGATTGCTGTATGCAGTTCCCACTGGGAAAACAGAATACAGGTGGGCTTTCTCCTGACTTTGTTGTCATTATAATAATCTTTAAGCACACACACACAGACATGTACAAACAACATAAAGGATATCTAACATTCTTATCAGAAGGAAGCTGTCTCTTTTGATGTTCTCTCTGAGACAATATCTGTATGCAAAATTTAATATCACAGAATCATAGAATGGCTTAGGTTGGATAAGATTGTAGAATCATAGAATCATAGGGGTTGGAAAGGACCTCAAGAGATCATCAAGTCCAATCCCCCTGCCAAAGCAGGTTCCCTACACCAGGACGCACAGGTAGGCATCCAGACGGGTCTTGAATATCTCCAGAGAAGGAGATTCCACAACCCCCCTGGGCAGCCTGTGCCAGTGCTCCGTCACCCTCACCCTAAGGAAGTTCTTGCGCACATTCATGCAGAACCTCCTGTGCTGCAGTTTCTGGCCATTCCCCCTTGTCCTGTCTCCACACACTTTTGAAAAGAGTCTGGCCTCACCACTTTGTCCCCCACACCTCAGATATTTATAAACCTGGATCAGGTCTCTTCTCAGTCTTCTTTTCTCCAGGCTAAAGAGACCCAGTTCACTTAGCCTTTCTTCATAGGGGAGATCCTCCAGGCCCTTCACCATCTTTGCGGCCCTGCGCTGGACTCCTTCCAAGAGATCCCTGTCTTTTTTATACTGGGGAGCCCAGAACTGGACACAGTACCCCAGATGAGGCCTCACCAGGGTAGAGTAGACGCGGAGGATCACCTCCCTTGACCTGCTGGCCATGCTGTTTTTAATGTACCCCAGAATACCAGTGGCCCTCTTGGTCACAAGAGCACACTGCTGGCTCATAGTCAACCTGTCGTCCACCAGGACACCCAGGTCCCTTCTCTACAGAACTCCTCTCCAGCAGCTCATTCCCCAGCCTGTACTGGTGCACGCAATTATTCCTCCCTAGGTGCAAGACCTAGGGATTGTGATCCCTAAGTTGTGATCCTGAGAATCACATTTATTATTATTATTATTATTATTCCTAAATATTCTGGCCAAAGAAAAGCTTTATTTCCTCCTGAAAAAGGAGCTGTCTATTGTTCCCAGCAAATAAGACAGGAAAAGTTGGTAGACGAAAAGTACTATTGACATTGAGAAACACTTTACTGTGCTAGTGCCAGAGCAGTGACACAGATTGCTCAAAGAGTTTGTGTAGTCTGCTCCCTGGAGATCCTCAGAATTTGCCTGGACACCCTGCTGTGGGAATCCCTTTCAACCTCAACCATTGTGTGATTCTATGGTAAGAATTATCTTTATTTCTTCAGGTACAAATTTCCTTCCAAACATAACTGCTAATAGAAGCTATATATTTTCATTCTATGCTGGATTAGTGAAGGATCTAACAATATACAAATAAGTCCACATGAGAGGGAGACATCATTTAATTAGATAGGACTAGATGAAAGCTGGAAGGTTCGTACTGGATGTGATTAGTAGCATGAAACTAATTTATCTGCCCCTTTGCTCATGAGACATGTTTATGGTTTAGATATTCAGAGTAATCATTAGCATGGATAAACATTATTTTGTATGAAGAATTTACTTTTATCTTCTTACTCATTTGAATGTTTAAAAAGCTACAAGAAAATATTGGGAAAATAATTTATTTATTGTTATTTTAATATTATTATTTAGTATAATTTTCATTCCATCCCTTTGTTTTAGCTGATGTGATCCAACAAGACTAATCCAGTACACATGCGAAACCATCATTACTAGTTAAAAAAAGTTAACTGCTAGTTAAAAATAGTTTAAAAATGTACTGAATGTAGTTCAGCATCCTGAGTTATTTACAAAACTCTGTCCTTGACTATCTCTGCCATTGCTAGAACAACTCTTGTTGACCATTCACAAACAACTTATCTGTGTTCATCCTAGTGAACTCTGCAGCAGAAACCTCCCAGCAGAGTCTCTGAGATAGCAAGTTTGTCCAACCTGAATGTTAATTAACACACCGAAGCACACAGTGGATGGTCTGGGAAATCACTGGACCACATAGGTCCAGTCTGTCATTTGTACAGGTTAGTAGGTGAAAAATTTCCAGACCAGTCTGATTATTAATAATTGAAATGCATTAGGTTTGAACATGGGCATAGTCGTAGTGCACAGCTATGCTCAAATTCTAATAGAAACATTAATGTGAGTTTTGCTTTAATTCTTAATGCTTAAATTTCATAGTTCTTCCTCAAATGATACATTCAGTCCTGACAATACTATATTTTGCCTCTGCAATATTTTTACGCCTCTTTGGATTCAGTCTTAGGAAGCAACCTCTGGTCTTTCCATTCATTTCTTTGTGAATTAATTGATCAAGACATACCAAAGAGCAGCCACTCAATTTGCATCTTTAAGGAATGTTGGTTCAATTTTCACTCTGTCAGGTGACATTAAATGATTTTGAATATGTCCAGAAGTTGAAAATGTTGACTGTTGTGGCTATGTTATTATATGTGATCTGTAAGGGCTTTGTTTACTTGCTTTTATTATTGATTTATTTATTTTTTTTCAGTTTTGATTTCAAAATTATTATTTATTTATTTGTTGGGGGGTAAGAAGAGGAGATCGCACAAACGGAGAGGCTATTAATCTCTGTCTCAAGCCTCTTAGGTCGCCACAATCTTGTGGCTACATNTCTTTCCCGTCGCTTGCCTTCCCTTCCCCATCACCCTTAACAGTGTCCGCCTTCCCCACCTTCCTGGTTAATATTGGTAATAAACTGGTCGGACCAACATTTGAACCGTTGCTTCTTAATCTCACGCCGGGTATACACATAATCTAAGAACCTCGTCTCCCTCCTTTATATTGGAGTGTGACACTACATAAACAGCCTTTTGACTTCCTTTATTCTGCTTGCTACTTATTCATCTGACAGATCCTTTAAGAATCAGGTCTGCATGCTTTTAAGGTTGGGAACTTTAGCATAAATTTAAAACTTTAGGATAAACTTTCTAAGACAAAAATAAACCCCACAAATGCAAGGAAAATCTGTTTCCATACTATGAAAAAAAATAAGCCTCTAAAGGATTTATTCAGCAAACTCTAGCTAACAACTTAATTCTTTCCACAGTGAAAAGTATGTGGCCAGCGTTACTGCTTATGTGTCTGTAAATTTTAAGGCTTAACCCAATAAACATCACAGAAAATAAAACATCCCGAAAGCACTTTCCTATTCCAGACTATGCTTTTTTTTCTTTTTTCATTTTTCTTCTCAATTTAAGAAATATGATATATTCAAAATTATCTGTTCCTTCTGTGTCTCAGGTTGCAAATAATCTGACCCATTGCTTTGCAAATGTTAGCACAATAGAGCTACTGCTCTTATACGTCAGGCTGAAAGAACATAAGCTATTCTCTTTATTATCTGCTTTGCAAGATGTAGCAAAATGTTTTCGGTTTGAACTCGAGATGGAAGACTGCATCATTAAAAGAACAGCAGCTGGTAATATTTATGCCTAGTAGAGAACAATGTGTGCTCTTCCCTGAAGTACCTCCAACTTTTATCTTGGCAGAGAGCCATGCCACATATAAAATATAATCAATGAGCTCACTCAATATTTATAATGTAATTTACAAGATGAATCTATCTGTGATTAAGCTGAGTCTCTGAACACAGCACTCAGAAAGTAAATGTCTCAGTACTACAGGAATCTTAGTTTTACCATTTCAGCGACACATATGTACGTACATGAGATATAGACAAAGCAGTGAACTAAGACTCAGAACTGAGCTGAGGGTATTAGCTTTACAATTTTAATACTTCAGATCCTTGAAGAACAATGAAAATAATGCACTGTATGTTACATGGACTATATTTTTTCTCTCTCCTACTTTGCATATATGTGTATTCACGTGAGCTTTTGTGTATATCTGATGTCCCTGGTAGTTGATGCCTTGTGGTTATGTACACAAAATCTGTCCAGAATAAAGGTTGAATTTCCTTCCATGCCATCAGTGCTTACTGAGATAACTGATAAGATTTCCTGATAAGAGAAAGGAAAGCTGCTTGTCAAACTTTTCTATGACTTTATAAGTTACCTGGAGGGTCTGTTGTGGTCTAAACTTAAGGGTGGTTGCAGTGAATCACTCTAACATCTGCCTTAGCCACTGAGGAGATAGAGCTGTCATTGCATGAATGAGAACTCTGCATGCTGTAATGGCTGGCATTTATATTGACATGTGTGGAGAAAATAACATAAACTACCTTTCTAGTTCTAAGGTATAGCTCTAAGAGTTTTGCTTTTGAAATATGAGCTTAAAAAGTTTGCCAGCCCTGTGATGTACTGCTAATAAGGTGGGAAGGCAGTAAGTTAAATGAACGACTAATGTGCTGCCAGATAACACTATTCACAGATGACTGCTACAATTATTGCTAGGTAGTTTGGCACAGCCCCAAGATCCCTAACATATAGTATAGGATAGTCAAACAGATGAGTGGATCTGTGGCTATGTGCTGCTGTAAGCACTGCCAGCTCTGCACTTACTAGCCATATGGCATCATCCTCCATCAGGAAATATACCTCACTTCTGATAGATATCTCCACTGTGAGTGTTATGAAGAATGATAATCCATCATGGGAAAGCTGTCCGAATGATTTATTTCCAGGAAGCAGTCTGGTATTGGTTTTAATATTGTGCACAAATTTAAATTCTATTGTGATTATTTTAATTTTTTACTAATGCAACTATTTTAAGAATATTTTGGCTTGTTTGTACGTTTAACCTTTGTGGTACCAAGCAGAAGCAAGGAATGTACTCATTCTCATTTAAACACAGGGAAAATTTCACCAGATCTTAGTTTCTTACCAAGAAAGAAGAAAGTTTTCATGTTCAGCGTACCTTTATAGGAGTGAGGAAATGGAGGAAAGTAAGAGATGGTCAGCAGAGTTATGATTTACCAGCACCACCTTTAAACAAGACAAGAGAGTCAAGTGGATAAGTGAAGGAGAATACAAACTCACACACAACTTTTTGTTTATTTATAAGTTACATTTCTCATAGTGAATTTCGTGTAAAGTAACTGTTCTACAATAAGTGCTCTGATCTCAGACAGGCTGAAGTAGGCTGAGATTAAGGACAGTGATGCAGACATATTATACCCATATTCAGGAATACCAGATGGCCCCAAGATGATGTGTGATATGCCCACGTCTTGACTCCAGCCCTAATTACAGATGGCAGGTTTCACCCATAACAAACTCACTGTATTTAAAGTAAAAATAACATATACACATGGCTTGCAGCAGACACAATGACCAGAGGACAAGGGACTGAAGTATTTGGCAGGTTATCTTGTCATATACAACATATTTCTATTACACTTGCTGTGCATTCTCCTGTATCCCTCCTAATGAGAGAAGTCAATGATTCTAAAGCCTAAATGAAAAGAGGGAAAAAAAAAAAAAAAAAAAAGGAAATACATTCCAAGTGGGGGTAAAATAATCCCAGGAAAAGTCAGGGATATAATGACCAGAACAGATTCTCCCAAGACATCTTGCCAATTTAGAAAAGATAATAAGAATTTATTCCATATTTGAATTCAGAAAGCAAGGGTCATTGTTAACTTAGCAAAATGTCTTATTTCCATTTAAAAATAGATATTTTTGTAATGAGATCTTCAGGATGAGGTGATAGAGAACAGTTCTTGTATGAGGTCTATAATGACCAGCCTAAACTCCTTTTTTGATACTATGATTGTTGGATCAGATTTCCATCAACTTCTATTGTGTCAGGTATAAAAAGATTTGCTTCCTTTACAAAAAGATTCTAGTACTGAATAGATGTTTGATTACCCTCTTGTTATGCTTCCTGAATGTTATTATTATGAAAATATATGCATGATGTCGAAGACACAGTCATTCTGTACTGAATGCCACAAAGATTTTTCGATAGCACTTGAGGTGGACACACTACAGCCAGCCAAATACTCAGGTGAATTTCTGCTCAACCTGGTTGAGATGGTAGACCTAATATTCTACGAATTTCTGATATGTGAAGAAGAACTTTCAAGTTTATTTTATATTCTTACAATGAAAAATCATCGTGTTTGACTTTTGGAGATGTTAAAGAAGTGAAAACACAGGAAATTTCTAAGAGGCAGGAGCTTTCATAGAATTAGACACAATGAATGGCTTGTGTTGGAAGGGACCTTAAAGCTTGAAATCCCCTGCCATGTGCAGGGTTACCACCCACCAGATCATGATGATGAGGGACCATCCAACCTGGCCTTGAACACTTTCAGAAACAGAAATCTTTGCTTAATGAGTATTATGTGTATTATAGTGTGGGCATACTTATACAGATGTTTTCTTTGTGTTCATAAATGAAGTTCAGGACATTTCGCATATGAAGACAAATACTGTTGGTTTTGTGAATATGTACTGTGTTGCAGCTGTTTTTTCATCACTTTCTAAATAAATACGAAATTAGATATTAACATGATAAATGGAGATGAATCAATTTGGATACAAAAAGGCTAAATTAAATATCATTAAATTGGATTTAATGACACTACGTATGACATTCATTATATAAAACTATTTTCCTTAGGCATAAAGTGAGAGATCAATCTTACCTAACGTTTGCTGACTGAAGTCAGCAGTCTGGACTATTATTTAGGATCATACCAATATCACAGACTGTCTCTGTAGGTCCTGATCTCTAGACTTTCTAGATAGGTAAGCAGCTAAGACTCAGTACCTAATGTGGATCAAGTTTGATTATCACTCGCATTTTCAGTCTTCAAATCCAGCTATGATTGCTCCTAAATCTGCATTACATCCTTTCATAGCATTAACACTTTCCTACAGCCAGAGATGAAATAATCATCTCGGTCATGAACAACAGCCATGATATAATTCTGAATAAAATTTAAAGTTTACTGATCTGTTGTATCACTTGAACCTCATCATTATGTCAGTAGTGAATGCTCTATAAGTTTGTACTCATTTTTTGACTCATTTTACATTCTATTTTTACGTGATCAGATAAGTTGCACTTTTATTTTAATGATGAATCTAAAATAACTAATGGTGACGTGAAATACTTCAATAATATTTTGACTAAGAGAGTTACTGACAGCCTGCGGGATTATAGGTTAGACATCTTACAAAGATCAGAAGGACTGAGGAAGCTTCTCAATTATACATAAACCATATATCTTTTCTGAAATCAGAAACTTGGAGAGAATATAAGGAAATATCACTATTTATTTAATTTTTTATTTTCTCCCTATTACTGCTAACAGAAGCATTTAACATTCCACAGTATTGTTTAATTTCTACACTGATGCTGGTAATATCATCAGAACTTTAGTCCCCATGGCTTCTAACTTATTTTATTATGTTAGATAGTGTTTTCTGTAAGAGTGAACTTCAGTAATCAACGTGCTATGACTAAGTGTAGAAAATATATATATATATCAATGCATAGCTTTCTGGTAGTGAAAATGCTGTGGGGATTGCCATAAGGTCTGAATGATAAATAGTTTCAAGGAAAATCTGGTTTCAACCTGTCTCCAGTCAGCATAAGTCCAAAGCACAAACTAAACTTGAACTGATTGCATGAGGAAATTCCCTGCTTTTTTGAAATCTCCATTTTCACTTTGTTTTGCCATGATGAAGTAGGGAGAAACTGACTGCAACTGTTATATTCCATTGCTTAGCATGTGCATCCACTTGTGCCTTCTGGCTGATGTAACTGATTTCAGGACACTATATGAAATATAACTGAGAAATCAACAATCTTCATCACTCCTGGTAGGACTTTTGATGAAACCCATTCAATAAATATCTTTATAAAGGGTAAAGTCATTTTGGTTGACAGTAACTCCAGAGGCTGTTCCTTTAAACCTAAAAAGAAATGTAGATTAAAGGTGAAGCAAAGAGCTAAAAGATGCTATGATGACCACACAATGTAATATACAATTTCCTTTTTTTTTTCTTCCCATTAAAATAGAAACTTCTGATGGCTTTATGAGATGTAGGACAACAGGCACAACCATAAGCTCCTGAGTCAGATGCCTGAATCTGGGAAAGGACAAGAAACAAGGCAGGGCTGATCTGTTGCTCTATTCTAATCATGTAACGGATAAAAAATGCAAAAGTCTAGAGTAGATAAAGAGGAGACAAGAATAACTCAAGTACAACAGAATGAGTGTGAACCAGACTGCCACTGATGGAAGAAAGAAATTTTGTTGTGAAGAAGGTATTATGACAAAGCAGGGATTATATTCTTTCAGTAATGTCTGCTAGATCTCTCATCCTCTTTCTGCAATTCACCTTGATGTCTGAGTTTGTACGTCTATACATACCTTTTCCATTCTACCCTCAGACAGCTACAGGTCACCAAAACCAGGTGAAGGGATACCATACATCATTGCTGGGACTTTGATCTGCTGGCTTTATAGAAAATGCTTACACTACACAAATCATTAAGAATCACCTCTTCCTCCATCTTCCAGGGTAAATTTTTTTCATTAAATTGATATATCAGTCATACAGCTATTTATGTTTTATGTAGTTGCTTGTGTACTCACTGTATGAACAGAAGATTTAACCAGCCTAGTTAACAGAATTTGATTTGTGATTCGTTTGACATCTGCATTAGGACAGGATGAATTGCATCCTAAGCTACATTAACTATGAAGATTATCTCTCCACAGGGAGAGATGTTATTTGTTGGCATGTAGCCACATATATTGGTAGGTAAGCATGGACTCCATCCCACAGTAGGATGGTACCAATGATGAATCCATCAGCAGCACTGCTTAGATGTCAGTAGCACTACTTAGATGTCTGCCAGCTCTCTATATTTTTTGATGTGACAACTCTTCTTCACTGGCTTACATTTAAATTCATTGTGTTCTCTCCCTGCAATGTAAACCTTTTGAAATCCTGTATTTTTTTTTCTTCAAATAACTATGAAGTTATGGTTAAACAAGTATAATTTGGATAATACCTGGCTTTACTAGCCCAAATTCCTATGTCAGGACAGGTAGATCTGGAAGGAATATTAAGAGATTATCTGTTTACATTCAGTCCACTACTTCACAAATATGTCTACAATTTTGGAAGGCATTACTTCCTCTTAGCTCCTAAGAAAAAGAACAAAGATTAAGATTTCACAGTAACTCCATGTGGGCTGCTCATACCCTGAAATATCTCTTGAGATCTCTAATCGTAGCAGCTTTCAGAGAAAAAGGAAAAACAGCCATATAAATGAAATCTTTCATCTTTTAAAGCAAGAAAAAAGAGGACAGAAACAAAATTAGCATAGATGATGAGGCAAAATTCCTAAGTGACAAACTGGGAAGAAAACAATATGGTATAACAGTACCTTAAGAGATAATAAAACCTAACAACAAAGTCTTATTGATTTACCATCTTAAGTTACTGAAATATGACAAAGGTAGATGTGCAAGGAATCTTTGGTTCCATAGCAGTCTACAGTGGTAAGAACAGCCGTATTTGTAGTATGTACTTGAGAAACAAATAAACCATTTGTCGTGATCCAATTACTAGAGGTGATGGTTCAACATACATATAACCAGGGAAGATTAAGGCAGCAAACAGGACCAAATGCTGTCCAATGATTTATTACAAATTCTAAGCTACCAAAGGAAGTTGAGCAAGATGGGGAAGTTAGTGATAGTAAAGAGAGAAATCCTAGCAAACAATTTCAAGGCAGGGATAGTTACCACCTGGGATCCAGCGATGTCTGGTTGGTCCAGAAGGTGGCAGAAAGTCAGTGAGTGACGTCTCCTTGACCTGCATGGCTGCAGTTTGGCAGAGGAGGTACCCATTCTTCTTCAGAATTCTTTGTTTTTATCCTCTCCAACAGCAGCTGGTTGCTAGGGGCACTCCTGCCTACCCCAGTTATCAGGGGCATCATGTCCCATTCAGCACGGTGACAGCAGATGTTGGGGCGCACACATTTTCTGTGTGAAGAGGAACAGCACATCTGCCCTTTACCACTGTGTTCATGGTAGCTAACCATTAACTTCAGAAACTTGTTGAGCAGATTGGGTCTAGGATGGCTGCTGCTGATCGAAGCTTTGATCCAGAAGTAATTCCAGTCTCTTACACCATTAAACAAACATTATTTTATTTTATTTTATTTCACTTTATTACATTTATTTATTTTGTATCTTATATTTTGTTTTTGTATTTGCCATTTGTAAAAGCTTGTAAGTTTATGTAGTATGATACTTCTATTTATTTACCAATAAATTCTGTGTGATGTACTGTTACCTAAGAGACAAGAGGGATAATGAACTCCTGTCATGTGTATTACATTGTTGGATCCTGCTTATGATGATGAGATTGGTTTCCTAATTTGTCATGTATCTGTAATCTTAAGTGATTTATCACTGATGTGAGATGTTTTCTTCAATAAAAATCTGCCTTATAAACTCTAATCCACAAAGTCTTATATGTGCTTAAGTATATAAGCCCTTTCTTTAGTGGCCACAGAACATAATCAATCACTATCACTCTTTTAACCCCGTTTTACAAATGGGAGGGTTGACTGATTTGAAGACTTTGCAGTAGAACCCAGGATTTCTGGTCACCAAGTCTTTATTCTCATCTCATTCATCCTGCCCTTAGCTTTAACAGATTCCTGTCTAAGCCCAGGCTGCCTCGGTTCTGCACACATACATGGGAAGCAGTGTTTGTAGGTTAGTAGGTTACTAGGTTTTGTGTCAGGAAAAATATTCTCTGAAGTCAAAATACAAAATATTTTTCAGTGCATTACTTAAGATATTAGCATGATATTTTTATGAAAGACCATGTTAGTCATCTAACATTCATATTACATTTCTCCAGTACTAAGATAGACATCATAGATTTGTAAAATACGCTAGGTGTTAGGAGGTCCAGTCAGACACATATATTCACTTTAAAACATGCTGATTTTATACCTACAGCCTATATAAAAGCCTTACAGCTCTTTGTTCCTTTCCTTTAAAAGCGTGTTGATCTTTTATGTCCCACTCCTGTAAGCTTCAAGAGCTCCCATGGAGCCAAGGCATATGCACAGCAAGTCTAATGTTTGCTCCATTTCAACCAAAAATCACACACAGATGTGCCCTTTTGTTTCCTTTGTGATGTTAATATCGGCTAATCACACCCAGAACTGTTTGTAAAACTGTGCTGCTGTCCTCACAGACATCCATTAAGAGAGTTACATCTTTGAATTCTGGAAGATATATACAGATGGATTTCCTCCGAAGCTGCCTAGATAAAAAGGGTTATTATGCACACAAATGACACCTTCTGAAGGTGCCACTCCTACAGACAGAAAACTATGATGTAGCTGGACAACTGATTTTCTATCCAGTATTTCTAACCTTACTGTTAACCCTTAGTAAATACCAACAACCACTCTATGGAAGCCAATGGGAAAGCTCTGGGAACAAGCAGACTTGCTTTGTGGGGATTCAGGTGATGAACACTGTTTACAAAGTAAATGCATACAAGAACCCTCCACAGCAAGGGGGGTTGAAACTCCATGATCTTTGAGGTCCTCACAACCTAGACCATTCCATGATTCTATGATTCTATGATCCTAAGAATCATGAGCACACTAAATGCTCATGGTAGGATGCAGGAAGGGACTTGGAGATCACAATTTATGGAAGTATATTGGAACTGAGAAAAAGGCCAAGTGAGGTACAATGAGCACAGGGTGGAAGCAACTGCTTCATCACTAGCAATACAGTAGCATGAAGAAGTCCTTCACTAGCTGGAAACTTCTTTACAGTTGTGTGCCTGTGCTCCATGATTTTATTTGTACTTATAATTTTAAGAAATTATTCCAAGCACTGAAACTCCACTGTCTCTAAAGTTCCATTGAAATTTTGCAACAAATAACCATCAAAATTAATTAGAAAAAAAATAAAAAATATGTGGAGTTCAGAACCTAACACAGGCCCCAGGATAACTTCTGTGAGACAGTTTGCATACCACCCTGTTTCAGCAGCTAAGTGAAATTATTAGTATATGTGTGGGCAGCTCCATAACAGCTGGCATCAGTAGTAGTACACAGTACTAGAAAATGATCTCAAAAGTATATAGTATGTGAGTTTCAGTAAGTTTAGAAATGGAATATACTTCCTTTCCAGAAATCTTGTAATCGAAAAATGTTAGTTTTCTTATATGCATTATTTACATTCGCATTTTAGCTCGCATCTGCAATATCTGTTCCACTGAAAAAAAATTATTGCAGTATGTTCCTCATCCATTGACTTTACTAATGAGATCACTGTTACAGCCACAGATTTAGAACAACAACAAATGACTGTAAAATGCTACCAACGACTACAGCAGATGCATGGAATGACCTTTTGGTGATTGCATGAGGAAACGTTGTAAAATCTCTTTGTTGACTAACCTCATGTTTGCTGCATAGCTAATGTTTTCTCCACTGCTTTATTTGCAGTTAAAGAAAGTAATTTGTACTGACACTAGTCATAACTTTTCATGCTTCATGGCAGCCCCCACCTAAGCTATTAATTTACCACCTGCTTCAGCTCCTGAAGAAATGAACTGTCAAAAATTTTTCTTACGCTCTAAATAAGACTTCTCCCAAACAAAAAGAAGGCCTTGGGAGAAAGAAATATATAAAATATCTGAAAAAAAAATTACAGAATTATAGTGAAGTTTGGGTTGGAAGAGACCTCAAAGTCCCTCCATTTCCAAGCTCCTGCCATGGTCAGGGCAGCCATATACCAGATCAGGCTTCCCAGGGACCCATCCAACTTGGTTTAGAATACTTCCAGGGATGAGGCATCCAAAGCTTTTCTGGGTAATCTGTCCCAGTGCCTTCTCACCCTTGGAGTAAAAAATTTCATCCTAATATCCTGCCTAAATTTCCTCTCTTTTAGTTTGAAAGTACTACCTTTCATTCTATCACTTTAGGTCCCTGATAAAGAGCCCCTTCCCAGCTTTCCTACATGTTCCCTTTAGGTACTGCAAAGCTGCTATAAAAGTCTGTTTCTTCTCTCCAGACTGAACAACCCCAATTTCTTCAGTTCTTCTTCTTAAGAGAGGTGCTCTAGCCCCTAATCACCTTTCTGGCCCTTGCCTGGACTGGCTCAACAGGTCCACGTTTTTCTTATGCAGGGGTCTCCAGAACTGAGTAATAGTCCCTTTTTTTTTTTTTTTTCTAGGATTGGGTTTATTTTCTTCTTGGTAGCTTCTTGGTAGCTATTATGGTACTGATTTAAGTTAAAAATGATGTTTCTAACTCACCAATATTTTAACTACTGATGAGCAATGCTTACAGTAGGTGAAGGACTTTTCAGTTTCTTGTGGTACCCCGCATACAAGGAGCTGGGGATGCACAAGGAGTTGAAAGGGAACAGAACTAGGAGATCTGGCCCAGGCTCTTCATGGCATCCCTTCCCTCCAGTGTGCTGACTGTGTGTCATCTGCAAACTTGCTGTGGTACTTGCTCTACATGTTTGGAACTCCCACTTAGCTGTATCACAGGAGCAGAGTTATATATAGTAGAAGAATGGGACTGATTTCATTGGATTTTACTGATATAACTGAGATAAAAAATAAGTTCAAGATATCATGGCTTCAAATATAAAAGCTTTCATTTCAAAGCCTCGTTGACAAACACAGACTTTTCCAAGCTGAGTCTGAAACTCAGCATTCATCTTTCAAGAACAGTGAAGGACAGTTAAAATAAATGTAATCCATACTGGAAGATAAAACCTGGGATGGATGGTTGAACATAATTAGACAAATATTAGACTTAATTCTCCACATTTTCTGGTCATCTTCTTACCAGTGTATTGTCCAAATGAATGAAGGCGTAGCCTCATACTTTAGGACTTAAGTGTCAATAAACACAGAATATCATTAAGCTCTCAAAGGCCTTGGGGAATTCTAGAGTAAAATCCACATCTGATTCATTAAGCTACAGTGAATACAATTCATTAATGTCTAAAAATGGTCCAGTGTCTTTTATACAACTATAAAATGTAATGGATTTTCAAGGCAAAGTAAATTCAGCACATCTACCCTAGGAGGCTCCTCTTGGTCGTGTACTTGTTCTGTCCATCTCAGTGACCATATTAAACTCACTCTTATCTGTTATTTCTTCCTGTTATATAGTTTCTCTTTTTTACAAATTCCTGTCTTCCTGAGTTCCTTCTGCCTTGCAATACATTCCAGCAGTCCTATGAGTAGAATTCACATATAAAATATCTTGCATTATTTAAACCTGTTTGCATGCTGAGGAAAGAATCCTGCTCAAATAAATATTCCTGATTTTCATAATCAGACATAACAAGAATTCTTAAAATCACTTGGTGTTTGAAGAAATCACATGTGAGTAGAATAAATGCCTGATACTGAGAAAATATGTCGTACTGTAATGTCAAGCCAATTTCCAGATATTCTGCAGTTCTCAGAGCTAGATTTCATAGCTTCAAACAAGCTATCTTTATTCCTAGGGAAGTCAGAGGGGTTTCTGCATTCTGTAGAAAGGATCTTTTAATTCCACCCAACTTTATAACCTTCATTACGATACTTGATTTTGGATCTGATTTCTCTATCACTACTAATATAATCAATGTTGAGCACAGGTATTTCAAACTGTCTGAAACATGCAATACTCTGTAATTTGCTTAATCCCCTTCATAGCTGTAAGCAACTCGAAGAATTTAAGTGTGCACTGAACAAATGTCTAAATCCATATGACACAACTCTTGCGAACCCTTTATTCCTTTAAGTATTCAAGGCATCAAGCTGTTGAGAGAGTGGGCAAGTATAATGTTTAAATCTTGTTTTGTATACTGCAACTCAAATATCCAGTGAAAGTTACATACTTTCTGAAGACAGATGAGTAAAAATAACATTAAATGCTTTGAAGAATTGGGACCTTACTCTCTGACTGATTTGCCCAAGGTTATAGCATTTGTAACAAAAGATCTTCACTGCCTTTTGGAACAGATAACAAGACAAGGATAATCAATCGCTTTTATGGGAGTTTATGGATGCTTTTCACAGACTTAGTGTATGTGCATTGTTCTGTAGTAAAACAGGACTAAGGAAAAAAATATAGTTTTTCTGGTTAATCCAGTGTCCCATGGTGCCAGTAGCTCTCAGCATCTCTGCAACAAATGATTTTCATGTAACGTTATAGGTAGGTTTTCCTCAGTAATTACATTTTGTATTGCCCAGAAGAAAAAGAGACATTTTTATTTTATATTACAACTCAGTTGTCCCATGATGACATTAATAACTATTACATTATTTGAAAATCAGTGATTTCTAGAACTTCAAATTAGATTTGGGCCAATTAATAGCCTGATACATAAGGAGGTATATGATTTTACCTAGTGCTTTTTACAGTTGAAATAGAGGAAGGTAAGGAGATGAAAGGAACATGTCTGTCACATAAAGATTTTGTACTGCCTTGTTATCTGTGCATGTGAAAACATATATTTTAATCTACTGCAAAGTTCCACTTAAAAGGGGAATGCAGATCACGAATGCCAAATGGAAGGTATTGTCTCTGAAAAATGGACAAGCGCCACAGTGCATATGGACAGTAAAGTCAAAACCGAGAAATTTAATGCCTTCTTCAACTCCATCTTCATAGAATCATAGAATCACCAATGTTGGAAAAGGCCTCCAATGACACCCAGTCCAACTGTTCACCTGTCACCAATATTTCCCTCTAAACCAAGTTCCTCCGTGCAGCATCTCAACATTTCTTGATCACCTCCATGGATGGGGACTGAATGACCTCCCTGGGCAGCCCATTCCAGTTCCTAATCACTCCAGAACACTGACGGTAGGTACTCAGACCCCTGGAGCCCCACTAATGTGATGACAGGAAAGATAAACTCCCAGCCTCAAGCTCAAACTTGTATAGGATTTTCAATTACAGCTTGAAGCACATAAATCTAAGGGACCTGATGGGATTAATCCTTATATACTAAAAGAGCTGGCTGATGTCTTCACAAGATCTCTCTCAATTACTTTTAAATGGTCTTGGGAATCTGCAGAGGTCCCTGTCGACTGGAAGCTGGTTATCCCAATTATCTAGAACAGCAAGGAAAAAGAACTTGGTAATTATAAGCTTGTCAATCTCTCTTTGGTGCCTAGTAAAATTATGGAGATCATTCTGGGAGTTATTGAAAAACACTTCAAAGACAATGTGGTAAATGCTTAAAGCCAACACAGGTTCACAAGGGACAAGTCCTGTTTAACAAACCTAATTTCCTTTTATGACAAGGTTACCCATCTACTTGAACAAGGGAAGCCAGCTGATGAAGACTTCTTTGGATTTCAGTGAAGCTTTAAATACTATTTCTCACAGTATCCTTCTGGACAAAATGTCTGGCATACAGCTGGACAAGTACACAATAAGACAGAAGATGTTTGATGGGTCAGGCTCAAAGTAGATTGGTCACTAGTGAGTGCAGTTCCTCAGGGTTCCATTTTAGGCTTCTGTTTTTATAAATGACTTGGACATAGAATCATAGAATCACAGAATGGTTTGGGTTGGAAAAGGCCTTTAAGATCATCTGTGTCAGGGGAGAGGCAGCTGGAGGTTAGGGAAGAGGTCTGCACCAGAGGGTGGTGGACATGGAACAGGCTACCCAGGACAGTGGGCACGGTCCTGAACTGCTGGAGTCCAAGGAGTGTTTGGACAACACTCTCAGATATAGGGTTTGAATTTTGATGGTCCTCTGTGGAACTGGGATCTGGACTCAGTGATCCTTGTGGGCCACTTCCAACTCAGAATATTCTATGATTCTGTAGTTCTATGAACTCTCCAGGAGTGAAATTACAAACTGCTAATGTAATCCTGGCTGCAGAGATCTCATTAAGGAATAAAACATATAATTGAATTCTGCAACAGAATGTGGCTGTTTGAAGGAAGTATGTAATTATTCCTTTAAAAATTAATAATAATTCTTTAAAAACTGGAGAAGGTGAAACAACATATTTTGACAATGAGAGAAAACTTAACATGGTAAAAAAAAGAGTTAAATCATTTAATTTTTCAAATGAAACACTGAAAGATGATTTGGACAATATTTAGAGAAATTACAATTTGTACAGCATTTGACTTGCTTTTTTTATTTTAGAGAACCAGTAAGGCCTAATGAGAATTAATTTCTGGACACTTAAGCTGAACAAACTCAAACTAGTAGTTTTCTACAGTGCTAATAGATGTAATGTTTTATCTCTTTCTTAATATTTTCAGGCCACATGATTTTATACATTTCTGGAATTCTATGATTCTAAAATCATATGCTAGAGTTTGTATTAATAAGCAGCTGAGTTGGAGTTACACACCATACATATAAATCATTAATCAGAGCCTACTTTATAGACTATTTTGTTTCCCAGGACATAGTCTCACTCCTTCCCATCTAGTTTGCCTTTTCTCTTTTTCTTACCTGAGCTCCCAAATTTTTGGTTTCACCTTGTTTCTTGGAGCAGAGAGATTCTAACAACAGAGACGTTCACTTCTGTTTAAATAAATCCAGTATTAGCAAACCAGTTTGGTTTACTGTCAGTCAAGAGTCAGAGCTGGCATGAAGAAGATGGTAGAAATGTAGGACCAGGAGCAAAAATTCTTATTCTGTAAGTGAGAGTAAGCCATTAGAGCAGATGATCCATCATACAAAGTTGTACCCTTACTCACTGTTAATCAACAAGTCTGAATTCTATTTATAGAACTGAACACTTCTGTTTCCTGTATTTTTGGGAACATTTAGTTCAATTCTTACATGTGAGAAGTAATCCCACATTGTTAATAATAAAAAAGTGTGATATGAAACAGAATGTACGATGTCTAGAATATATGAGTAGAATAATTGACTTGATTATAGCATTGTTCTTCAATGGTTATTATTGGAATCTTATGATTTCTTTCCACAAGTAAAAAGACTAACTTGAATTGATTACTCTAAAAAGGAATATTTTAATGAATTATCATCTGGCAAAATATATACGAATTTTTCTTCATTCATTACTAACTCATTATTTATCTTTACTCTTCAGAATGCTGAAAAAGATTTAGTCAAATAATATAATAAATGTATTACTAAAAATAAGCACTTTGAGAGCATTTTTTTGGTAGGTAGTATTCTGCAATTCCATATATTAATGTCAATATTGTCCTGTAAATGGTTACCAGAGAGATTAAAAGTCTACATTGTTGTGTCTAATAATAGAGTTTATTTGTAGCTGATTTGAGAAAATGAAAATTCCATTTGTTCTTGAACAATACAGAGATTTTAGAATCATAAGAATTATAAAAACTATTTTATACATAAATTAGTCATTTTTTTCTTGAAATTTAAGTTTTGAATATATTTTTTCTCCTTACCTTAGCTTTTCAGTAGGAGAATCTCTCAGGAGCTAGTTTTAATTAGTTGTATCAAATTCTTGATGAGTTCAGATATCAGGCAAATAATCTTTTTTTTTTTTTTTAATAGATCTCTTACCTAATCCTGCATGCAACTTGTTCTTATTATTTAAAAATCAACACATTTGTGTAGTCAAACAAAGCCTGAGGTTTACTGAGTCACAAACGAACAATAATATTGTGCATTAATTTCCTCATTATTTAAGTTTGTTTAATTTTCACTTTGCCTATAGAGCTGAGGAAATTTTAATTCATTTATTAACTTATCTTCTGCTCTGAACTGCTATGGTATCATAAATACTCCTGTTGCTGAAAACAATTAAAAATATTTTAAAATAAATGCTAAGGTTAACCTTTCAATTTGGATTTCAAGAAAATAATTGTTCTTCCATTAGCTGTAGCAGAATGTTAATATAACTGCCAAAAAATGCTTAAAGAAAAATGTTCATAGCACACAGAAGCAAATAAATAAATAAATGCAGCAAATTCAAAGTAAATGAAAACATATTGACCTAATTTCTTAGAGACTGAAAGAGTTGCGTGAAAAAGACGTGCTTGTATAAATTATTTATTTCATATGTCGACAGAGGAAACAGAAATGAGTGGCTGGTGACCAAATTTCCCTTGATGATTATCTTTTTATATTCTTGCAGCCTTTCAATGAACTGGAAAAAGTTAACAATACTGCATTATCAGCACCAGATTTAGTGTACTAGATTTCTAATAAGCTGGATATCTCCAGCAGAGAAAATTGGTCATACATTAAAAACAATGGAAGAAAAAACAATATAGGACTAGGAGAGAAAGAAAGCACTGATTCAGTCTTTAGCAACGTCATTGTAAATATTAGATAGAAAAAGCCTTATCCTGAAAAGAGATGTGTCTTTAATACCGACTGAGAAGTACAATTGATCCATTCTTCCTAAAACACAATCTAAAACATGAAAAATGTCCTGGAAGCAAGAGCAACATCTGTGACTTCCATGGCACCATCCAGGAGTTTCAAGAGAGCTTGTTCATGTTTTTGAAAATCAGATGTCAGAGCAAAACTCTGAGGCCAGTTTCAATGATGGGAGTCTGGCTGTTTTTTCTAGTAATGCCATTTGGGTCGCCTTGTTTTTCAGGTTTGAGATTATACTGACTTCTAAGTTTTGCTTCATTTCTCCATTATCTCAACATATGAAAATGTTTATAGCACATGAATAACTGGAGCCTAGATAAAATTGAAAGAAAATGAAAAACGTCATATCAGGAAATGTGGGGAGAATTATCAGTGCTGTTACACACCCAACTTTGTAAGAGCTGCAGCAACTCTCAGCGAGCTCCCTTTGAGAAGGAGCAGCTCAGACCTCTTCTAGTACTCTGCTGCTCTCAGGTCAGGTATTCTCTCAAACCTTCAAGTTTCATGCACAGTAAGACAGAATTAGATTAGTTTTGTTGCTGCTGACATATTTTTACTGAAGTTTTTAACTTCAGAGGAGAGATCAGTGATCTGACACAGCTTAGGAGAAGTGCTGTGGTGTGACTGTTTGCCAGCACATTCATGTTATAGGATGATCATTTTGGCTTACTGGAAGTGCATAGGTATACATAATATATACACACACACACACACACATATACATATATAAATATATATATTTAATAGGGCTTCTGTATTTCTAATTGGGTTGCTTGTAAACATTAAACCCTGATTTCAGAATGAAGAACTGCACTGCAGTATGTCACACTCCAATATAAAGGAGGGAGACGAGGTTCTTGATATGTATATGGATACCCGATGGCGAGATTAAGATACAGCAGGTCAAATGTTAGCCCAAACAGTTTATTACAATTACTAGTTGCTTAGGGGTATGGGGAAGGGAAGGTGGGCGATAGAAAAGAGATGAAAAGCAAGGAGACTTGGCAGAAACCGAGAGAGAGAGAGAGCATCACCACCATGGATCCAGCGAGGTCTGTAGTCTGTTGATCTCAGGAACACATCAGGTCACCGCGGGGGATGGGAGAAAGTTGGGAAGTTTCGCAGCAAGCAGGCACCGTGCAGGGGGTTCTTCCAAAGAGGTTTTTCCCTCAGGGAAGTCTCTTCTTCAAAGTCTTTGATTTAGTGGTGCCGAGAAAACCAACCGAGCAACTCGACACACCAGTGAGTTATGTCAAGCAGCTATTCCTCCCATTACAGAGCTGGGTACATGGAGGATTGCTCCACCAAATGCACAACAAAGAGAAACGAATACATATTTTAAAGGGATAGCACATGCATATTCATCATACCGTATTATCATCCTCTGCAGTGATCAGCTTCTCCAAGCTGTACCCCGAAAAAGACTACTTGCCCCTATTTCTGCTTATCTTTACAACCACTAACAGAGACATTGAGACACCACGACAGCCATCTAGATGATTTGCAGTTGTCAATTAGAGTCTTATAACCAGATAGGTTTCGTGAAGCAAGCTTTGAGACAACAAAAGTAAAAACAGTTTCTGTCCTTCATGCAGTAGTGTTCACATTTCATTGAATGGAATCATAGAATCATTATGGTTGGAAAAGCCCTCTAAGACCATCTAGTCGGACAGCCAACTCGTCGTTATCATGCCCATTTACCATGTCCCTCAGTGGCACATCTGTTACCTTTTTATTGAACACCTCCATGGTGGTGACTCCACCACTTATCAGGGCAGCCTGTTACAATGTCTCATTACTCTTTCTGAGAAAAAATCTTGACGAATATCCAATTGGAGCCTACCCTGGTACTGCTTATGCCCACCATCTCTTGTCCTATCACTTTACCTGGGAGAGGAGGCTCACTCCCACCTTTCTACAACCTTCTTTCCTGATGCCAGACCTCTCCAGAGATTATTTGCCACACTTACACCATGTTGCACCTGGCCTTGGGTCTCCTCTGTGCTGCATGTAGTGCCACAGAAATTCTAACACATGCTTAGGTTGCATAAGTGTGTGTGTGTGTGTGTGTATGTGTAATTTTACATTGCTCTTTTAACAAAGATAATGGGAGGGCTGCTTGCAGCCTTGGGAATCAATGTTCTTTCATGCAACAAACTTGACAACGCAAATTGTCTAGTTGGAGTACAGGATGAAAGTATGAGAAAATGCTTGCAGATTTAAAAACTAAAAGTAAAGTAGAAGACTGCTGATGACAAGGGGAAACAAAACCACATGTCATCCAATGCCAATTGAGACAGGATCCCAAAGCAAATTATTTGCAGGAGTGAAGTTTTAGACCGAACTTGATGATTTGCTTCAAAGTATAGTCTGAGAAAACACTCAGCACATGCAATTTGAAGGATAAGAACTGGAAAACAAATTGTCTGGCAGAGTAAGCATATCTTTCAGGTCCATGTCACCGGTACAGTCATTCTTGCAGCAGGATATTTTTAAAGGTTAGCTAATTTTTATTTCACTTATGTGAAATAAAATAACAAGGAAAAAGTAGGGAAAGATTGTCCTTTTTTAATGCCATCTACAAAGCAATTGCTGACAGATCCTTAACTGCAGTAAACTGCCCATTTATCGGGCTTAGCTCATGATCCACTGTTCAGTACCCTAGAGCTAAATCTAATATTCTTAACACTAAATTAACTTAGAATGTGAAATTAAAAGAGGAGGAAATTATGCACTTACAGTGACAGAAAACAGATCTTGGTGATTTCATACTGTTGGCCTGAGTGTAGTCAGTATAAGCCTTAAAAGAAAGATCTAATATTGCTTATATTAGTTAATATTTTAAAGGAAATATCAGTAATATTTGAATGGACGTTTAATTTTTATTCTTATTTTCCTGAAAATATTGGTCTTTCTTCAGATTTATGGCACAGTATGCTTTAAAATAATGGACCTATCCAGTGTTGCATGAATGTGAAAGAAACAGTTCCTATTTCTGTCATTTTCCTATGTAATAAACACAAATGAAATATAAATGAACTGTATAATGCTTATTGGGGTTCACTGCTGATTTCACAGAGGAGCAATAATGCAGGAGATTATATAATCTTTGGTCTATACATTTCCTCAGAATCACAGGATCACAGAATGGCCTGTAATAGAGTAGGTCTCTAATGATAAAATGTAAACCACTTCACCAAGTTTAACTGAGTTCAGATTTTATTACTGTTTCCCATGTACTTATAATAAACACCTTTATTAACAAGCTACTTAAAATTAAACCATGTCAATTACAAAGCTACTTAATGCAGATCAGCTTATGTTTCTTAAATATTTCAGAGCAGAGTAGTCTCAGGAAATTAAAATGAAATACCTTTGTGTTTGTTAACTGCTTACAATATTTCTCTCATCTTTTGAAAACAAATGCAGTCCACTTTAAATCTCACTTTAAATAAAATATTTATGAGCCATCTTACATATGATCAGAGGCACTTTATCTTTTTTTCCCTAGAATAAAGATAACAAAAACTAGATATTTGCTTGCCAAGATTTCTTGCTAAAATGCTGTTTGCAGCTGGCAAACATTTGTTCTTTATACCAAACAGTGGTGACTACAGTCAGTATTGTGTGCCCACTTAACTTGTAAATAACTTGATCGCTCAGAGCTACAATAGCTTTGCACCTGTATCTTCTATGTTAATAAAGAAGTTAAATTATCATTTAAAACCCAAAGATCAAGCTTTATGTTATGAAAATAAAGAATCTTCCATAATTTCCTCATATTTTCCATAAACTTAGAAGTTTTATATGCTCCACATAATTGCAAGGTGTTCCTTTAACACCAAATTCTTATTTTGTAAGAAAACATTTCATCCAAAAAAAAAAAAGACACATCTCTAGTTAAAACTGATGACAAAAATGTAATTTATATTTTCAAAATTTAATAATCTAAGTTTTTCCTTACAGTAGCTGACTGCATAAAAAAAGCAAACCTCTGAACATTTGAACAAATATTCCAATGGAATGCCACTGCAGAGGGAAGAAACCTTACTAGATTGTCCTACTAGCCACCATCAAGAGAGCAGAACAGCTGGAGTTCTGTTGACTCCGAAAGAAATGTACATGTCTTGTCCAAAGGAACAAGTTCTAAATGGAAAAAACATCTTCAGTGAGAGAATAGAAGAATGTAGAAAGGCAAAAAAGGCTGTTCTGTGTACTCCTTTGAAAAGTTCACTCCTCTTAGAAGGAAACACAAAATTCCAACTTAGTCATATTTTGATAAAATGTAATTCTAAATACGATTGGGAGATCAATTTATAATTATTTAGACTGTCAGAACCTCTTCACTATTGCATTGTACATTCAGAAAAAAAATAACTACTTTTGGCTACTTAAAGAATTTCTTTGAAGAAGGAGAGTAATTCAGGAAATTACTGAAAAGACAGTGCATTTTAAGGTGCCTTGAGTTTCTTTCTTTTAGACTCAAATCTTCAAGGGCTCAGTGATGAGCTATTATAAAACAGAACTGAAGTCCACTAGCAGGCATTCTGAAACAAAAAGTTTACTTGTAGCAGTCCAGAATTATCAGCTGTTATTGGTTAAGCCACAGGAGCAAACACTTGCACAATAATAAAATTTGCTTCAGTTTCTTATTGAGAGATGGATATGAGTCCTTTTGCCAATGGAAATGTAGAAGAGGGAGAAGGAAGAAAACACAATGAAGAAGGTGATGCCGCATTTTTAAATGGGTTTCTTTACTAATCAGCTCATTACTGGTATTAATTGAATTATCCAGCTAAGCTGTGGTCAGTGTGAATGTCTGAAATATTCCAGCTGAAGAAAAGAAAAAGTGGAAGAAGAAGAACAGAATATCCCTATTACTTCACTCCGTCCTCACAAAGATCAACTCATAGATTCCTAAAAGCTGCCCAAACACAAATAGGTGGAAGTAAAAAAGGGGTCTAAATTGTTTCCATTCCAAATCTAGAAAAAATTGGTACAAAACCATTTGATTAAAGTAAATCCCTAATAGGAAATGTTGCTCTGTGTGTCTAAAAGGCAAGTACAATGCAATAAAAGAAAAGCAAATGGAAAAGAAAGCATACCATTCTGTCTATGTGATAGCAAACCTGAAAAAGCAAACCCAACCAAAAAACAACAAAAACAACAATAAAACCCTTGAGGTAAATAGTATATTCAACACAAAGTAAAATTCTGCTATTGCAGTGCTCTATTGAGGATTTAGGAGAAAGAAAATGGTATGTGTATTTTGATTCACTAATGGGAGAAAAAGGAATCTCACATTTCTATCTGCTGCCTTAGGCATAGCACTCACATTGCAAGAAGGAGAAATACCTGAGAAAATTTCACCCACTTCATTTTGCCTTCACTAAGCAATGATATAACACACCATGCTGCCAGCTTGTTCTGCTTCCCCTGTTGATATTTTCTAAATCCATGCATATAAGTAATTAAAAGTGCTAGAGGGCCATAGCAGGAAGTTCTCTGCATTTAAAGAAATGGGAAAAGATACACCTGGATGGTTTTAAGCTCAACCTCCTCCCATGGTTATACTTGCATTAAAAAATATGAGAGCATTCCCAGGACATTCAAATGTGATCTAAGTATTGATTGTTGAAGTGTTTGCATGGCCTTCTGTTCTCAGAAACACAGGTTGAAACAGGGAACACCACTTAAATGTATGAAAATCTCTTATTACTTTAAGGATACCCTATAGATTGCCCAGATAGTTTGCATAGTCTCTTGTTAAAAACATGGTTGGACTTAGTCCTGGTCTAGCTAAATGTAGTTGAGTAGCATGATTGGACCTGGCTGTCTGCCAAGGTACCCTCCAACATCAGCTCCTTCATGGCTCTTTATTCTTACGCCTACCTTTATATGTTAGATGGAAACTTTATTGTTTGTTCTGTGATTTGCAAATAAACAATGTTTCCAGCCCAGTTTTTTCCTTATGAAAATTCATCACCAGCTGTGGGTGAAAAATAATTCTGTGCCCACCTTAGCACACTCACGTGAAAGTGATTGCTGACATAGAATCTTTAACAAATAAACTTTAAAGAAAAAAGAGACAGTTCAATGCCAGCCTCAAACACTATTTCACTAGGTCCTTTTTTATCAGCATTTAATTTGTACAAAATGGAAAAAAAAAAAAAAGATATTTGCTATTTTATTGGCTTGGAGGTTCAGTCATCAAGTGCATAATCTGATGAAGTGAACAGAGAATGAGCAAACTGAACAAACACCTGTTGTGCAAACAAATACTAGATGAACTGCTGCTACTGTCAGTGCTTGGAGATGCATGGAATTATTAACAATATTTTAATGGGACAGGTCGTACCTCAACAAGCTAAATCAATAGCAGAACAAAAATCACTACTGAGTCTCATTTGTAATGAAGAACTAGCATACCTGACCTTGGCACTCTCTAACAAGGATGCTGTCATTAACAGAATACATAATGAAGGATAAAAGCAATATCTCAGAAAGTGGCTTACAAATGAATGCCTCACCATGTAAATTTGCAGATTAAATCTAATAAAATTATTGAACTTACTGTTGGCTCTTTTACATTATTATTAAAAACCTTGTGCAAATGATGAGTATGAGCTGTGCTTCAAAACCAGGGAATCTGAGTAAGAGAGAGAACCTTGCTGTTTCTTTTGGACTAGAAATAGGGTGAGGACTATCTTGCTCTCCGCTGTTTCTGGATGTTTTGAGCTGCTCTGTGTATTAGAAAAGGGAGTCAAGTTTTACTCACTCTCTGTCCCTGCCTAGATAGACTTTAAGAGCTGTATCTTTACCCCACTCAAAAATAAGTATAGTGGAACTCTACAGAAAGAAGCTTGTGTCACATCATGTTTCCTTGTTTGTTTATTTTTTAACTTTAAACTCCCTTGCAGGAGCTACTTCAGTGACATCTTTGTACCATAATTTGCTGATACCAGAGTAAAAGACATGGACTGTATGCTAAACAATGGGACAGCTTCCAGCAAAATATCTGACTTCTGCATCACACATACTTTGCAGAAAAAATACTCAAGAAAATATCTCACTTCATGGAAACATTCTGTATAACAACTGTGGAACTTTCTCAATTAAGCCCAATTTCTTATGATATTAGCAACAGGTATAACACTATATTCTCCTTGACCTGTCTCGAAATGTTATCTATCATTGCACCTCTGGTCACCTCTGTGTAGAACTGAGCACCTGTAAAGATAATATAAGTGCTTATATTTTTTATGGCGTAGTAATTTTTGGTGACAGAAGCCGTAGTAGGTAGAATCTTGTGGGAAGAGAAGGTACAAAGGTAGCATACATTAGAGTCAAGTTGCAGATGCAAAAGTGTAGATCACTGATTGTAAATCCATAGGTGGTACGCTTAGGATTCTTTTACAGTTTGTAATCCTTTAAATATTTTTAAGTTTGGGGAAAAATGAAAATGTATTTGGAAAAAAAATTTGTATCATACCCAAAGTGAAATAGCTACTGTTTTGAGGGCAAAACATAAGTAAAATTATTATCATTTTTTGGCATCAACTTTGCTACAATCAAAAGCATCTCCTGTCGGGTTGAGGCTATTTAACTTCTTTTTCTTTTGAATTAGGTCATTTCTAAAGCACATAATGCTATTTTGAAGTATATAGCTCCAAATCTTTATTTTACTACAGCTGAAGGGAGGCCTTTGAATATCTTGGAAATAAAAAAATCACACTTCTGTTACTGCTCTTACTTATATTTCTTGTATTTCTTATTATTTTAGATTTCTCCGTTTTTCATTTTTATGTATTTTTATTTTTAATTTTTTTTTTCCCTTTTATCTAGTTTGAAGTGTTGGGCATATTTACATTTTTAAATAAAAGAACTAACTGGGTATGTCATTCTTGTTATGTTGTTCTCTATTACTAAACATCTCCAAAGACTTTATTTCTCAAAATTGAGAAGAAAACACAATATGAAATCTATCTGGCATTGACTGACCATGGTTTTTACGTTGTATTCCAATCAATAAAATGCATGAGCCAAGGAAACTGGCAATGAATTGTTCTGCTATCTTAGCCAAATAAGGATGGCTGGCTGCAAAACCAAATTGGGCAGAACATCAACTGAAGAGCAAAGATGTTAATGAGCATGCAAAATCCTCTAGAATACAGGGGAGAAAGCAAATATGTGGTTTAAACCTTTTTTTATTTGGGCATCTGTACACAGTGACAAGACTCCCTCTGGGTGTCCTCCAGGGTTCTCCTTCATAGAATCATAGAATGGCCTGGGTTGAAAAGGACCTCAAAGATCATCTAGTTTCAATCCTGCAGCCATGGGCAAGGTCCCCAACCACCAGACCAGGCTGCCAGAGCCACATCCAGCCTTGCCTTGAATGCCTCCAGGGGTGGAGCATCCACAACCTCTCTAGGCAACCTGTTCCAGTGTGTCACTACTCTCTGAGTACAAAACTTCCTCCTAATATCTAACCTAAATCTCCCTGGTCTTAGCTTAAATCCATTCCCCTTGTCCTATCACTATCCATCCATGCAAACAGTCCTTCCCCATCTTGTTTATAAGTTCCCTTCAATTATTGGAAGGCAACATTGAGATCTCCCCAGGGCCTTCTCTTCTCCAAGATAAACAAGCCCAGTTCCCTCAATCTTTCCTCGTAGGACAGGTGCTCCAGGTCTCTGATCATTTTAGCAGCCTTTCTCTGGACCCTCTCTTCTTCTCCAGCTTCTTTCCACATAGTCTTCACAAAAACAATCATGTTCACTGCAAAACTCAATTCTCTGGCCAAAATATAGTTCATAACCCTGGACAGAGAGGTTAGAAGGCCCTAAACTGCAACTAGAACTCCAGACAAAGCTTTCCCCCAGGCTCACCAGCTCTACCTCAACTCATCAATTTTAGCCCCTTGGCTTTAACTAACTCTGATAAGAGCATCCATGCCCACAAGAAGCTGTTATCTGCATTGGGGTTTCTAGCGGACCATCTTTGCAGCACCTCGATATTAACTGACAGTTTTACAAGTCCACATTGCTTATACCCCACTAGGAAAGCTGAAAGGCTTGCAGATTTGATTCTTCTACGTTGATATAATGCTTCTTGGCCAAACATGGAAAAATGAGAACCTAGCCAGCAATAAGTAATATTAATGGTAATAGTGTAAGTAGCAATAAGTAATAGTAATCTTTTCATGTGTTTACACTTTATCCAGGTAGAGGGCTCTTTGCTGTTGAAGGTAGTAAAGTAACTTGATTGATAATGAAAGTAGAATGTCAAAATGCAGGTACACATGAGACGAGGCATTCTCAATGGAGAGGAGGACTCAATTTTCACACAGTATGGCTGATCCTGTTGCTTACCAATTGTTTTCTGTGTCAGCAAACCTTCCAGAAACTTGGAAAAAATACTGGAATAATGGATATTCCTCAAGGAAACACACCAGCAGTACATCTTTTCAGCTTTTATCTCAGTCTTAGTGTCTGGGAGAGGATACTACCATCTGCTCCTTTTGCTGTAAAATTGCTTATGGATGCTTATTTGTTGTCCAGATTTGGCAGGGTCCCTCTGACTGGTTTAAGCATTTAAGAGTTTATTGGAAGTGGGTATAAGAAAAATAAAACAAGTTTTATTTGGACATTCTATCACACAACAAGACCAGTAGAACTAGTGGTTTAGAGATCTGAAGAAGCACACAAGGCAAGCAAATGAATGAGCTCTTATTAGCAAACACTGAAAAATAATGAAGAGCAGCAAGTCACTTATTTTTTGCTGGTGAAAATAAGAAAAAAGAAATAAAGCTAATGCAGTCTTGTTATAACGTGTCAATATAATTTTCTGTTTTGATCAGCTATATAGAAATATATTCTTAGACTTTTGTAGCTATTCATAGATACACTGTGGGATTTATTGAAAAAAGATGACATTTATGTTTCATCAGGAACCTCTTGCTAGTATCCTCCTTTATTTTATTTGACCATCCTTTTTAACTGCCTAGAAATATTGCAAATACATAGAACATTGGGAAAAAAATACACTTTAGTAGTCTTCTTATGTCATACTGCAGCTAAACAGGAAACACATTACTCTTTAGTGTTTGACAGTAGAAATATATTTTAGTTTATAATTTTATTTTTATCCCTATTCTGAATCATCTGACTGCCACTGGTGAAACTGCTGTGAAATCCAGGTCATATACATATCCAAATAAAAGGCAGGTTTCCTACTTTATTTTATTTTTAATGGACAGCTGCAGGATGGCCCTTTAAAGGCTCAAAAGCAATCTTGTTTTCGTGTGTGGATGTAACTATCAAACTCCAAGTGTCAGACCTAGCACTTGCTTTTTAAATGCATCAGCATAGCAACAAGAAAATGTAGTATTTAGAGAAAAAGTCATTTTTTAAATGTTCAGATTTACAATCCTTTTTAATTTGCTGTGTTTTCATTTAACAATTATTAAAGAATCCTTGAGTGCCATAGAAGCTCCTTAGCATAATAAGAACACAACGAGATGGGAATAAACTGCAGTCACATTTTAAAATTGTCTGGTCTGCAATCTGCAACGTGCCTATCTCATTAAGCTGAGATGAGTGAAAGGCAATGATCCCCACCCTCACCTCCATTTTGCAGTGGAGCTAGGGTAGGCATGCTGTCACAAGATTGACAACATTAGCATCACACATCTCACTGTGTTCTTCCAACAAAATGAGGGGATTCGTGTGTTCTAGGTGCTTCCAGGCTGGCTGCTCTATGGAAATTTCTGCTACTTTTCTTTCATTAAACCCTCCTGCCTTTCACCTAGATAAAGAAAATAAGTAGCTGGTGGAATACTGGAAAGCCTGAGAGTAGAGCCAGTTAGGAAACTTAGATTTATATGTTGGCTGAAGAAAGAGGCAGTTTTTCTTAGTTTCTTTTATTGCAATGAACAACTCCTTCCCTTCCCTTCCCTTCCCTTCCCCTCCCCTGAATAAAAAGCAGTTATTTGGGATGGCTCTCAAGATATCCTTTCCACAGCCCAACATGAGCACCATCCTTGAACACAATACTTGAGAACTCAGCAATATATTAAAACTTCAGTGAATGGAAATATAGCTATGGAAACTTGCTGCAAATGGGAAACACTTTAGCAAGCCTCTAAAGAGGGGAGATATCACTGTCCCCCAGAGCAACCTCAGCTTATATAATTAGGATCATAATTATAGTTGGTCTGGTTAATGACACAGGATGAAAACAACTCAGTCATGAATCAAAATACCACTATGTGAAAAGATTTATAGATGCAAAATAAAGAATTTGCACAAAAGATTTGAATCTTAGAGTCACAGAATACCACAACTTGGAAGAATCAAAATTCTAACATGGGACAACCATATTTCTGAGAGCACTGACCAAATACATCTAGAACTCTGGTAACTTTGTGCCATTCCCACTGCCCTGGGGAACCTGTTTCTGTGACTGAATGCACTCAGAGGTCTGAGTGTATTCTCCTTACTTGCATTCACGCAGCAATTCAGGCTTTTTCAGCAGCCATTAGAGAGAGAGAGCAAGAAATACACGCAGGGAGTGATGCAGAATTTGAATATGATCTTTCAGCTTGTGGAGGCGTGTTTCTTAATTTTTTTCTTTTCCTGAAATGTCTTCAGATAAAATGTATCTCTTTTGGTATCCCAAAACCTCAGTTTAGTAGACTAGGTTTGGATAAATTCATTCATATATTAGGCAGTATAACAAGTAGCTGCAGTTAGAGGTAGCTGAAAAGTGTAGCAACATTTACGGGTGTACGTAGCTGGAAAGCTACACTGATCACCAGATACAGCTTTCTACTCTTCAATGAACTAAATTATCATTGTCATTGACTATATAGATTAGACCTCTCTTTGTTGCATAAATATATATTTTTAGCATCTTTTGGATAACCTAGGATATTCTGCATGACCTGCTTTCTCAGATACCCGTCAACTATATGTCTTAGATTCTTCCTTTCTGCTGCTTGAGTATATGTGTACCTTAAAAAAAATGTAAGCCATGCAAAACAGCACTGAATTAACCTCAAATATCATAAAAATCCTACAGCCCTTCAACTGTCTTGCCAATATTGAGTATTTGGTAGCATTCATAGCAAAAGTGATTTTTAAGGTGAAACTGGAAGGCGAGAGGTATCTAACTACCCAATACTCAGGCACTATTGTAAGAAGGATCCCATACATATGTTTGAAACAGAATCATGATTGTTTTTCAAGGCCACTCAGTAAGTGTTCATGACAATTCATCTTAAGAGTGCTTTGATGAGATGTTTCCCCAGGTTTGCCTTTCAAAATTCAGTGAATTATTCATGAACACTACAGGTTGATTTCATCTCTACAAAAAATTCATGACCTCTTTATTCACTTCCTTACTACTGTCAGGCTCCTCAGGGCTCAACAACTGTTTGAATAAAATGTCATTCCAACTACTGTGCATCTCAGAATATGAACTTTTCTGGAGGTAAGAAATGAACAAGTCACATTCTGATTTCTCCATTATTGTTGAACATCATATAAATTAGAGTAGAAATACCAGTAATACCAATGCTAAAGGTCATCTATAATTTTAAGAAAAATCTCCAAGACAACTGCAAAAGGAAAACAAGATACAAAAAGCTAATACAGTAGAAATACAAGTAAATTTTCGTTTCTCTGTTTCAGGAGTATAAATGCATTTATCAATAAATTGATAAGATTTATCAATCAAGATGCTGATTGATAAATGAATCCCATATACCATAGGTAGATAGAACTGTGTCTTATTTAATGAAAACTGTCTTCTTTTAATGGATGGTTATGAAATGCATAAATGTCTAGTTGGTCTGAAAATATATGCTGTTTAAAGTATGTCTGTGGTTTCTTATTTAAACAGAGTGACCTGATTACCTGATATAATTCTGAAGCTACAGAGAAAATAAAGGGAAATAAGAGGATATTTAGGATAAGTCCTAGTCTAGGCTTTAGATTGCTGATATTCTGAATGGTAGCTTGTGAGTTGGAAACTCTGATTTTCCCATTTCTTCTCAATACTTTCTCCTGCTGCATCATTCACACAAACCGTTGTCATTGTCAGTAAATAAAACTGGTGATTAAACAGCAATAATCTAGTAACTACTGAAACTTAAGTCTCTTCATTTGCATGAGAATTAAACACAGAAGAAAACAGAAGTAATCACATTCTTAGCTTTATTCACTAGTGCATGCTTTTGGAGTTTTTGTTGTTATTCTTTGTGGTTTTTGTTTTTGTTGGCTTTGATGGTTTTTGTTTTTTTCTTTTTTTCTTTTAATTATAGAATCCAAAATCCAGTACAGAAAAGAAAAAGGGCGGGACCTTAAATTTCCTTCTTAGAAAAATTAGCTTAGCCAATTCAGATTTCACTTAGGAAGTGGAAGAGTTACCTTATTTAAGTGGAACAAACAATTTTTTGTACACAGAGAACTAGGAGACACCAAATCCACTTGAAACTCTGGAGAGGGCATAAAAGGTAAAGATACATTTTCCTCTACTTTTCTCAAAAAAAAAAAAAAAAAAAAAAAAAAAAAAAAAAAACAAAAAACAATTTTTTTGA
>VXAB01006018.1:67097-85909 GCA_013399175.1 Odontophorus gujanensis | reverse complement strand
ATATTTATTTATTATTTCTATTATTTTAATATTTTATGAAAAAGATAATTTTAAGTAAATTTACAAGTAAGACCTGATGAAGGCCTTTAGTATTATTTCTGCAAACAGTCCACATAAAGTCAGGCTTAGACCATGGCAAAAGACTGGTTCAGAAAGTATTCAGAGACATCTGAATCTGCTCAAGAGTCCTGAGCTGAAGTGGACGGTTAGAGCTTTCTTGGATAACATGGAAAAAACTAAGGTTTTATGATTTTCTCGGTGCTATTTGTTGTTGCTGTTCATTTAGTTGATTGATTTTGGATCTAATTTTTTATTAGATTTTCTTTTTTGATGTGTCTTTTCTAGTTTGCAGTTTTTGCTTGTTTATTTGTTTTAACATGGATCCTTGATGGGTCATTTTAACTGACTTTTGTACAGAAGTTCTTGATTTTGAATGATAATGGAACCTATATTTGCAATTTATTAATGATGGAATATTCAGCCTACAGAGATACCTATAAGTCAAAGGTTGTCGATCTGCTTGTTTATGACCATTTGCTAATGATTGCTTACGGATTTTGCACACACTAGAGGATTTACATTACATCAGTACTTTGATTGGCCCAATCACTAAATTGTTTGGCCCAAAAAGCAGCTGGAAGAGTAGAGATCTGGGTCTAGACACACCCTAATGAAAAGCAGTTGTTTTTTGTTGACAGAGCATCACTGACTATTGGCAATGTACCATCTGTCTCACTCCAATTTATAGGAGGGAGAAGAGGTTCTTTTTAATATATGTATACACAACAGGTCAAATGTTAGCCCAACCAGTTTATTACAAATCCTCGTTGCGTAGGGATATGGGGAAGGGAAGATGGGTGATAGAAAAGAAATAGGGAATAAAAAGCGAGGAGCCTTTGTAGAAAGCAAGGGAGAGATAGTCACCACAGTGGATCCAGTGAGATTTGTAGTAGGTCTATTGATCTCAGGAACTTGTCTGGTCACCGCAGGGGATGGGAGAAAGCCAGGAAGCTTTGCAGCAAGCATGCCCCTGGAGGTTCTTCCAGAAAGATTTTCCCCTCGGAATTCTCCATCGAAGGTTTCTTTGGGAGTTCTTCTCCAAAGTTCTTAGTGTAGTGAGGCCCTTTTATCCCCTATTTCTCTGGGTTTTATTTCTCCTTCTTTTCTCTCTGTTAGTGTAACATACCTAGCAGAGGTAGATAAGCAGAGGTACTGTGGCACAGTGACACCCCACTAGATAATTTGCAGTTGTCAGTTACAGCCTTATGACTATAAAGGCCTCACCACAAAGCAAGCTTTGAGACAAAAAAGAATATCAGTTTTGTCTTTCACACTATCTTAGAGTGTCATGACTGATGATGTCTCATGAAGCAGAGGATAACCTGAACAACTTTTGAGGAGATTAAATCAGCCTTTCAGGAAGGACGTAAACATCCAAATCCAAACTAAAATAAATGTGCACCATGCAGATTTAATCCCTGTTCTCTTGAGTGGCTGAAAAATGTAAATGATTTAGAACTGTTCCAGTAAGCATTTGGGGTTCTTTCACACACATAGTCTCTCTCCCCATGCAGTACAAACTTTCAGAGTTATAACAAATGTAGAAAAAGTCAAATATTCTTCATTCAAGCAGAAGTCCCATAGGCTTAGTTATACTGAACTGTCATTTGAGGCATAAGTTTTTCCTCACTATAAATCCTTATCACTCAGAATAAATTATTTTCATTTAAAAAGACTACTTTTAAAGAAGTAGGAGAGAATATTCATACTATTTGTGAGTTAAATTCTGTTTGAGGAAATCCTCTGGGATATTAACAAGATTTCTACTTTAAAAAACAAATNCTTTCTTGGATAACATGGAAAAAACTAAGGTTTTATGATTTTCTCGGTGCTATTTGTTGTTGCTGTTCATTTAGTTGATTGATTTTGGATCTAATTTTTTATTAGATTTTCTTTTTTGATGTGTCTTTTCTAGTTTGCAGTTTTTGCTTGTTTATTTGTTTTAACATGGATCCTTGATGGGTCATTTTAACTGACTTTTGTACAGAAGTTCTTGATTTTGAATGATAATGGAACCTATATTTGCAATTTATTAATGATGGAATATTCAGCCTACAGAGATACCTATAAGTCAAAGGTTGTCGATCTGCTTGTTTATGACCATTTGCTAATGATTGCTTACGGATTTTGCACACACTAGAGGATTTACATTACATCAGTACTTTGATTGGCCCAATCACTAAATTGTTTGGCCCAAAAAGCAGCTGGAAGAGTAGAGATCTGGGTCTAGACACACCCTAATGAAAAGCAGTTGTTTTTTGTTGACAGAGCATCACTGACTATTGGCAATGTACCATCTGTCTCACTCCAATTTATAGGAGGGAGAAGAGGTTCTTTTTAATATATGTATACACAACAGGTCAAATGTTAGCCCAACCAGTTTATTACAAATCCTCGTTGCTTAGGGATATGGGGAAGGGAAGATGGGTGATAGAAAAGAAATAGGGAATAAAAAGCGAGGAGCCTTTGTAGAAAGCAAGGGAGAGATAGTCACCACAGTGGATCCAGTGAGATTTGTAGTAGGTCTATTGATCTCAGGAACTTGTCTGGTCACCGCAGGGGATGGGAGAAAGCCAGGAAGCTTTGCAGCAAGCATGCCCCTGGAGGTTCTTCCAGAAAGATTTTCCCCTCGGAATTCTCCATCGAAGGTTTCTTTGGGAGTTCTTCTCCAAAGTTCTTAGTGTAGTGAGGCCCTTTTATCCCCTATTTCTCTGGGTTTTATTTCTCCTTCTTTTCTCTCTGTTAGTGTAACATACCTAGCAGAGGTAGATAAGCAGAGGTACTGTGGCACAGTGACACCCCACTAGATAATTTGCAGTTGTCAGTTACAGCCTTATGACTATAAAGGCCTCACCAGAAAGCAAGCTTTGAGACAAAAAAGAATATCAGTTTTGTCTTTCACACTATCTTAAAGTGTCATGACTGATGATGTCTCATGAAGCAGAGGATAACCTGAACAACTTTTGAGGAGATTAAATCAGCCTTTCAGGAAGGACGTAAACATCCAAATCCAAACTAAAATAAATGTGCACCATGCAGATTTAATCCCTGTTCTCTTGAGTGGCTGAAAAATGTAAATGATTTAGAACTGTTCCAGTAAGCATTTGGGGTTCTTTCACACACATAGTCTCTCTCCCCATGCAGTACAAACTTTCAGAGTTATAACAAATGTAGAAAAAGTCAAATATTCTTCATTCAAGCAGAAGTCCCATAGGCTTAGTTATACTGAACTGTCATTTGAGGCATAAGTTTTTCCTCACTATAAATCCTTATCACTCAGAATAAATTATTTTCATTTAAAAAGACTACTTTTAAAGAAGTAGGAGAGAATATTCATACTATTTGTGAGTTAAATTCTGTTTGAGGAAATCCTCTGGGATATTAACAAGATTTCTACTTTAAAAAACAAATGAATCTTAAAACTCTACATTACAACTTTGTTGAAATCTTGGACAATTAAACATAATGCAGGTTTTGTCCAGTCATTTCTTCATAAGTAAATGCTTCAGTTTTACTTCATAACTTTCTTGTTCCCTCTGAAAGGGAAAATAATTGGATTATTCACACTGATATATTACTTCTGCTTTTGTCTCTGTGTTACCTAGTGCTGAAGAAATCAAGCAGACCTTAATAACACAATTGAAAGTCTCATCAAATTTTACATTATGCAGAATCAATCGTAAGCTGTGTTTCTGGAAGCAAAGCAAAATCAATAATAATGACAATAGTAGTATAATACGTTTTAGTTTAACTTTTGTTTCACTGGTCTTTAAAATCTAGCAATCCAAATACATAGCTTTCTTTAAAAATTGCACTTGTTTTCTTTATACTTCCTATAAACTGTGATAAATTGTCACCGTAGTCTTATCTACCACACTTACTACATATGTATTAAAACTATTTCAACCATTATTTCATACTACTTAAAAACATCACTTCATTGAAATCTTTCACTTTCTATTAGCTAACAAAAACTACAATCTCAATCTATGCAAAAAAAATTGATGTACATTTGAATATTTATTCTGAGCTCTGTCCTGTACACAATTAGAAAAATGCATATGCCGAAATGGATGATATTTCAGGACCATTACAGATACTTTAAGATTTAAGGTAGATGTAAATCTTCTTTTACTTCTTTCAATTCCAGCCTCATGTAGACATTTTGTTCCCTTTGCTCTTGACATTTTCTTTGATATCGGTGATCATAGCTGTTTTAAATATTTTTCTAAAAGCATTTTTGTTAAGGTGCAAGAGCATCCTTGAAAATATAAATTTTCAATTTTCAGTTTGAAGAGACTCTTCACAAAGAGTCTTCTTCAAAATGATTTTGAGACCAAGAGACTGGCAGAAGACTTTCAAACTCTATCTAAAGGTGAAAAGAAATGTTGAAAGTTTTCTTGCCACCTGGCAAGATTAATTTGCATATTTATAACTCGGTTTCAATATCATTTTATAAACTGTTCTTTCCTTTTTATTTTTTTTATTTTTTTTTCCCCATCTGAAGCCTTCCTAAGAGGATTTCTTTATAACCTTCTCTTAGGATTGACAGTGACAATGATAAGTAGTTCAGCGTGCGCAGGAAGGTTCAGTGAGCACACTTAAGGGAAAATATATGTATCAAAGTTTCTCCTTTGAGTCACTTAACAAGTACTTTCTAAAGGAGTCCTGCTTCATGTGCATTTTGAAAGTTTAATTTATTATAACATAATTTATTAATATTATGGAAAGATAGTTGGACATCTGAATCAAATGGTCCCCTGGTTGCACTATATAGTCCATGGACAAAAAAGAGGAGGAAATGCCAAAGAGTCTTGCCTAGTCCAGCAGGTTATAACTACATTTGTTTAAATTTATGGAATAGTTCCAGGTGCCACTGAAATTCACCTCAGGAATGGGATTCTGCAACAGAAAAAGCAAGTCAGTTATCAGGATTTTGTGTTCAAGTTACAAATGCTTGCTTCTGTTAAGGTTCTAGACACTTGCTTTTAATGTAGTAATACAGTAACTGGAAAATGAAGCCTCCATTTAGACTACACAAAACACTCACTATAATACAAGGATATTAGAAATATGTCTATACACACTTACTTAGATTTTAGGTAGCAGAAGTTACAAGTAATGTTAAAATTTGCTTAAAATTGTAATTCTATCGGAGCTTGTTCCCAACAGTAAATAATACTGAAAAATGTTTCAAAATATTACATTTGTTTTGTGCAACTGGATAAGAGCTGCAAATTTTTACAATTTTTACAACTGAATAAAACCTCAGTGCATACAAATGTATTTTAATGCCACAATGATATTTAACCATATAACAGCAGCAGTAGCTTGGCATAGACAGACAAATTAATGGAAGGTAGGCAAACAGAACCCAAATTATAAAACTTTTGAAAAGAGACATATGAGGTTAACCATTGGCATCACTGAAGCTAACTTCAGAAATGACAGAATATTAGCAGTTGGTTCTTATCTCTGATACAATCTTGAATCACAGAAATATTACATCTGCATTGATGATCCATGTAGTCCTTCATTCACTTGCAAGTGTTATTTTATGCTATTACTGGCGTCCTTAAGAGGGAAATTTACTGAATATTAAAAAGCCTCATACTGAAAGAATCAGAAAAATTTATAACTTGAGCTGCAGTAATATAGGTACGTATTATTTCTCACTCTTCTGCAAAATAAGAGAGAGAGAAGTTATTCCATTGTTGAAAATAGTAATTTTTATTTTCTTTTTCCCAGCGTATAGTTTGAAACATTCCAAACCAATAACAGGAAAAGAAAATGAATATTGACTATCCAGAGACATAGTTTAAGTGAAGTCTGAAAGTATGAGTCTGCTGAACTAGTCTAAGTTCTAAGGTAGCCTTGTGATTTCTTCAATTTCAGGATCTGCTTCCGTAGTTAAAGGGCACAGATAAAACAAGCTGTACCAAAGAGGGAGAGGGCTGTTTTGTGCTAGTACTTCAGACATTTCATGCTGTTGCCTACGTTATCATAGGCAAGTATAATTAAAGTGTGGGTAGTGGTATAGCTAGCAGGAAAGCGTGGCACAAAAAATAACTATTTTCAGGTAAATATAACTTTTTATAACAATAAATAGTAAATATAACTAAANCGGAACCGGGCCGAACCTGCCCCTAAACCGTTGACATATATACTAAATAATAGTAAATATAAAATATAGTAAATATTACTGTGGGATAAAAACTACTGGAGATGACTTCTACCTGCATGTATAAACATTCATGTTTAGGTGTTGAGATAGAGATAATTATCACTTAAATCTACTGGAAAAATCATTAACTATGTTAAACTAAAGCTTTAAAGATGCTATCAAATCTTTTTTAAGAAAATAGTGACTTCAAAAATATTTTTAATTTAAATGATTTAAAGTTAATATTTTTATCCTGCTTTTCCCTCTCCAAGTGTCTATTTTCTTCTGCTTCTTTTCTCTCTGCTTGAGAAAAGGTCTTGCAAGAAAACAGTGGTGCATGTCTTGCTCCTCTACCAGGAAAAGTAACAGGGAATGTAATTTAAGAATAGCTCAATTACGTCATTACTCAGAAAAGCAAAACCTTATAAACTCTTTGCCATCTGTCCTTTGTAAAGTATTACAAAGAATCTATAAATTGTTATTTTAGAAAATAGACAAAGGTGAACTAGTGATCATAATTTAATTAAGGGTAATATTAAAATCTGTATAAATTATCTTGCAGCATAAAGCACAGGAAAGCAATAAAATCAGATAAATATTGATGTACTATGTTGTAATTTTGTGTAATCCATTTACATTTCAATGGGAAACTGAAAAAAAATGCACATAAAAATTCCAACTAGAGAAATTTTAAATGCACATTTTCTTGAATAATGACACTGTCTCTCACAGCATCCTTATAACAAAGCTGAAGAAATGTGTAATAGACGAGTGGATGGTGAGGTGGGCTGAGAACTGGCTGACTGGCTGAGTGCAGAGGGTTGTGATCTGTGGTGCAGAGTAAAGTTGGAGACCTGTACTTAGCGGTGTTCCTCAGGGATCAGTGCTGGCTCCGGTCCTGTCCAACGTCTTCATCAATGATCTTGATGAGGGGACAGAGTCCAATCTCAGCAAATTTGCTGATGATACAAAGCTGGGAGGAATGGCTGACATGCTGGAAGGCTGTGCTTCCATTCAGTGAGATCTGGACAGGCTGGAGAGTTGGGCAGAAAGGAACCAGATGAGGTTTAACAAGAGCAAGCGTAGAGTCTTGCACCTAGGGAGGAATGAATAACTGCATGCACCAGTATAGGCTGGGGGATGACCTGCTGGAGAGGAGTTCTGAGGAGAGGGACTTGGGTGTCCCGGTGGCTAACATGCTGGCCACTCTGGTGGCCAAGAATGCAAATGAGATCCTAGGGTGCATTAAAAAGAGTATGGTCAGCGGGTCAAGGGAGGTGATCCTCCCACTCAACTCTGCCCTGGTCAGGCCTCACCTGGAGTATTGTGTCCAGTTCTGGGCTCCCCAGTATAAAAAAGGCAGGGATCTCCTTGAAGGAGTTCAGCAGGGAGCAACAAATATGGTAAAAGGAATGGAACGCCTCCTTTATGAGGAAAGGCTGAGCGACCTGGGTCTGTTCAGCCTTGAAAAAAGAAGACTCAGAGGGGATCTGATCCACATCTGTAATCTATATCTAAGGTGCAGGAGGCAAAGGGATGAGACTGGAGTCTTCTCAGCAGTGTTTGTTGATGAGAGGTAAGGGTCACAAACAGATGCATAGGAAGTTCCACATAAATGTGCATGAAAACTTCTTCACAGTAAGGGTGACAGAGCACTGGCACAGGCTGCACAGGGAGGTTGTGGAGTCTCCTTCACTGGAGATAATCAAGACCCACCTGTCCATCTACCTGTGCAACCTGGTCTAGGGAGCCTGCTTTGGCAGGGGGGGTGGACTTGATGATCTCTGGAGGTCTCTTCCAACCCTACAATTCTGTGATTCTGTGATTTCCTTCCGAGATTAATTGCATTTCCTGACGGTAAAAAACAATACAAATGAAGTTACTCTGGTCAAGGAGTATGGCAGATATTTCAGAGTTTGTTGATGTTCAGTCAAGGCAAAAAGGTAACTTTGGGTTATGAGTAACTGTCCGCTCAAAAGTGGAATGAACAGTTTTCTGGTTTTCTATTTTTGGGGGGTTTTATTTTGTTTTGTTTTTTAAATCTGCTCATTAAAAATATCTGGTAGCATATAAAATGGGAATATAAACTATAAAACATATTATCCATCCTGAAATGAAATCAAGTAGTCATACATATAAATCAACATCAGCATGAGACCTATGGAATTATTTTTTTTCCATTTGAATAAAGATTAACAAATTCCATACCATGTTTTAAGTCCCTTCTCAGGGTTTTTCACCATAGAAAAAAAAATATGATGCAATGTTATCTTGTTGATACTGTCCTCATTTAAAAAGTGGAAAAAAATAAAAAAGCAAATCATTATTTTAACAAATAACTCAGAAATATGTCCTGCACTGAAAATAGTAGTTCAAAATAAACTGAAAAATAAATTAAAGTTAAAAGTCTTTAAACCTATACAAGACTCACAAAAACAATTTATTATACTTAAATCTTATACTTTCTTTCAAAAACGAGTTAACATCACTATAGATCCAACATATAAAAAAGTGAGATTGTAGTTCCAGTTCAAATCTGCTTTCAGGAAAGCACTTCAAGGTTAATTCTTAATCTTTCTTTGAATTTGTTGAAATTGTCAACAACAACAGCATATGCAAACTTCATCCTGGTGCTGATGCCAAAGCAGCACTAGACCAAGGAGTTGATCAGGGACACCAAAATAATTATCAGCCTTATCCCTGAACACCATGAAGACTGTCAATTATTTTGCAAATCACACTGATAGGTTAGATGTTAATCTATTAGGCAAGGCTTACTGAGATTTTCTTTTGAATAGAAGATTTTATATGGCACTCTCAAGAGCTTTCTTGGGGGAATGGCCTATACATTTCCAAAAGTAGATGAATATTTTTTTATTGAGCGTTCTCAGTGTAACTTGTTTAATAAACATAGTCATGCCCATTTACTTGTTCCATCCAGGCTCACTGAAGTCAGGATTTTGCCATACTGGAGACAAGTAAAAATTCAGCATCTTATATTCCATTGCATAACAGGTGCAGTATTATTCCTGTCTACAACTGACCCAAAGTTTCACATTGATCTGTCTTCCTCTATCAATCTTCCTTGCCAACCTTAAATTTTGCTAGCTAACACACATCCTCACATACTAAACGTGATTAGTAGGCTGCCTTTTCCTGAAGAAGAGTCCTAGGTCAATGATCATCTTATTTTATGCTGTAGGAAATCAAAGAAGACAACTTTTGATGTAATTTATGATTATATACTTATTGTTCTATTTAATTAAACAACCATCTCTTCCAGCCATTAGATGTTTTTCAGTAGTGATATATGGTACTACCCTTGTGATTTTTAGACTGTGATTAAAAGATGTTTAACCGGGTGTTCATTTAACATATAAAATTACACCTTTCCATGCATTTTTAGAATTTTAGTTTAGGGGGAATCTATTCGAGGTCATATTCTCTTATCTTTTGCTCATATCAGAACAGGTTATGATTCTATCACCATCTTCTATCCCATTTTTCTCTCTGGTTTGAAGCCTCTATTATGACAGAAGCAGTCACTGTGATCAGTACAGGGTAAGTCTTCTGGCATGCCAGTAACACGAAGCTCAGGGGCTTCTTCTCACACCAAATGTACTGGCTACTTTATCCACCCTATTTAAAGATCTCTTAGTTCCTGGTGTTCCTGTAATGTTAAATAGGAAGCCGCATCACCCACAAGCCTGCTCCATCTTCCCTATTCACCATGAGATTGATTACTTAAAAGGCAACTACTGATACTGACCTTTGTTCCCTGTAGTGGTCATGTGAATGCTGAGTCAGCTAAATTCTTCTTCCACTCACACTTCGTAGGATTTAAGAAAATCACCAGCCTGCTCTGACTTTGATTGACATCTGAAAGTGCCTAGCAGCCTAAACTATTGATTTTACGTATTCATATTTTTTTTTCATGCTTTCATACCATGAACTTGGAATAGAAACTTCTGTAGCAACAAAACAAGCAAACAAAAAAATGATGCCAATCTATTGTTTAAAAGAATACAAAAAAAAACCAAGATAACTTTAATCGCTGAATTTTTGAACTTAGTCTTTATTTACGACTGTTTAACCAGTCAAGGATAACTGTAAAAGTAAAACAAAATCAGTGTTTTAATGTTTTAAAGTATCTCTGTTATGTTTTCTGCCTCGTAGGCAACTGCAAGTTTTATAGTTAGTGGTTTGTTTGTTTGTTTGTTTGTTTTTCCTTAATGTATATATTGGTTTATTGGGTGAGCCATTCTCTGTAGTCAGTAAATCCAGTGTTTGTTTTTTTTTCTTTCTAGATGTAAAGCAGCAGAAAAAGTACATTGTTACTCACTGCTATTGACATTTTCTGATAAGAAGTTATATCTGACTTATCTGAAGCCCAGATTTTCATGTTTGAAAAATGTGCACATTGGGATTTAAAGAAGAGAAGCTCAGTTTTTTAACAATCTTAGCTACAGAATTTGAGATCATTTTTCAGATCTAAAAGTCTTCCTGTTTTGATTTCCACTTTACTTTCATGAAATAATATGTTAAACAATATTAGGAACATAATTTTTCTCCTAGTCATAAAAGTCTTAGTCACCTTTAAGTCTGTTATCCCTGAAGTAGAAGAAACTGAACATGGCTGATGGGGAAAAGAAACAAAAAGAATAAAAACAACTGTCTATAGATAGACTGTAGAGAGATAGACAGACAGATATTTGATCTATTTAGAATGATAAAATTTTTTTCAAATAACTTATTTTCTCTCCTATTAGACAGACTTTTCCAGTGGATGGATATGAATAACTTCTGTGACATTTTTGTTGCTGGGTAACAGCTTGAGAGATATAAAAGGAATCATGAAAAGGAAAGTTACACTAGAACCCCCCCCAAAAAAAAACATGCATATGCCTTGTGTAGTTCTTAAAAATAAAGTGCAATTATGCTAATCTTCCTCTTTCTGTTAGTTAAAATGTTTGTCAACCAATCAGAGTTAATGTGAGAAAGATAAAATATCCATGTGGCACTTTTATAAAGCACAATTATTTCAGTCTGAGTGCAGGGATTCCCTTCGTACAGCTCTCTTCCAACTCTGCCTGAAGCTGGAAAGTATCCTATAACTGTTTGCTCCTTGTGGAAGAGATGTATGCTTGTGCCTGCCAGAGGGGAAAATCCTTCCTCAGAGTTGGCATCATTTCATACAAGGCCTAACATAAAGCATTCATTAGTATCTATTAGTATCCTCTGAAACATCTTAGAATGCAAGCCATATTTTGTTCTGGCACTACTGCTTCATTTGTTTTCTTTGTGGAGTTGGTGCATCCTAAACTTGCCCACATTGATTTGCTTGGTCTGAAACTTACTGTAAACAATGACTATTTCCGAGCAAGTCTTAGGATACGGTGCATACTATGAGATTGTATATTCCAAAACAAAATGTGCTCTCCTGGTTAAGCTGAAAAGATGGATCCCTTTCACAGAATCACAGAATTGTAGGGTTTGGAAGGGACCTCTAGGGATCATCTAGTCCAACCCCCATGCCAGAACAGGCTCCCTAGACCAGGTCTCACAGTGTCTATAAGCCCCAGTAATCCAAATAACTTAGTTTTCAATGTCAAGAAATGGATTGAACTTTCACTAACAGAACTCATTTGGGCTAATTTGAAAATTCCTGTTTTCAGATTACCTATATCAGATAGGATTTTTCATGTTTGGTTTATCTTTCTTAGTCACTCTTATCCTTCTGTCCTTGTTTCTGTCCCTCATTCCTCCTTGTTCCTGTTCCCACTATCATTTAAGACAAGGTTTCAAAATATGCACATCGCTGCATTTTACCCTTCTTTGTTCTACACAGATGTCCCATATTGACACAATCGTTCCATAAGATTTAAAAATCTAAACCACTAAATACCAAACCACAATAAGCAACTTACTTTTTCACCTTCCTTTCTCAGTTTTTCTTTTCCTATCAAATCATGTTCTATTTCTGTCATACCAGTAAACATCCATAATTTAGAATGTTTATTTTTCGCACAATTGAGTTAATAATAGACATGTAAAGAGTGTTCCTGCAGGATAAAATTCTGAAGTTCAGACAAAGTAGAATAGCAACTGCATTTCCTAAAGGAAGTAACTGAAGAGAAGATCATTTCCCTGAGTCTAATCTTCAGGCAAGATCATTGATAAAAGGAGAAACTATTATTTTATATTTCAGTGTGCTATACTATGGTAAGTTATACTGAAATACTGCTTGTACTTGCATGCTTTGAAGAGAAAATCACCAAGAAAAGGAATTTGAATTAGGAACTGAAGCAGTACACAAAAATGGAAGAGCAGACATACCTGTGAGATATTGCTTGGAAATTTGTATTTGTTTCTTCAGTGTAGTACTGTACTTCCACTTCATCGTTCAGAATTTAGAAGGGAGAGGGTTCATATCCAGTGCAACAGAATTGGAGTTTAAAGTGTAAAATAAAGTTCAGTAGCATTTCAAAAGTTCTCCAAGAATACTGGAGAACAGGGATGTTATCCAGTATATAAAACTTTGGATAATTCTCTTCATCGTAGTAGCCATGATTTTCTAGTACAGCAAATTAAAAACATGCAAATAGATGCTTTTGATTGCTAACATAGAGTGGTTAATCAAATTGTCTGCATGTATAATGAAAACAGGTGAATAGCTCAATGCTCATTAGAATTCTATATTTAAGGGCATTTTGGAATTCAGAGTGTAGTCTCATTGTATACACTGCTAATAAAATGGAGAAATTCTGAAAACTACCTCAATAGCAGGGTCCTAGAGTTATATATTATGTCTCATTGGTTCATGGTACAAGTTGTTATATTTATTTTACAAATGTACAAGTCAGCTACTGCCTGATCCTAGAGTGCTTTCATGTTCGTGATGTCCTCAGTCTGTCACACAAATTCCCTATACAATGAAAAACAGCAATCAGTATCCCAGTTCCTCAACTGGAGCACACCAATTTTGAAAACCTGTCTGATAGAGAACTGAAAGAAGAAAAGGTGAGATGTCAACTTGTTCATCAATCTGTGGTATGAAATCCTTTTTCAGTTATCAGCAATGAAGCCAAGGAAGAATGGGTGTTATAGCATACAGCTAGAATACATTATATAAATGGTTGAAACTCTCACTTCCATGATTCCATAAACTTTGGTAGCAGTATGATTATGCTTGAGGAAAGAAAATACATAGGTAATTCTCTAGAAGTCAGCATATGTACATGGATAGAGGATTTGATGTCAAGTATTATGAAGGTTTTTTGGTGACAAGTGACAGGAACTTGTGATTCAAAATAGAAACATTACGCACTGTATTGCTGGTGGTCAGACCTGAGAATTCTGAGCAGACTTAAATAATAAAGGTCAAATCAAAGTTCATTCCTCTTGTAGGCTTAAAGATCCATACTTGGAGAAAAAGAATGGGGATCCCTGGGGAGCAAGCTACACTTTCCTCTAACAGGTTTTGATCCCTAAATGCACGCATACAAATATTAAACATACCTTGATATAGATTAAGTAATTATTTTTTTCTTCTGAGTGCTATTTAACCCAGTCACTTTAACATTTGGCATTTTCTCAGTCATTGCTGAGAAAATTCTTCTGTTCCCAGCTTTCTATCAGGATATTTAATCACAGTAACAAACTCTGGATCAGCTTCTGAGATAAACATACAGTTTAACTATACTAAAACATCAAGTAAGGTCTTAGGTGGGATTTGTCTTTAAAAATTTGAGAGAAAATACCATGCATCACAAATGGAATGTTACTTAGGAATTGTCAAAATCTAGAAGTAAAATAGCTGTCAGATTCTGGTTTAAACTACAAAGTTTACTCTCTTTCTCTAGAAACTTAGGATTTCATATAACTTTTATCTCATCTAATGTCAATCTAGTACAAGCTAGAATCCAGTAAAGTTAGTGGCGACTTATTTCACTTTCCAAGTATTTTTCAATGTTAGTCCATCTGTGGGATTCTGCTTAATATGCACCATCGTAAACTTCAGTTTATGTGTCTTTCAGTTATGCAGTGAATGTATAAGCAGGCAAAGGAAACATAACAGACTGAAAACCACATTGTCAATAACTACTTTGCAGGCTCCTTTATGAGCTTATTTAAAACATGTCTTGCAAGGTATAACAAATTTCTTCTGTGAGCTAAGTGGAATTGTCTAATTACTTTTCCTAATTGAGTGCAGCAGAACTCGTTGGCATTCTTAGGAGTACTCTCCTTTTCATATGTTTAAGTTATAGTTACCAGGGACAGTAATGTATGTTTGCCACCAGTAGTTCATCATCTTTGGTTTTTTAGGACTCCCCTTACAAACAGTTGATTCTATACATGCAGTTCTACACTTAAGCTTTTATAGCTTAAGAGCAAGCTATCAGATTGTTTCAAAACTGAAAATGAACTGCCTTGCTGTTGTTTCTGATGAGCCCATGAATACTTCTGGTACCTTGCAGTTTAACTGTCCTGTTTACTTAGTTACTTCATGTTGGTTGTAATCAGTCACCATACTTTTTCTCAGATATGTAAAATAAATTAATTAATATTATTTTTTATAATTTATAATTATATAATAAATCTATATTAATTAATTAATTAAACTGTTGATGGTCCTCCCCATTGTTTTATGACACTTGATTAAAAATCCTCTCAAAAAGGTACATGTAATTGGTTTGATTTTTGTCTCTTTTTTGCACCTTATATATGCATTTTATACACAGATAAACATAAATATACATGCATGTATACATACCTATAAACTCCAGAATATTATATATGTCCATCAAAAGATAAATGTTAAAGTGATGTGTGCTGGTCCCTAAACACTGCTTATTCTACATAATGGAAGCCGACCGGTAGTAATGGAATTAATGTTTTATACTGTCTGAAATACCAGAAATAATTTAAGCATGAATATGAATTCATGTATTCATGTAAATTCACATATATGGGAAATAAGACTTATTTTCATAGAATCTATGACTGATATAAGGACACTTACTTGTTTTGACTGTTTTCTGAAATATTTATTCTTAAGTTTTCTTTTTGAAACAGATTTAGGTTTTATTTAATGACAGAGAAAGAAAGAAAAAGAAACAGGCTACCAATAATTTTGCTTACTTAATAATTTTTATATTTAATGTTTTTTATTTTAATCAGTCATTGTTCTTTGAGTTTGCGGTACTATTTCTGTTTTACCTGCTCCCTATTCATTCTTCAGAGAAAAATAGTGTTAGACAGAGAGATCCTCAGAGGACATAAATGGGAAGAAGGAAAACAGAGACTCACATCAGTCTTTTGAAAAAAATATTGTTTCAAAATTTCACTTTAAAAAATAAAACCTATTTCAAAAATGATGAAAGTGTCTTTTCGGTTTTTATTCATGAAAAGTGCATTTTCTATCCTCAACCAACTGTATTTAACAAGTTCACACACACATGAAAAAAAAAAAAATGTAGTGTAATCCTTCACTGGCATAAAGCTGCGATGGCTTCCTTTTTAACCAGTTTTAATGATCTATTCTGCTGAGTGCTTTACTCTTACTTTATAAAGTCCTTAAATAATTAGCTTAAATCTAAGCTTCTGATTTACTTGGAGCAATGATGTGGAATTCATTAATATTATGGCAGAATTTGTTTAAGCACATGAACAGTGAATTCATGTCAACTTACATGTTGCTATAACTGAGATAAGTAACACTGGTTTACATGCTTGAATTTTAAAATGTACCTTAGTCAGGTTCATCTCTTGGTCCTCTATGCACAGCTGCTTGCACAATGCAACTCTGTAGCCCCATAGCACGGAATTACCATTGCTAGTAGTGGGCCACAAGCACCGTGCTGAGACTGTAAGACCTCAGGGATGAGATCTGTCAGTCCTGAACTTTTCTTGACCTGTCTGTAGCTTCATTATGTTCAGCTTAGCTGTGACAGTAGGTTCACTAGTTGACCAGTTGTCCTGGTCTAGTTTGTTTTACTTCTGTGTGATACAAGTGGGGTTTTAGTTAGATGGTAATCAGTTATTCTGTGCATAAATGAGGTATTTATGGCAAACACTAGGATGCAGGACATAGCCCTGACACCACGGCAGAGTGCACAGGTGAGGGATGGTTGGCTATGAGATGCCAGACAGCCCTGGGGGCCCCATGGCTACACAATGCTCACATGCACTGTCCCTTACAGAAATGTATACCCGGTCAATACTGGTTGCAGAAGTGAAAAAGACAGGACAGAGATAACATCAAACCTATGCAATAGGCATCTGTACAGTAAACTCAGATGTATCATAGAGCCACAAACTCGTAAAGAAACAAGAAGTTGTAAAAGTGTATAAACAAAGTGTGCTAGGAAAGCAAAATGGATCCTAGGGATGGCCAACATCAGCAGCGTCCTGCTGAAAAATGACTGAAGGTGCTGAGGACATTCCTTTACATATCCTTTGGTTGCTGAAGGAGACAGCTTTTTCCTTGATTCTTCTGTCTGACAGCATTTCTTCTTATCCTATCAAACATTCCACATCATCAAACTACTTTTTTCAGGTACCTGTACTTTAGCTAGGTCTCTCCATTCTCCTTAGAGTCTGCAAAATATTCTGTTTCACCAAATGTGTGAAATATGAGTATTTGCTAAAACTTTTGTACATCAGTAAGTGCTGTTTTCTTATAGGTTCTAGTTCCCATCTTCCTTTTTATTTATTTTATTTTATTTTATTTTATTTTATTTTATTTTTGCATGTTTTTGACTTCCACTCTCTCACTCAATTATTTTATTCTGACTTCAATCTTTTTTGTACTCCATCACTTTTGGTTGTCCTGTTTTGTTTTTTTTTCTCTTCAACAGATCTCTACACTTACAGATTTGTTTATGCAAAACTGATACAATCCTTCTCTGTTCTGTCATATCCCGACATTTGAACAGACTCAAAAATGTTATCTTAGAAAAATTTGTTATGATCGCAAACCAAGCATTTTTTCTACTCACAGATTTTCAGGACAACGAAATTAAACATCTTTTGGAAATTCTGCCCATGAAATGACTAACTATTAAATACTCTGATGGGAAAGATATTATATGACAATGTATGACATTAGACATATTACCTACTAAAGTCAGCAGGTCACTATTCTTTCTGCCCAGCACCAGTCCAGTCCTTCCCCAAAAGACACTGAGGAATGCCAAGGGACCCACTGCTGCCCTTAGCTCCGCACACGATGCTCAGGGGCTGATTGTGCCTGGGTTACCACAGCTTGTGGTTCCTCCTCTGGGCAGCAACTGTCCTGCATGCTCCCTGTCAGGTGTGTCATGGTCAGGTTGTCAGTTACGAAACACTGCACACTCCTTCTCTTGTTGTCAAGTCTGTGTAGTAACTCCTGTGTTCTTTTCGTCTTATTTTTGATCAGATTAAATGGTGTGTGGAGGAAAAGTATGCACTTGAATGTGAATTCTATTATTGCTCTTAAAATGCTTGGGCTATATATGAATTCCCAGATGAAGTCCAGATAGGGTACAACTCAGTTTTCTCTGTTCACTTTGCAGATTAATATTTTATAAAGGATGTTTTGAGTGATGCAGAACTCCATTTATGAGGGAGATCATAACACTGGGATTTTTCCATTTGAAAAATAAAAACAAAAAAAAAACCCTTAATTTATATTACCTGCATTTCTTCCTAAATTATTTGTAGTACAAATTGGATTTTTAAAAATCTAATATACAAATTAAATGTTCATCTAATGTTTTTAAATATTAATCCTGTTTTTAATCAATGTTTACCTTGCATTTAATTGCTATAATTCAAATATTTACTGGAACATTCCTTTGGGCTTGCCTCAAGAACCTGTGACTAAGAGCTGTCAGTCTTTTGATACCTAATGCAAGAAGTAATGTAAGGTTTGTGCTCTAAAAGTTCTTTTCCATGGTGTTTAAAACTTAACAAGTAATTTAAGATCCAGAAGAAGAGGAAGGTGATATTATAAATACTTCATATATCCTGCATAAGAGCAAGCAAGCACCTACTTACAGGTGATTTTTATAGTTTGCTTTCTGGGAAAGTTGGGGGGAAGGAGGCAAGAGACTGCCTAGTTTTAAAACATAACATTCTTAATCCCTGTAAACATCTTTATAAATTACCTGAACTTTATCAGCTGCAAAATCATAGGTCTGGGCAGTTCTAGAAAACATCTTAATTCCTGACCATTCACTGACATTGATATATGTTTGAATAATTGCGAGAAGGTTATAAAAATATCTTCTTCTACCACAAAGTATCAATCTTAGCTACAGAAAAAAACCTCCCACAGGGCAAATGCTTTGGTCACTCAATTTTATTAGGGCTGTTATACGCTTTCTTAATTTCTTCTACATCAATAGAAAACTTAAAGGTCAGTGAAGAGGGATGTGTAATTCTAATTTTTATGCAAAACACTGTATAACTTCTTTGAAATTATGAGTTGCTAAGAGGATTAACCGTGATGGTGAAAGATACTGCTAATGATGAAAGATGTAAAGTAGTTTCCTGTTATAAGATTCATAAGGCTCTTTTCATACCTAAATACTGCTTAAAAAAAAAA
>VXAB01006018.1:0-66949 GCA_013399175.1 Odontophorus gujanensis | reverse complement strand
AAAGAAAAGAAAAGAAAAGAAAAGAAAAGAAAAGAAAAGAAAAGAAAAGAAAAGAAAAGAAAAGAGAAAACAAAGAAAGCACACTTGAAGGTAATTTTGGAACATGTCTGGGATGAAGATTTGGAAGATGATAAACAGACTAATACTTGGAGGACTGCTGCATGGGCTAGCTACGGAGTTGGTAATGCTTACTTCCAGACTAGGACTGAAAAATAGACATAAAAAGAAATGTGATTCTGAGCTAATTAAATGAATGAATGAAACATGCTATTCTAAGCTATCTAGATTAAAAAAAAAAAAAAAAGTGCACAGCAGTATTCTCTTCTCTGCATGCCATCATACTATCAGTAGCAAATTCCAAGAATACAGGCCATAAATTATTATCCCCAAATGTTGACAAAATTAAACTCAAGCTTTATTGATTATTTCTATTGAAGCTAAATATTTTCCCTTCTTTTAATACTTCTTTTGAATTTGTCAAGTGGAATTGTCTTTAGTGGTGATGCTTGTACTTTTGCTCACAAAGAACAACCTGCTATTTTCTAAAAGAATTAAGAATTTGACTTTGTATTTCTTACAGATGTACTGATTAAGAATGGAATTTGAAGAACATGTATGGCATAAGTAGAGAATCACAACTACCTTTTGTTTTACACAAATCTAGAAGGCATACAAACCTGGCATTCAATGATACAATATAATCAAATGGAGAAAAAAGTGTATTTATCATTTAGTTTCAAGTTTTTATCTGGCTGTATAAATTAAACAACAGCTCCATTGACAAATGCTAATCCAGTTTTCACTTAACTGTGAAAAAAGTTAAAATGTCACTGTAAAACCCTTTGAGAGTGTTCTTCTGCTTGTTTTTCTACATGCAGCTAACTGAACCAGTAATACATTAACATAACATAACAGTAATATATGCATAAAAGAAGTCTTGCCAGTGGTCTTTTTTTCATAAGCAGAATGACTTTTGCTAATGATTGGAAACAATAATTAACACCTGAAAGAGGAATAAAGCCATGAATTATTTATTTTTGTGTTATTCTTTGCTATTTCTATAAAATCCTTCCAAAATGATCCATCTGAATGTAAGACTGATTTGAAGTAAAACCAGTGTAGTAAGAAAAAGAACCAAGAATTTAAAAAAAATTAAAAATACATAAATAAATAAATAAAAATAAGAACAGAACTGAACTGGAAAAATGAACCAGGTAGAATTTAGTGAGGTCTACTTCTGTTACAAATATGCAAACATAACTTGAAGTGTATATTTAGTTACACTGCAGGTTAAAAGAATTGCTCACTTAAAATCTTTCTACAAGAAAGAATATGGAGATTAATAAATTGATCATGTTTTACATCTTGTTGGTCTACTTCTGCTGACAGTCAGAGGATGAGGAGGATTAGAAAGTATTGCAGTCTACTTAGATCCTCTGAGGCAGTCAGTATCACTGCAGGTGTGTACTGCAGCAGAACAGGGGATCATGGTGTGTGAGGGGTGTCCTGAAACCAAGGAGCCCCCAGGGAAGTTGATGGCTTTCTTTTCTTTTGGGAACAGCAGGCAGCAGATTTCTATGAAACACTGACCACCCAAGTAGTGGGTGAGTGTAAATACTGTTATTCTCTGTCCTCCAATTTGCACAGAAGGACTTCAGGGTCTTGATAGACAAAACGCTGGACATGAGCCAGAAGCATGTACCTGCAGCCCAAAAGACTAACAGTATCCTGGGCAGCATCAAAATAGGGGTGGCCAGCAGGGAGAGGGAGGGGATCGTTTCCCTCTGCTTTGCCCTTGTAAGATCCCATCAGAAGTACTGCAGCCAGGTCTGGGGCCTCCACACCAACAATTGGCACAAGTTTAGAGGAAGACCACAAAAAAGTTCAAAGAGCTGGGAGCACCTCTTATATGAAGAAAACCTTAAGGCAGTTGGGCCTGTTTAGTCTGGAGATGATTAAGCACCAGGGGAGACCTCATTGTGACCTTCCAGTGATTAAAAGGAATTTATTGGCAGGGGGGGGGACAGACTTTTTGCATGGTGTGATTATGATAGGACAAGGGAGAGCAGTTTTAGTTTGTTTTAAATGTTCTGATGGTAGGAGGAAATTTTTTACTCTGAAGGTGGTGAGTCACTGAAACAGATTTTCCAGAGAAGTTGTGACTGCCCAGTTCCTAGATCTGTTCAAGTGCAGTTTAGATGGGATCCTGGGCAATCTGACGTAGTGCCTGACTTAGTGGTCGGCAGCTCTGTCCACAGCAGGGGACTTGAAACCTGATGATCTTTGAGGTCTCTTCCAATCCAAGCCATTCTATGACTGTGTGATTTGTACCTTGTCTATTCTCAATACTAGTCTTTTTTGGCCAAAAAAAATCAGGACATATTTAACTGTTGTTCAGCTGTTCTTTTCTCTGTCTTCTGCATGATCTCTGGAGTTAGCTGATCCATACATTTTTGAAACATGGCACGTAGCCAGAGAAGCTCAAGTTGCATGTAGAACACATTTGCTTATTCACAACCCTATCAACTGTTCCTCTCTTTCAGTTGACCATTTTGTTATCAATTGTATGAGATTATTCTTTTTCTGGACATAAGAATGTTCTTAATTCACAGTCAGTTTGCAATTCAATTATGCACCTCAATCCCTTTACTGGATATCTGCACTCTACCAGGGTCCTTAACTGCTACTTGAATTTGTGAGTGGCAAGACCTTGCTCTTTCCTCTGTTAAAGAACATCATGCATTTTTCATATCATATATCATTAATTTTTCAAGTTCATTTTCAGTCCCAAATTCTCCCTCCCTTATCTGAGCAGTTTTTCAAAAATGATGCAATCCACGAGTTGAGTATACACATTCAATCACTCTAGTTTTTAATAGAAGTATTGAAAACAATGCAAATCTGATTCTGATTAATAGTCCTTCATTTTTAATAACAAAAGACTGTTGGTCACTTAGATTTCCCATGACCTTACAGCGCAGTACATTATTTTCAGCTAAACCATGATTCTTTATTTGCACATAAGAATGTGATATGTGGAAAGTCTTACTAGCATGAAAAAATGACATCTTCTCTTCTATCCAGAAATCACAGAGCCATGTCAGAGAAGTTAGTTAAATTGACAGAGCTTTTTGTTTTACAAATCCATATTAGCTGCTTCATACCTTTTAAAAGATATCTTTTTCCACTCATTTGTTCAGCTTCACTTTTCTTAATCGATGTTGTCCTGAGATCTCCATTGTTTTCTAATTATTGCAGAGATCCAGGGATAGAAAGAGTCTGTAAACCTTATTTTTATAAGTAAAATAAGATTTTTCTAGTCTTTGTACCACTTAGAAAAAGAATATGAATGTAAACTTCTACTATATTTCTGTTAATGTTTCATATGACTATTTTCTGTAATGTAATACCACCATGTTCGGATTTTTATTTTTACTATTTTAATTGTTTAACATGTAACATCTAGCATCATCTTTAAAAATAAGCTGTCTAATATGTGAATGGTATATTCTGATGTAAATACTAAGAATAAAGTATTGATTTCCATGAGTCAGAGCTACAGTAAGAAAAACATTTTCTGTAGGTGTTATCACTATTTCCCTTAAATTCCAAGTATGAAAATTATTATTAAAGCAATTATTAAAGACAGAAAAAAAACTCCAAAAAAAACCCCTCCAAAACCAAATTTTAAGTGATTTATCATTCTAATACAATAATCAGTGGACATCTACTCTAAAGATGTTGCTTTGAAAATGCTATTGAAGAAGCTAAAAGTTTCATTTATATGATTATTTATTTATCAAATTAAATTAAAAAGTATTTTGTCTTTCATTCATGCTGCATTGAATGTTATTACAGACTTTTACTTATGAGGGATCACTGTAACCACATGCTCATACTGGCCAAACTTGACGTTTGAAGGGAAAAAGAAATCCGTAATGTTCAATAATTAGAGGAAAAAATATAACTGAGAACAAAGCATCTGACATTAATTTTTGTAGTTTGCAACAAGTCATTCAAATATAGAAGAAAATCAAGAACCAACTAAAAAAATAATAATATTTCAGTGCCAAGAGACCTGCTCTACTTATCTTCATTGACTGTGCCATTAAATAAAATCTTTCTGGAAAATTACCAATGTCTTTCAGGAATATTAGAAAACTAATCCTTAAACAAATGGCTTGGTAATTTGTGAGCAAGTCTAGATAAAGAGATCAGGTTTGAAAATGAACAAGTTGATTCAGAGGTAGTCACAAAATCTCAAATGTAGTTTTATTGCGTCTACTAGTTGTCCAGTGTTTGGCATGTGACTTAATTGTTTTGTTTTGCTTTCTTCACGCTGCCTTCTAACATTAGAAGGGAATGTAAGAATAGTTCAAAAATCCATATACTACTGTGTCCTTGTACTGATAGTGGTCAATAACAGATGCTTACGGAAGAGTATAAATGCAGGGCAATCATAAGGTTCTACTTCCCTTGCTTTAACAGTCAATAATTTGTGGTTCAAATGCAATTTTAATTCACTTTAATTAAAATCTATCTCTAAGCATGATTCTCATTTTACAGTATCTTTCAGAACTGCACACAAAAACAGATGATCAGGCTTAGTTTTTGTTTCCTTCAATTCCTTACATTTATGTGAACAGCATATAATTTAATCAGTCAATTTCATGACTATTTTCCAACTACATTTGTTAGCGCGCTGTAATCTCATTTATTAGAAGTGCCTTAGATGGATTTACAGATTTGTCATCTCTCTCCCATTCTGATCACTACTTGCAGAAAAACTCCACTGAGAATTTCTAGCCTCTAATACGGCTATAAATTTGAAATATTGGGTTGAACTGCATATTTTTACAGATTGCAGCTTTCTTCATTAGAAAGTTGGATTGGTGTTCTTAGAGTGCCTGATATCTATATGGTAGTTTAAACATTATTTTTTAGGTAAGATTGGAGCACGACTTATTTCACTCTGCCAATTCATATTCTTTAGCCCTTTTTTTTTTTTTTTTCTTTTTGGTGTGGGAAATTTTTGTTTGCTTCTTTGCTTCTTTGTTTTCAGTTTTACTTGCTGTTGTTCTGAGAAACCAGGTTCTTCAGCTTTGACCAAACAGGTTTACAAAATCCTATAAAGATAATATACATTCCAATGCATATTTTCAAAGTACCTTTGAAAGTACCTTTGAAAACATTGCAACATTGCAAAAACCAAAACGATAGACCCAGAGTGACATCAAGGTTGCTGTAGTTAACCCAGCAGACAGCTCAGCACCACAGAGTTGTTCACTGACTTTTCCACAGTGGGATAGGAGATAGAATAGGAAAAATGTAGAACTTGTGCATTGAGATGAAGGCTAGTTAATAGGACAAATATGGAAGGACAAATAATAACAATAATGGTAATAATAATGATAATCATGCAGTACATGAAACAAGTGATATACAGTGAAATTGTCTTCAAGTAGCAGCAGTCCCTCTCAGCCAAATTCCTTCAGTTTTATTGTGTAGCATCTTTTTAGCATTCCATCTGGTATAGAATATCCCTTGCCCAGTTGGGGTCAGCTGTGCTGGTTGTTTATTTTCCCAGCTTCCTCTGTACTTCCAGCCTTCTCGCTGGCAGGGCAGGTTGAGATGCAGAAAAGTCACTGACTTAGCATAAGCATTTAACAACTAAAAATCAGTGCATTATCATCATTAATTTTTCTTCTAAATAAAGAACATTAGCTCTATCTCAGCCAGAACTAGAATAGAGTTCAGTCTCCATTATTAAAGTTTTTAACATATTGTATACCTTGACTGCCCTGGATAATTTTTCACAATCTCTTTTTTGTTGTCAGTTTTGAGTCTTCCTAAGGTAGCATAATGCTTCAGTGGATTTATGGTAAGTTTTCAACTGATGATCTTCCAAGAAGAAGGAAGTCAATGAGAATAAGAAAAAGCTGTTATAGTTTCAAAAAAATTTATAATACAGATTTTTTTTCAAACCACTTCTGTTTGCTTTCTTATTGACACTTTAGATTCTTCTCCAAATACATATGCATAAATGTTTTATTTTTATTAAAACATGTAATATGACCATATTTTTGGAAACAACAACAAATTACAACATATTTTTTCAACTGTTATGCATCTAGTGAGCAATGTCACAAAAGGAAGGATTTGGTATTGATTAAAAGTAATTGATTCTGGTGGGAAAATCAGTTTTTATGCAACTTTTTAAAAAGTTAGCTTTAAACTAACAATAGATAGAAGGTGAAGACAATATAATTACAGTGTAAATGCTCAAATTTGATTTCCATCTAATCCATTAATAAAGCCTTTAGAATCCATTTATTGTTGATTACATTCTCTTCTTTTTATAATCCAATTTAATGGCAGCTTTAGGCTTTTCAGACATGGATATGTGACATCTGTGTCAGGTAAATGTCAGTGAAATCAATCTTCTATCTTTCCCATTAAAAACGTCTGATGGTGGCAGTTTATAGGCCTAACGTTCAGTCAATAAATAAATAAAGAACCAACAAAAATAGACAGCATTATAAATACAATGTATTCAATTAATACTAGTAAGGACCTCTCGAATAAAAGAGAAAACAACAACCTTCAACTTAAGAACAGTGAATGAAAGAACATTTTTGGCACTTGTCATGTGCACAGAAAGAGTTAGGATACATTTTTATAATATGTTCCTCTCTAACTTAAAAAATTGGAAATGTCAGTAAGCTTGGGGTTTTTTTGCTGCTTCCTGAGAGCCAAGAGACAAGTAATTGCCAAGAGGGTGCTACAGCTTATCAGGAGCATGGACTGCTATCCACTGTTGCTCTTTCATGTGACCATGAATTGCACTGGAATTTGGAACACTGGAAGAATCAAAGAAGACTCAAAAGCTCCGAGATTGTAAGTGAAAAACACTGGTGCCCAAGTTATCTTTTCCTCACTTTTGCCAGTTGGAGAAAAGAGAGAAAGAAGAAGCAGACATATAAAGCATATCAACTCAAGGTTATATGGCCGGTGGTGGCACGAGGGTTTTGGTATTTATGCCAATGAGTTTCCATGAAGATTATGGCCTGTTATGGAGGGATAGGATCCACCTGTTTAGAAGAGGCAGGGAAATCTTTTGCAGTAAATGGCAGTGCTCACACCATTGCAATTGACTGGGGTCAATCTGAAGAGTAACAAATGTTTCTTAGCTCTCTGCCACCATGGAAGCCAGAAGAAAATGAGAGAAATGAGAGAATTGTGTAGTTGCAATGTTTATAAATACCTGAAGAAAGTCTCTTTGCACTCCTGCCAGTGACAGGACAGGAGGCAATGGGCACACACTGAAACAGCATTCTCTATGCAACATCAGGAAACACTTTTTTATTTTATGTGTGACTGAGCTCTGACACAGGTTGTCCAGAGAGGTTGTAAAATCTATATTTGTATACAATGTTGTTATTATTACTAAATCATGTTTATTGCAGCAATGCCAAAGCAGCTGTCAAGACTGAATTCTTTCATTCTAATATAAATGTAGAACTATGGACAATCCTTTGTGCAAATAATTTATAATTTGCAAAGCAGTCATAAAATTTATACCTTTTCCCTCTCCTTTCACAAAGATAGTAAAGTTTTCAAATAACAACAAAAAATTATAGACCACAGAAATTGAAACATTTAAAATTATATAACATAGTGTTATATTAATTCTGATGTGATTTCTGAATTAATATTGAATCTCCTTTTATCAATTTTATCTTGGACTGAAGCATGGTGGTATATACATAAAATGTCATTTATGAATTTATAACTAGCTTAGTTTTCTCTATGCTAAGAAATATAAGCTATCTATCTTTTATTAATGGGCTATATTCAGCTCTAAATCATTGAGTTGCAAAGTCCTTTGAGCACACAGAGAAGCCTGATTGGATAAAGGCAAGAATAAGAAACTATAGTGAAGCCTTTTGCAGAAAAACTGTTAAGATCCTATCTTCAAACTGAGAAAATAACTCTCTAATAACTCTCTATCTCATAACATTATACTGAACACACGAATAACAAAGGTATATTTATTTGTCAAATATACATATATATACATATATACTTTTATATATGTATGTATGTATGTATGTATAAGGTAAAGGAAGTAAAAACATACATTGCTATTTTTTGTTTGTCTTTTGTTGTCACTCCTCCCATCTCACCTCAGGACAGAGTTGCCTTTCTACTAAGAATCTAGGCCACATGAGATGGAATCACATATATTAACAGTGATTTCCACGGGAACTCGAGCAAACACATTTTATTTACCCATAAAAATTTATAATATTCAGATAAATAAATGCAAACATTTCCTTTACAAGTTTAGACACTAATGTTTCATTTGAAATAAATTAAGAAATTTTTTAAAAAAAGAAAAGAATATCCTATTATTTTAATTTTGTTTTAATTGGTACATAAGTCCTGGTAAGTCATATTGATAACTATTATGCTACAGGCTAGATTTAAGTACTTTTGTGTTTGGGGACACAAGTGTGCATTTAGGGTTGGATTTTCATTTGTCCAGTAGCTTCTGTTCATGTCTGCAGCATTCCAACAAGGCAAAATATTACCATCTTTAATTTTCCTGGTAGTGGCTAATCAAAGAATAGAAGTCCAGCTTGTGAATGTTTTCAGCCATAACCTTCATCTTCACACCTAATTATAAAATTAGTGTAGTATAAAAATAATACTAACAATCCTTAAATTTTTATAAGATTTTTTTTATTTTATTTTTTATTAATTTTTATAAGAAGTAAACCTAATGTATAACTACTTCTATCTCATTGAAGTAAAACAACAATAACAAATTAGAAATCAAAACAAGTAAAGACATTGCATGAAAATAGAGTAAAAGTGAATATTTTATATAAATTGATTGTGATTATTTTGAACAGTAATGTTTCTTATTCTTAGAAAATATGTTAGAGAGAATGACCAAAAAAAAAAATTATCAGTAATTCCAAGAGCTGAGGTATAAGTTTCAACTCTTGAAACAGTATTTTATATTTATAGCTTCCTGAAGTTGCTGTTTCCTGACTAATGCAGAAAATATGGACTTCAGCATTAGCAGCTGAATATAGATGCAAACTTTCTGCCTTCTATTTTGAGTAAGCAAAGTCTAAATCTATGCAAGACAGGCAACGCATCACATATGAGAAACAGTGATCACTGCATTACTTCCATCAGATTCTGATATTCCTAGGTTCTAAATCCACACAGGACAGCTACTAGCCTATAAACTAAGGATATTTAGAATTACTGGCTGCATACTAAAGGCCAGCAAATGATCCATAGTCTCTTGGATAATTCCTTCAGTCATTCACCTCCCTATCTACCTTATATCTATCTAGTACATTCTCTAGAATTCCTTACTTAGTACTAATACTTTATATTTTTTTAAAATTTTGTTTTGCATTCCCACAAGGATCCAAAATATTTTAGATACTTCTCAGTTCTCTCAAGCTAGCACTTATATACCTTGTGATGTTTATACAAATACAGGAGTAAGCAGACTTTTAGATAAATCATTTCACTCATTTCTATTGCCAATGTTATTTGAGGTGCATGCAGTTTCTGTACATACTGTTATGTATATGAGTGCAGCTGAATGCCTGGTGGCTGCAAGAAGTAGTAATACAGTCCTACTGGAAAAGTGAGGTCAACTATGTGACTCACAGTGCGTGAAGTTGAGCACATGCATTACAGTTTGTAGGACTAAGGCTCAGTGTAAAATACATTGTTGAAATGTAAATTGTCAGTCATTCTGTACCTCTCATGTTAGTCAATCCCCCTTTTTTTTTTACACATTGCAGACATGGTGAATCACTGAGAAGGGAAAAAAAGACATGACTGCATTTTGTGATAGAGAAGTCTCCTATACGCACACACACCAAAAACACACATACATAATTGTACACATATGTACTTACAAAGATTGTGACTTTATCTCTGGTAACAGTTCAAGATAGCTCTCTAATATCATAATCTCAGATAGTGTTTCAGTGACTAGTGTCTTAAAGAGACCTTGGCTTCTTCTGTTAGCATTCCATAATTTAAAATATTTTATAGAAGTCTAAAAGCATTTCTCCCTAGATGTATTGGAGACATCATGCCAAGTCTCACTCTTCTGCATTTGATACAAAACTTTGGCCAAAGCCGATGAAATGTAAAGAGACTCACATTGATTTTATTTACATTTCACAGGGGGTCATTTTCATTTTAAATTCCAACTGAAGCCAGATTTATTACAAAAATAGTGAGAGTGTTTATGGTAATATTTATGTTATTTGATGGCCACACTGTAAACAAAGTGGTCTGGTAATAAGATTAAGATAGGTATTTCAGTATCCTGCACACCAGGAGTTACAACTTAGAGGAAAGAAAAAGTCTGAAGCTGTGTGACTTTTTTCAGGCTTGTTCTAGTAATGCTCTTCAGATTTCTCCCCTGCCTCCTCAAAAAAAACCCAAAAAAAACGAAAACCCTTTTTCCTTAGTAATGGCTTGTTAAAAATGATTCAAACAACTTAGGTCAATTGTTAATTTTAAATAGTCTTAGGCCATTAGATTTGCTTTTAAATGACATCATTCATCTTTTTTAATTCAGTCTACAAATTTTAATGATAATAAGGTTAAGTGGATAGGCACCCTAGCAGCTTTGTCTTCATTAATCATCATCCTTCCCAGCACTGCTTTGCAGATCCAACAGTCTAGTGACTTGTTCAAAGTGTGTGAGAAGCAGAAAGCCTCTCACACAAAATTCAGTGTCAAATAACCTCCTTGACAGATATCTTTCTAGGTAACTCTTGCTAGCCACATCATTTACTTCATTTATTTACAGTAAAATGAAATGATTTGAATTGCTATGTCGTTCCTTACTTACTCAGATTCACACAGTTGCAAAACACAGAAATGTAGACACATCTTACCTTCATCATTATTGTGCAAAATTCCTAACTAATGTATCCACTTGCTATTAGCTCCTACAGAGATAATGGCTTCTGAAGATGGCAGCACAGCGTGAGAATCTGCAGCCAAGCAGTACAATTTTAATGTTCTGCTAGAGAGAAAACAAAGCTTGTCACCCTTGTAAAGATGGTTTATATTTACAAGTTTTACAATTGTGACATCTTATTTCAGGAAATAAAAGCTACTCAGAAACACATTTGTATTAAGCAGGAAACTGAAGAATCTAAAGAAGCAGCAGGTTGAGCTGTTGGTTTTGATAGAAAGCTAACCAGGTTGAGAAGCAGTTGAAATAAATAGAAATCCTTTAAAGAGAAGACTATAAAGGTGCAAGCAAGTTCCTTTTTGGTGACTGCACCTGTCATGTTGCAGGAGGAATCATCATATGAGGGTTTTTAAATCTTGCAGTTTTACTACCTGTTCAATAATGTTTTGAACATACTCAAAGACTGAGAGACACTACACCAGAACCTCTATTTTACTACCTTCATTCAGATGAAGAAAAACTATGAAACAAAACCTATATCAAAATATTTCAAAGATACAAAAAAAAAAATCAACAGGAAATTCTCAAGGACATAAAATTTCTCTTTAGTATAGATTCATATTTAATCATAATTGAATTTGGCAATTTCATTACCAGTAAGCAACACAGGAAATTTTTAATTTGCAAGAGGAGCCCTGGGTCTGAATCTGTAATCAGAAAGTACAAAAATACAAGTTAATTTATATTAAAGTTGGTACTACATTACAGGTGGTGATTTCTTCAGCTTGTTGCAGGCATCAAACAGTGCAGACGGATAAATGTACATTGTTTGTGCAAAAAGAACTCCACTTTGACGATGAATGAATAAACACAGATTTGATTAAGGTCTTCTGAGTTATAAAAGAAAACTGATAAATACTGTTTGGTCTTCAGTAAAACAGCAAACATAACACCACAGAGTTATGGAAACAGAGCGCAAAGTCTTTTTATTTTAAGTGCACACTGCAGAATGGTCGAAGTCTCTATTATAGTAGCTTTATTTAATGAAAACATTGTTACACAAATAAATGTAAAAGTTCATTTGATAATCTGACCTTTACATCATTTCAGTGTTGTGGTAAATTACATACTTTTAAAAATATGTTACAAGGTCAACTGTGGATTTCATACTTCAGTCTTAATCCTGCATCTTTTAGCTTCATGGTATGATTCTGATTGAGTACTAAGGAAAACGCAATTCCTTTTTTCCATCTTTGGAAATGAGTTTTAAAAAGTAGCAAGTCTGTGCAAGCAGCCACAATTCTGATGTGGTTAGATATTTTGGTAAAAGGTATCTACATAAAGGAACATATTCCAAAAGTTTGTCTAAAGCAAATTCTTGAGATACTAGCAGTCCCTGAAGAAGTTTTCACTGAAATCATTGTTCTACATCAAGTCATATTTGGTAAACACATATTATTTACACCCTATGTACTGATGAGTCCTTTGGGTACATGTTTTATCAGAGACTATGTTTAATTCAATTCAAGGTTTTAATTTTTTATTGGTTAAAAAGGGAGATTAAAGAAGTACTCTAAGTGACATCCCCTGCTCATATTCCCATCCCCACACACTTACAGCTTCTAGTACTTCATTAGAGACTCTGCATAAATCTGTCTTGATCAAAGATCATTGACCTGATGGAGCTGAGGACAGCACTCATGACATGTCAATGTCATGAATATACATTAATTAAATGTATTAAAATCGCATCTTACTGTGGAAAGATAGGAGGTTGGTGTGGGTTAGTGTGGGACTCAGAAATTAACACTATTCATATTACTGTTAGGATTAAAACCACCTAATTTAGGACATCATTCCCCAGATGACACAGCTGAAAGATTCCTGCAACCATAACAGCAGTCTTACTGAAGTTTGCACAGGTTGTTGAGCCAAGAGTGCATCTCTGAATTAACAGTTCATCTAGTTCAACCCCACCCCCTGCTATAGGCAGGAATACTTCTCTGTAGACCAGGTTGCTTAAAGCCCCATCCATCCTGGCCCTGAATGTTTCCAGGGAGGGGTCATCCTCAACCTCATTGGGCAACCTGTTCCACTACCCTCACAGTAAAGACTTTCTTCCTAATATCTAAATCCATCCTCTTCCAATTTAAAACCATTTCTCTGCATCTTGTTGATACAAGGCCTTATAAAAAGTTCCTCCTCTGCTTTCCTGCAGTACCCTTCAAGTACTGGAAAGCTGCTATAAAGTCCCAAAAGCACATTCTCTTCCTCAGTCTGAACAGCCCCAGCTCTCCCAGCTTGTCAATCATGAATGGGCAGGGCAACATGTTCTTCCAGCTAGTGCTCGTATCACTTGTTGAAATTTGATTGTGATTTCTCCAATTTGCGTTCTTCAGATGTAAGGATGGGAGGTCAGTAGCTCTGAGTTTTTAACACTCATTCTTACAGGAGGAAGGGTCCGATTTCTTCCCTTTCGACATAGCACAGGTTGCAGAGACAGCAACACAGAAATTGTCTCACTGCTGCTGTCCTCGGCATGTTCAACAGTAGAAGGGCAAGGATCAGCACTTTGTGGAGAAAGTAGTAACAGGCAAAATCTCATAGGCCTGAAATGACTTTCCTGGGTCTATTCATCTCTGTAATAATCTTATCTATGGTAATTTTTCATTCTTGAACACTGAATTTAAATCTAGGAACACAACTAATTCAATGGCTATTATTAGTTCCACTGTTTATTGAAAATGAATGAGTTTGCTCTTTGTGACTATATTTCTGTCTGTTAACATAAGACAGAGCTTTGTTTGAGTTTAAAAATGCAAGTGGAATGATTTTCAGAGTGACTTGAAAATCCTGAATTCAGAAATAGGATTATCAAAGGCCAAATGCAAAATAAATAGTTAATGAATTTGCATGGAAACAAACAGGATTGATTCTAAAACAAAACAAAATTACAAGAGAAGTCTAAAATAAGAGTTTAAAATGTAGTGGTTCAAATAAAATTCTGAATTCTTCATTCTTTTCTGTTAATTTCGAATGAAGCAATCTTTTAGCACTGAAATTCTGGCATATTTTTTATGAGCAATTATTTATTCAGAAGCTGTTGAAAGCAATGAAAGTTAAATTAAAGTGAGGGAGCAGGGAACACTTGAATTCAGAAAAAGTAAAGGAGAAGGAATGTGCACATGCACTAACAAGCTAAGGAATGCTGCTTTTAGTACAAGCAGATTGATTTGGAAGAGGCTTCAAAACATGACCAAAATAGCAAATGATAAAAATATTCTTATGAGCAGAAAAAAAACAAAACCTAATAACTTCAGGTTTTTTGTCAGTTCTCTGGCAAAACATATTGAACATATTTAAATTATCTTAAAAATATACCATGAAATAAACTCATGGTAATAATCGATAACAAAGAAGTTGAGATGGGACACTAAGATGATTCCTATGATAATTCACTAAGAAGCAACATTAACTATACTGAAGCAGACAAAGAATGAAGGACTCCAAAAAGCAAGATATTAGGGCAAAGGATGAGTGTGCCATTGAAGAAAAAATTACAAATGTTCCAGAGGCTGGTATGTGTAGCCTCATAAACATGAACTATATGGAATAAAAGAGAGTTGCGTTTTATTACCTATGAGATGAGCACAAACGTCATCAGCATTGTTCTGCCTCATATTAATTTTTTAAATAAAAAGACCAACCTTGCTTGGCCTACTCATTGAATTGGGACAGCAGATCAAGTGATCAATATACATAGACAATGATCTTAGTAAAAATAAATAATTGCAGTATTAATTATTTTAAGTGACTCAAGTAACATGAGTGATATTCAGGTTTATGTAGATTTCCAATACCAGTGCATTCATACTGTATTTTATTTTTTTGGCTGAAGTATATTATTTGTTAAATATATGATAAGGTTGGCCATAAAAATTAAAAACATTGGTTTAAAAAATAACTTAAAAAAAAGATTAAAGTAATAATAAAAGGTGATTTCTTTTGGGTTTTCACACTTATCATTTAATAAACATCATTACATTCTGTAAAGTATAATAGTAGGAACGAATAAGGAAAAGGGTAAAAGAAGACGCTGGTGAAGGAAGGTCTCCACAGCATAGCATTATGTCCACCGAAGACTGTAAAATGTCTACAGACAGTAAGATGAAATTCTTTCTGCTTACAGACAAATTTTTCGAGGTTATTCATATTTGCATAATCTTTCATTATTATTTTTTTAATTATAGGGTCTTCACTATAAATTCACCTCTTTTCTTTTCAAACAAACACAAGTAAATAACACAGCTTATAAATCCTGAAAGTCTATGGCATATTTATCAACACTTACCAATTCTTAATTTTTTTTGAATTAAAAGCTACTTGAACATTTTACTTTAAAGATGACTTCTTGTTACAGAGATCTTCTGAATTTTTATTTGTATTTTAAATATTACTCTTGTCTAGTTAGGATGATTTATTCTTTCAATACTGAAGTAAGCTTAGATCCTTCAAAACTGAAAAAATAGAAGGCTTTTTTTTTTTCTTTATTAAAAAGTTAGTTCATATGAATATCACATTGCTTTGGAAAGGCTCCAGTAGAAGTCAAGAAAACAAAGTCTTCAGGCTTGAAATAATACCAGTTACAGTTATTGTGCCCTCATCTGTCAAAGCAATATCTCAGTGGTGCAAAAGCTTCCATCTGCATCAGAAATCCATTTGTCAGGGATCTTTAATGGCAGAACAAACATAAAGGATGAATGAGCTTCTGTATTGCATTATCTTTGTTCTTAGCTTCTTGTTATGCATATGATGAGTGGAAATATTTGCAAAACTTAAAAAGTTCACTTTAAAGAGAATATTCTCTAATATTATGTATCAAAACACAACACACAATGATAAATGTTTGATAAATTACTAAGGAAAGTTGTAATTAGAATACCCTAAAAAAAAAGATTTTAGAAACAGTCACCAAGAAATAAAAAAGGAAAAAAGAAAACTGCAGCTCTTCCTGCAATGTTCTTGCTTCTTATTTTAGACTCAGTTGCCACAATTCATTGTACAATATAGTTTGATTTATCACTGTCTGAAATAGTTATATTCTTTAAAATCTTTAAACTGGGTTGTTGGTTTGTTGTTTTTTTTTTTGTTTGTTTGTTTGTTTTTTTCTTTCCATTTCATTCAAACATCAAATTTAATTCAAAATTGATAAATGTACACCACAATCACCATTACAGCTGAATTTCTTTATTCTCATACTGGAAAAATACACCACATTAGGATAGAAAAGTTAAATTCCATGAAGATGAGAAAGGATTAATAATATAGGAGCCTTTACTCCCTAGTTCCTTTTGAATATGGGCTGGTAGGATGTTTATAGGCACAATGGGAAATTACATTTTCAATGTGTCATGTTAATGCTCCAGATTCCATGAGACAATGTGCAAAACCAGAAAAGTCATGTCAAAGACACTTCGTGCAAAGCAGAAAAGACCTTCCCCTGGCATCTGTCATTGATGTGGTAACTCCACATATCTGTGCAATACCACTTAATCAATTCTGATCTAATATCTGTTCATCTACATGGCACATATGTGTCAACCAAGGGTAATGTGCCAGATCTGAGACTCTTTTACTTGCAAACTAATTAAAGATGAAGTTTCATCCCTTCCCAACTTTTAGGTGTATTTTTTATCATCTGATTTTCTTGGACAACAGTTTTAGTAGGATGTCTATCTCATGCAGATTTATGTATCCCACCGGAAACATATTCCAGGAGTTTCCATTGATTTCTTTGGTGTTCCAATGAAAACAGAGGATACAGTGCTGAATTACTTGTTAGTATTTTAAAAGAAATGCAAGGGAAAAGTAGAATAAGAGGTAAGTGATGCCAGTAGGATAAAGACTCATTACTGTAAATCTTCACATGATTATTATAACTACTTTTGCTTCTAGTGAGGAGAAGATAATTTCATCCTTATTTAACTTGGCTGGGGCATAGTAATTCTACAGGTTTTCTTCTGTTAGAAGTTTTACCTTCTTTCAAAAATAGTTTTGGAAGTTTTTATTATGTTTGCGTGGAATTTAGTAGTTTACTTCATACATATCGCAAATTTAGATGTCTCATAGCTTTTTATTTTTAAGATAAAAGGAAGCAGTGTCTTTTGGTGACTGCAGTATTACTTCACATCAGAAAAAAATCTAATCTAAAACCTGTCTGGATTTCCAAAGGAACTATAACTGGATTATATTAAAGATGCGATTATATCCAGTGAGTAATTGAACCCTTTATTTTTTTTTTTGAGCTATCAAAACAAAACAGCAGTTGCTGCAGACTTCTGTCTTTGTATTTACTGTACCTGAGTATAATCTTTAGGCAATTTACCCCACATTTTTTCTCCTGTACACTCATACAGCATTTTGTCATTTTTATTTGTAAAACGTAACAGACTGCTGACATCATATATCAGTTTTATTTCTTCTTTATTTCTTCCTTAATCAGATGTTTTAACCTTTAAAATGAGGATGAATCACTTTTTGCAAATTATCTGTGGGCTTTTTCTAATGAATAACAAAATATTTCTTACAGTACAAAACTTCTATTTTTTAATGACTTTGCTGTGTTAACAGAAGATATGTTATTTTAATGTTCTCCATGAATATTTCAGTACATCAAATGGGATGTAAGCTGTAACTTTTCCTCATGTGTTACTTGCATTATAGTTTCAACATTATGGAACAAACAAATAACTTTATAACTAGAAGAGAAAAAAAATAAAAAACACTAACAAAAATAATTAAAAAAAAGACATCTGTGTAAGCTCCCTGTAAATCTCATTATTAGCATGATGAGTTTCACGTCTTTGGCCAACTCGACACCACCATGCCACTCCCTTATTACTATTCCTCAATGGAATAGGGGAGAAAATACTATGAAAAAGGGGGTTTCCTCCTGGAGCAGCTGATGCGTCTCCATTCGGACGTTGAGCAACACTGGGCTCTGCAAGCTGTGCAGCCTCCTGCTATCAAAACCTTGCAATGTAAGCCAAATAAAATCAGTAATAATTTTTACCTAACATTCTTTGGTGTTATTGGTGCGAATGTTCAGTCTCTACATCCATGCCACCAACATTCTACCTCTATTGTTGTTGGCCAACATAATAAAATAGGGCATTACTGTCAGAGCAGACTTCATATTTATAAATGTGATTGAAAACATGACAAATGAAGTTATATTTCATATTCTATCTTTCTACTGACTTTCATTTAAAACTTTCTTACTAGATGTAGTAGAACAACTAACTGTAGTCTATATTTCAGTCTGCATGATATTTCGTGTCACTTTTAGTCATTACTTAAAATATGCTCTGCACAGAAAATCAGGCACTCTTGCCTGTGTAATGTCATATTTAGAGGTTTTTTTTTTGGATAATGTAAACTTTGCATTCTAGTTGTGTTGAACAAGTACAATGTATCATTTGATCCTTAGCTTTTAATGTCAATGTTTGCCTTGTTTCTATTGGGTGCATTGTTAGTAAAGTAATTCCAGCTGCTTCAAGATATAATTATGATGTATTCTGAAAAATTTAGTATTTTGAATATAAATATATACCTCCTAAGATGGTTTTGTCTAGAAAAAAACATGGCTGTTTTAAATAGCCAGAACTCCTCAGGACATACGAAGTGCACCAAAGAAAGATGTTTGACATCTGCCATCTGCAATGCTAAGTCAAAATGAAGTAAGCTTTACTCTACTGCTGCATCAACCTAGATCTTATAGACACACATGGTTAAATATTCAAATGCTGGAAAAGTGTTGAAATTATTGTTACATATTCAAGTCGTTATAGGTTCAGCAGCTGTCGCTGGAAACATGACGTTTCATAGGCAGTAGATTGAAGAGACCAAGTACTGATCCATTAAATCAGAAGAAATGAATTGAAATTGATGGATCCCAAAAGGTTCAGTACTTCTGTCTTAACTCTTGCCAATGACTTTTGGCTTAGAAAGTGCATTGACTTTAGTACTTTGTAAGTATGGCTGGATTTAAATTTTAATCACTCTATCCATTTCATAGTTTCACGCTGTCAAATTCTGTTAGACAATAGAGTTGATGATAAATCTAAACCATTCCTTTCTTGCTTTCAGAGCTACCTTCAAAGTCAATCGTTACTTACAAGGAGAAGGATCAAGAGCAAGGTTTGCAAGGTTGTTATGTCAGAGTAATTAAAATGCTGACAACTTCCATGGCACAAACTTGAAATCTCCAGCAATAATATCAGTGACTTCTATTCCTTTTCTTGAGAATCAATTTCTGATTTCATTACAGCAGATACACATACAACAGCTTTGGTATATAGAAACATATGTAGGTTTGTACATATACGAGTATACATGTATACAAAATGTTACATTAGACCAAACATATGCAAACATGTCCTTGGGTCAGTCTAGAGTTTTGAGAGAAAAAAATGAAAAGGTTCCTTCAGTCAAACTTCTTCAGTCTGTATATTCTTTAATATAATTGAAGTACATTTGTAATTGAAGCATTTCATTCAGAAAACATAATTTTTTTTTTCCAAATGAATCAATTTAATCATTTTTTCTCTGAATCTGAAATTATACTTCTTAGCCTGATTCAGATTTTTTCATGTAAAAAAACTTGTCAGAATGTATGCAAAGCTCTACTTGTAACTTCTAAGGTTAAGAAATCACAAGAAGATGCTGTAATATAACACATTTTCATATATTGAATTAAATATCTCCTTATTTGTACACAACTGGAAACCCTAGAAACCAAATTGTCAGTGAGACAATGAGACAGTGAGACAGTGAGACATATATAGTATGATGAATGCTTCTTCTAGAGTGTCCAGGTTAAAAGAAAATGTAGATTTTTATTTTTACTTTATTTTTCTTTTGAAATAACTACATGAAATAGCACAAAAATGACTTTCACTAAATCCATCTAATCTTTCCTCTAAGACTTAGAGGAAAAAAGAGAAATAAAGATTTTGACCGACTGTATACATAAATTACCTGAAAGAAACGGTGTATCAGAGATTAGATGAGTATATAATTGTTAACAGAAGACAGAATTCTACTAAGTACAGTCGTATGAATGAATAAACTGTATGTATTTTTTAATTACTGGTAACTCTTTTCTCTAACATGTAGCCTTTTTCATACTATGGGAATATCATAAATTTTTCAGCACCAATCTTAATATTAGGAATAGAATCTTAGATAAGTTATATGAAAAAAAAATTAATTCACTGCTACTCTGTGCTGTTATTTCATACCTCTTTTCTTTGCTTTTTCATCTAGCATATGTGATTCCCAGCAACACTCTCCAAGATGTCTTGAAACTGCAAAATTTTGCTTACACTAACCCTATTGAAATTAGTTGCAATTTGAACGGTTTCTTATGAAAATTGAATCACCAAAAAATTGATATTTTTGTAAAATGTAGAACATTTACCGCTTAATTAACAAATCACACCAACCCAGTGTAAATAATATATTATTTCAGGTGGTTGCTCTTTATCCATTTATTTGTATCATAATTTAATGCAAGATCACAGGTGAAATACTGAATCTGCAACAAGTTCAAAAGTGAAAAAGAAAGATTTTTTTTCATTAAAACAACCTGAGAGCTTCGTATGCATTGCTTTCCAATAGAACTTCTGAAATGAAGAATTAGGAAAAAAATTATGTCTGTCTGATTAAAAAAAAAAAAAAGTATTTTATATCAATTGAACTGAAACTGAGAAACCTTATAAACACTTTTAATTAATTTTAAAAAATATTTTCTAGTAAAGTTGGGAAAATCCTGTAATTAAAATTTTCTTGCTCCAAATTCAGTATTTTCTGGCTAATTAAAGTGGATTGTTTTCTGTTTGTTTATTTGCTTTTATTTACTTGTTTATTTTAAAGTCCCTAATTAGATATGATTTATAATCTAAAAAAAATAAAGCAGAACTGAAAATTCAAATAAATGACTGGGGAAAATATACTATTATTCTCATTAACATTAAAAGGAATACATCCACTTAAAAATAAATTGATTGAGCAACATCCCATGAGAAGTCTAAGAGAAACAAGAATTGAACGTGAATTTTAGTCTATGACCTTAACTGTAGAAGTATGCAGGCTTGAAACTGTATAATTAATACAAATGACAAGTTAATTACAACTATGCTCTCCTCACTGCAGTCGTCCTTTTGTTTCTCCATTCAGAAGAAAGAGATAGTAGACTCTGAGAATGTCATTCACTTTTATGGACTGCTATTTCCTCTGTGCCTTTTAAATCTAATTGTCAAACAGCTCAGTGTCTCTTTTGTTGAGAACCTCTGAAGGAGTTTGAATGACACTATCAAGGGCAGCAGCAGCAGTTTAGTTATTGGAGTCTCTGCTGTGTTGCATACCAGTGACAGGAAGCTATGTAGAGAGAAAACAACATTCTTTTTCAGCTAAACACAACTTTGATTTAACAAGCCATTTCTTTCCTTTCAAATACACAAAATGCAATTACACAATTAAAGTTAATTGCTACACATGGTTTTGCTTTGTTTGAAGTGCCTTAACAGAATGCTCTGGACTACTTTGGGCAAAATGACCACAGTGTTGGTAAAAGGCAGCCAATATTACATCATGTACTGAGGACAGGTTGCAGGGCATCATGAGTGACAAGAAGTGACAAGAACAAGTACATATTCCTGTAACTTCCATGATGGCTTACTCTAATTGTTATGTCTCCAGTATACATGGTGTTCTGCGGTATTATAGACCAGATAAGCACACATAGCAACAGGGGGAGAATTTTATGACAACCCTATGCTGCACAGGGATAGTTCAAAACAAAAAACTTCAGTAAGGTTTTAAATGGATGGATTTCTGAAAATCAAGATTCAACCAGCATTCACTACCTTGTGGCTTCTAGTTTTGTATCCTGCAGTTTACCCGCTTTGTAGTAGGATTGCTATCTTGGCCAAAATTCGTCACAGACTTTGATGTGCCTGGGTGATGCTGTAGTCAGTCATCTAGTTTTCAACTGCAGTACATTTTTTAAGGTGAGAGAAAAGATTATATCTTCTGGAATGCATCTGAACCAAGGAAAACCCCAAAAGAAGATCTGATAGAAGAACTTGACCAGTACTTTATAAATTAGTTTTGAGAAGAAGGGGAATGATGCTACATCAAACTTTCAAGAACGTGTTCAGAAACGGAGAAGGTTGCACTGAAGGAGCAGAAAGTCTGTTGCCCAAAAGTTGGGGAACATAGTGGGCAAAAATACTTGTGGAATTGCCTGCAATCCAGAGAAGTCTAAGATTTCTTCAGGTTAACTTGTACAGGGGATGGAAGTACCATCAAATTGTGGAGTTGTGAACTTCTGAATATCTATACTCTTTACTGCACTCTGTTTTAAATAGTGTTGTGGTGTTTATTTAAACCTCTCAGTAAAGCATACACTGACATCATAACTAGTAAAGTGCTTTATTTCCATACCATTTTGGATTAGTCAAAGCAAAACATTGCAACACAATATACGACCGTAAGAATACTGGTTCTTACAAAGCATTTACACAGACTAATACTCAATATATGTGAGTTTTAACACAGCAGTCTGTGTAGTCATTTTGATATCAATGTCATATTGCATTAATGTAGTGATATAAATTTCCCATTGTATATATTTATATATTTATATCTTTATAAATGGTCAGCTTATCTGAAAAAAACCTACATAAAAATTTTAATATAAAAATCTATAATTGTACAAACTTAAATTATTTAAATACATTCTCAGTCCAATTTAACTTCCTTATTGAAATCTCTTCAGTGAGCAGGGACAAAGAGGATGACTTTTGGCTTTTTTATTTATTTAAAATTTTTTACATTTATTTTTATTTTTTCATTATAAGGAAAAAGGTGTGTTTTTAATATTTTTAAACTCTGATGCTTTGCTGCAGACAAGAAGAAAACATCAGTTTGGTTTTGTACTGCTTTTATTCAATACCCTTAAAAATTACATAACATGACTCTTAGAGTTTATTACATCAGATACTAGACACTTACCTCAGCTTACTGTAGGCGAATGAGTGAAATAGAAATTAATTTCTGTCAAGATAACTAGTCATATTTATACATGTTGTTTTATTTCTTAAAAGGATACAAAACCCATTTCTCTTTTCTAAAGATATGTTTCATGTTCCTTAACTTTTTCATTTTAATTTGCAATAAGCCAACACCTTTGATGAAGAGTGTCTTAACCACCAACTCGCAGACTGGCAAGACTACTAATTTTAAAAGATGGTGTCTGACACTTTGAAAATGTTTCAGAGTTATGAAACTTTTGAATTGCTAATTTAGTTGAAGTCACGGTTCCGCAATCTATCCATAAAAATATTTGACTTGCATTCACTCAGAAGACAGAAAACAGCACCTAAAATCTCATTTGTATCCTTTTGAGTAACAAGTGTTGTGAAAGATATTCTTCTTTGACAAGGAACAAAGTGACTTTTGAGATTTTCTGGCCTAATATTTATTTGTGGGTGGTGTGAATCCAGTAAAAATAACTGCATTATCTAATATAATGAAGTGTAATATAAAAGGTATCTCAGTTATTTCATTCAGCTCACTGCACAATTTCAGCCATAATGGGTTATACTTTCAGAGTGAAAAAATGACATCAAAGATAAAGATTCATAAAATTATTTAAAAAAATATATAGTTTTGCCACATGTAAAATATGTTGATTTTATGTATTTTTTAAGAGATATGGAATGTGCTTGCAAAAATATTAGAGGCACTGTAGAATGGAAAACTCCCTATAAAATATACTTTCTAATTTCTACTGTTCATAGAGTGTCCTATTTATGTAACCTTCCTCCAGGCATTGTAGTGTTGTCTTCCTGCATGTGCCTCGACATCGGCATTTACCAGCTGGGATTTCTTAGCTAGTTTAGGCCTAGGTAAAATCTAGGGGCTGGATTTTTCTTAATGTACTTGAGCTCATCTGAGCAATTTGACCTTTGAACAAACAATATAGAAAGTTCAGTTTTAATATTTCACCCTACATTCCAAGTGAATATGCTAATGTTAGGCTTTTATAAGGAAGCAGGATACCAAAATTGCAACATTATTTTTTAATCTCTTCTTCCTTTTTCTTCATATGATACACTTTACAATGAAAGACATTTTAAATTTTATAAGGAACTTTTAAAGGATGAGCATTAAAAATAAAAACAGCAGTGAACAAAGGACTGTAGCAGTTGAGGATTGTTGGAGAATGGTTAGCTAAGCAAGGTCATGAATCAATGGAGGCCTTATGAGAATCAAGTAAGGGCCTTATGAGTCATAGCAAAATGCTGAGCGCTGTACCCTCCACAAGAACAGCATGTAGCAATACGCAGGTGCGAACAAGGAACAGTTGGTGAGAGTAAGGCACAAAAACACTTAGCCTAGCTTGCTTAGGGTGGAACTTTCTCAGGGTGTTACTACCCAATCATGCATGCGCTGCTAGCGTCTGTATCCAATCACTTTGCGACATGTACTTTAGCTGATGTTTGGAAAAGGTATATCTGTAAGACACAAAGTAGGATAAAGTGAACCATGCTTATCAACCATATTTGTTGGCTTGCCATGTGTTCCCTCGCCGCACCTCAGCAGAGGATGATGCCTTCAAAGAAGAGCAGCTAAAAGCACAGTTTAATACTTTACTGCTTCATAAGTCATAAAAGGAAACTAGACAGCCCTCTATTCAGTGCCTGATCATATTCCAAGGTCCCAGACTAGAAATTCAACTTTGTAACGTGTTGTAAATGATGTTGAGCTTTCCTATTAACCTCAAAACTACTTTTGGGTGGAACATCAGACCCTGGCAACTGAAGTACAGCTTTCTTTGGAGTATACATACATATTCATTTCTACTAAAATTCTTCCATTTAGCCTCTACTGAAGGCTTATCCAAAAAGGTTCTTAACTGTTTGATCTCAAATTAAGCTTACTGGTGTAAAAGGATTTGTACAATGGTCTCTGTCATACAGGGATAAATTTTTATGAAATCAGAGATAGTTTGTCCTGTGATGAGCTTATATAAAAACTAATAGAAATAGTCTAACCAACTAATTTAAATCTATTTTCTAAATCATCTCTGAAACAGATTATTTTAAATTCTAAAATTTTAAATGTATGATGATGTATTTTGTATTGTTTCTCATTTCCATTTTGCTTATTCTCTTCCTTCTGCTCTGAGAGTTATTTATGGCCAGTTGTTAATTGTGTTATACTTCATATCACAGGAAATCAGTGTAGATGGAGTATGTCTAACCTCACGATTTCTACTATTTGCAAAAGAACATTCAAATATCAAATATCTCAGTACTTACATATATGTAACAAGAACATTGGATCCAAATGTACATGTGGCCCAAAATCTAAATGCTGATATTAATATGGAGAATTATTAGAGTAATATTTACACTATTAGATTAGATGTTATTTCAGAAAAGGCAAGTTGTTAGTCGTTTTGCTATCATTGAGTCACAATGCATATATATATTAAACATGACGTAATGATGTGGAATTAGGAGTGGAATGTCACAGTTTTATTATTTTTTATGATAGGGTATTCCATATCATAACATCATCACGTTGTGCACTGGGAATTAAAGAGTTAATGCTCCAGTTGCGTGGCTTGTTGATAGCTCCAGGTATATCTGTCTCAGAAGAGAAGAACTAAATATCCCAGAGGACTGTTCACTGTTCTGTTTCTGTTTTTCATTCAGAGGGAAAGATAAAAGATAAAAGGGTCATAAGAGAGCCCTTTTTTTTTTTTTCCCTTTCTACTCATCTCAGCAGTGTGTACTCCCTAGCCATCTCACCTTCAGGTTTAGAGTAAGGCCTTCTGTTTTTGAACTCTCTATCTCATTTTATTTATTAGCTTCAGTATCAATTATATTGTATTATACTGTGTTATCTTGCATTTTGATATCTTTTTTGGTAAATTAGCATTCGTCCTCGGATTGTTGTTGCTGTTTTGTTTTTAGGCACTTCTCCCTGCCGTTTTCCCCTTTTCCCGGGACTTGGATAGGAATTCAGGGTTTGTGAGCAAAAAGCACTAAGGCCGGATTTGTGGAGAGCACTTTATTTGGCTCTTGGAAAACGTTCTATATTTCTTTTTTTCATGTATACATGAGATAATATGAAAAATTAAGACAAGATTTTGCTGCCACTTAGTAACATTGGTCAGTATTATCACCACAACCACATTTTCCCAAATGCTTACCACAGTTAAATCAACATCTTCAATAATTCAAAAAGGAAGCATTTTTTTCGGTGTTGTCTTATGTTAATATGAAGTATTGAAAATACCTTGAGAGAGAGGAAAGAAATGGAAGACTTTGAGACATTTTGATCTTTCTAAACAGTATATGCCTGCTCAACAGTATGTTTTTTTTTGTTGGTTTTTTTTTTGTTCTCTTTTTTCTCTTTAATGCAAGACAAAAATTAGGTTTGAATATATGAGGAAATTACTCATAATTAATTACTCAGAGGGTGATGAGGAACTGGAACTGGATTCTATGCTTCTTCAGTGAAGAATTACCATCTGTATCTAATATTCCTGTTAATTTATATTGTATCTATGTTATGTGAATCACATAGTCTTTTCTTCCATATATTGAAATACACATTAGTTTGAACATAAGCAAGAATTTTCTTCTCTTTTGAGATATAGATAAAGATTAGATAAAGGGTCTTCAGTGGAGAAAACAAACATTAAGTACTGTCTGAAAGAAAAAGTCATAAATGTTCTTCAACATTCCTTTTGAATCAGAAATTAATAGGGATCATTTCCCCTCATTCCTGAGGGAGAATGATTAGAAAAAAAAGATGTTAAAATTTCTAATTCTAATTCTGTACAAAAGCCTTTAGGAACTTGAATTGGCAAGTAAGGGAGGAGAGGACTAATAGAAGAAGGCTATGAACACATAAAGTATATATTTCATAGGAAGCCCCCTTTGAAATGTGGACCTTTCCTCTTTCTTTAGCATCTGTATGTGAAGAAGTAAGGAAGTAGAGGAATGGGAAAATAAAGATCAGAGGAAGAAAGGGCAGGATAGAATCCTAGAAATGCTTTAAAGGGATTATGAGTATGAAGAGGAAGGTAGCCAGAATCAGGAAGAAAAATACCAATTAGTGCTTTTTTAAGTATGTTCAGTATGAAATGCCTTTTAATTTTATATTGAATAAATACATATATATATGCTTTCATAAACTCTTACTCAGTCAAAATCATACTGTGATTTTAAATTGAAAATTCTTTAAAGTGAAAATTTTGCATCTATTTGTATAATAATTTATAAGACTTCTGACCTAACGTTTCTGTATCAGTCTTTTTTTTCTCTGTGAAACATCTTCCTTTCAATTATTTGCATTGTAGTCTTATAATCTTTAATGTGAACTTGTAATTTATTTTGTGTTCATCAAAGATATTACACCATCTATCCAACTGTAGCCTTCATACTTGACTCCTTTTTTCAGTTATACAGAGGTTATCTTAACACCCCAAGAGAGGATCCTGAAGCTCAAAAAATGTGATTAGAATGACTGCTGAATTCCTTAAAGGGGTACTATAATTATATATGTGGTAATATTTTATTTTGAAGGTCCCAGTCACATTGAACCAAAATTATTCTTGGCCTTTTATGCATATAAAAATTAATTTCCTTCTGTTACTTTTCTTCTCTGAATCCACTGGGCTCAGAAGGATCAGCTGGAAGAGACCTTTGAGACTGGCTTTTATAGAGTGATAAAAACAATGCAGGAGTTGGAGCCATTGTTCAAACCTACTCCAATAAGGTATAAATTTGCAATTCATTGAATTCTAAAAACTTGCAGAATTCAGGAAAAAATTACTTGTCTTTTGACTTTACAAAACTCATGCGAGAGCTTACGCTTTCTTTTACTATCTCTCAAGAGTAGTCCTGTCAACAAAATAAACATTTTCTATGGTTATGTATTCTCAGGCCCATGTTACATAATGTGCGAAGAAAATGTTCTGTGATTTTTTTATTTTATTTTATTTTTTTTATTGATCCAGAGACATTATTAGGATTCTGTTCTCTTAAAGAACTCTTCGTTATGAGTTACCATCACAGAATCAGTATAAGAAAAGAAAAATCTCCAGGGAGACCTAATAATATCCTCTCAGTATCTAAAGAAAGGCTATAGGAAAGAAAGGGACAGGCTCTTCAGGAGGATTTGTTGTGATAGGGCAAGGTGAAATGGTTTCAAAATGAAAGAGCAGAGATTTAGACTGTTTATAAGGAAAAAGTACACAGTTTGCCCTGAGAAGTGGTGGATGTCCCATCCCTGCAGGCCACTAGGTCTGACTGGACAGGGCTGTGAGTAACTTTATCTAGCTGTAAGTGTCCCTATACATTGCAGGGGAGTTGGAATGGGTGACCTTTAAAGATCCTTTCCAACTTAAACCTTTCTGTGCTTCTATATTTCTGTAGCACCACACAACACATATAACCCAGTTAAAGTGAATTGCTCACTCCACTCAAATAGTTTCTTCAGGTTTAGGGGGAGAAAAGAACCGTAAAACAGCCTTAGTTTTCATAAGCAGGATGAAAGGTACATAACCTAAACTCAGCATAGAAAACTTTATAAACTTGGGTACATTTAGCACATTATTGTACTGATGGCAGACCTGCTCATTTTGAAAGTATTTTGTGAATTGGAACATGAACTGACATAATGCCATGTTGATCATTAAATTTTTTTGAAACAGTACAGCTCTGCCTAGTTGTGTGAAATCAGTTAAATTTCCTTACCATTCAATGTGATAGAAGAAATTCTGAATGAAGAGTTATGATGCTCTTGCTCCTTATACATTGTTTTTACCCATTTTCACACTATCATAAAGTGAGTCAACAGCACTGGCAACACCTTTGGAATTTTACAGCTTGACAATTTAAAAATTTATGTCAATCACTACTTTTGCACGACCCCGTTATTCAGAGAGCATTAAAATAAGTATTTGTTTGTTTGTTTCTGAGCAAGAAGAAATTAATAGCAACATAAACCACTTCTGAAAATCCACTAACAATAACCCACGTAATGTAGACCCATGTACTCACCTCAGCCTCTTACATATCTGCTGCCTCTGCATTTTTACAAGAATGGCAGAAAATAAGCCTAACCAATAAGGGTATAATGCTTACAAGAAAACACACCATTTATAGCAATGTTTATTTGCAGGCACTGGGAAAATTACATGCTCTTAGTAAGGTACTTAAAGTAATGATTGCTCACAGTTCAGAATGTTTTTACTAGATGAACCAACTACTTTAGCAGTTTTACCAGGATGGTTTGTAAAAGGATGGATTGAAAGCGCTGACTTAGGGTAAGGTAATAGCAGAAGTCTAAGAATAGGTGAGGAGAAAGGCATGTGGAGCAGCATGGACATACAGAGGTGATAGCAGAGCCTAGGGCTTGCTGGCTACAAGGAATACTAAACTAGATATTGACAAAGGAAATGGTGCATGAAAGGTTCTTCCTTTTTTCCTGTGGATTTTAAGGAGCAAGTATTATACTCTGCTAAACTTTTTCCTTGTGATTTTCCTATATTATTTTTAAAGATAATAAATGTGAAACTTTATCTAGAGTTAACCTTTGGTTATAATGATGAAGATGGATAACTGATGAGTAAATATACCTTCTCTATAATTCAATGTTATTGATGCTTAGCATTATTGAGGCAAAACCAACTAGAATTATATTCTCAAAACACCCTAGATGCAGGCAGTCTGCTGCCTTTCCTGAAGGAGAAAAATTCTTTCCAAGCTGTATTTCTACTTTTGCCTGAAGTAGATCAGTCTGCCTATGACTCAAAAGAGCAAGTTCCAGTTAATGTATAGGGGCACTCAGAGACAAGCAACAACACCTTCTGCAAGTGAAGGTGCCTCCTCTCTATCCTGTACTCAGTGATTTGATTCGGTTGCATCTCTCTCATCTCAAAGGTAAGATACATTGTCTCTCTCATACGAATGTGATATGTATTTGTACTAGCTTAAAAAAACAAACTGATAATTTAAAAATATGAATTTTGTTTTTATCCTATTTCAGATACATAACAAGAAATATTTGTATATTGTTCTGCTGTGCACCATTTTGCAATAATTTCTCTTAATGTCCAATTCAGAACTCGTTTTTTCTTCCTTTCCAATCTCTACAGAGTGAAAACTGGTGAACACTTGCATTGAACATAAATTTGATGAAGTTTAATTCTGAACAAACAATAGGTGCTTTTGCAGTAATAAGTCAGTGTTACGTACAGATTCTTCGTGCTACACAGGACATTTCTGAAGTGTACAGATGCACAAGCAGCACAAATATTCTTCAGTCACTGAATGATCTGCACATAGTTACCCTCCAATCCTTTATTTTAATAATTACACAAACATATCGATCAGTGTAAACACCAGGAAAGGAGAAAGGTTATTTTCATGATACTAATCTATCTGACCATAAGGTGTTAAATGAAGTTGGTATAGAAGAAGCAAGAGGGAACTCATTTAGTATGGAAAAAGTGTTCAAAGGAACAAGGTTGGAGAGAACTACATGCCTCCTACGAGCCTGGCATGACGTCAAAACTCCCAACTTTAAAGATGCTAGAGGAGATCAGACCACCCACAAAGTACCAGTTAAAGCTGTCAAGCGCACAAAAAGGCATGGAGAGGAAGAAACATGCTGAGAGCATGCTGAGACAGTCTGTTCCCTCCAGAAGCAATAAGCGATGAGAAGTAGAGGGGCCAAGGCAAATTCACAAAATCAGTGCGAAGATGTACTGAAATTTTAAAAGTGTACGTATGGAAAAGTATATATATAGGGATTATTGATCTTTGTTCTCTTTGCTACTTACTCTGGATGAAAGAAAAATATAGAGCTATTCATTCTGTAGCTTCTGTTTATTTATCGGTACAAATTTACACCACTATATGTTCTTGCAGGGAACATTTGCAGTTCACAAACAGCAGATGTGATGTAGCAGGCCACAATAGGTTTACAGGAATCAGAGATTCATATTTGGACTACTTACTGTAAAGCTAGATGTATTGTGTAATCCCATATGAATCAGATGGAAGAAGTTCAGAATAAAAATTTTTTTAAAAATTAAATTATTAAAATTGAAAGAAATAGATGAGTGACAACTGAATAAATGACAACTAAGTCTTAAATATCAGGTTCATCTCCATTTTTCATTATTATTTTGTGATATAAGATTTAGATGAGATTTTGAAAGGAAATTTCTGTGCTTCTTGCAGTCCCAGCAGGAGATCTATAGATCCTAGAGATTTCCATCACTCACATTAAATACTGAAGTATTTAAAATTTTGTTCCTTAGAGAGATTTTGACTGCAATGGATTGAGTAGAAATTTCCCAGGTGTATCTGTTGTTTTTTCTTTTTGTTTTTGTTTTCTAATAAAGTGAAACGAATAAGAATTTTGAAGGATTGCATATATCTGCCATGTTTTCTGCAATGCCAGGGAACATCACTTGTTCAGTAATCTATACAAGTCCAGGATCCCATAGTCCTGAAGGACTCTAGTTCAAGCTTACCCAAACCAACAAAAGCTTTGCCATCAGATCAGGATGCTCAAAGTCTGAAGAGATGAGCCTACACAATCTCTCTGTTTAACTGGTTCAAATGCTTGAATGTTTTCAGGGTGAAAAAAAAATTCCTTATACCCAGTCAGATTATCCCTCATTTGAACATACATTCATTGTCTTTTCTCCTTCTATTGAGCATCCCCGTAAAGAGCCCATCTGAGTCTATTTGGTAAGTATAGGCAGGCAGGCAGCTGTCAGTCTTCCAACATGTCTCTTCTCTCTTAGTCAATCCTCATGGGGCAAGTGCTCTAGCCTCTCCCATCATAGTGGCCCTCCCATCACGGTGGCACTCAACTGAACTCATCCCAGTTAATCAGCGTCTTTCTTTTATTGGTGAGCCAAGAAATGGAACGTGCATAGTGCTAAGTAGATGGCAATAATCCCTTTCCTTGAATTACTAGTTGTTCATACAGCCCAAGGTGTGCTGGTCATCTTTGCTGCCAGAGAAGGCTGCTAACTTACGATCACCTTGCTATCCATTCAGACTCGCTGAACCTTTTCAGCAGAACTGCTTCCCAACTAGTTAGTCTCCAGCCTGTATTGCTAAAAAAAAGGGTTATTACTTCCCAAGAAGAGAATTTTTAATTTGTCCTTGTTAAATTCTGTGATTTTCACTCTTCCTGCCTTCCTACGTCCAAGGGATATTGCATTCTGGAAATGTTTGTCCTTATGAACCACACCTTCATAAAGAAACTGCAAAGCAATTAGATTTTTTTTTTCAAATTAGTCTTGCCAAGAACCTGAAGCTTATTGAGTCTTTCAGAGATTGTTTTTTCCCTTGAAATTCGAAGTCAGAAATGCTTACAAGCTTTATAAACAACCAAAAATGTCCTTTTTATTTCAACCAGTTATAAATCACCTTGCTTCACAGTTAAACATGTATTTTAGAGAATGTGCTGCCAGAAAACAACTATTTTTGTTTTTTAAAACCCTACTGACAGTTTTATTACAGTTGTTAATTTGGAGGAAAAAAAAACATGAAAAAAAACTAACTCCTGCTCACCTTCCTCATCAACCTTGGTGTCTGCAAGGCTGTTTCTCTCACTTTTGATACTGTCCCCTATGACATCCTTATAACAAAGCTAAGGAAGTGCGGGATAGATGAGTGGACAGTGAATTGGGCTGAGAACTGGCTGACTGGCTGAGTGCAGAGGGTTGTCGTTGGCGGTGCAGAGTCCGGTTGAAGGCCTGTAATCAGTGGTGTCCCCCAGGGGTCCGTGCTGGGTCCAGTCTTGTTCAACATCTTCATCAATGACCTTGATGAGGGGATAGTGGCCACCCTCAGCAAGTTTGCTGATGATACGAAGTTGGGAGGATTGGCTGACACGCCTGAAGGCTGTGCTGCCATTCAGCGAGACCTGGACAGGCTGGAGAGCTGGGCAGTCAGAAACCAGATGAAATTTAACAAAAGCAAGTGCAGAGTCTTGCACCTAGGGAAGAATAATTGCATGCACCAGTACGGGGGGGGGATGACCTGCTGGAGACATGCTCTGTAGAGAGGGACCAGGGTGTCCTGGTGGATGACAGGTTGACCATATGCCAGTAGTGTGCCCTCGTGGCCAAGAGAGCCAATGCCATTCTTGGGCGCATTAAAAAGAGCGTGGCCAGCAGGTCAAGGGAGGTGATCCTCCCCCTCTACTCTGCCCTGGTAAGGCCTCATCTGGAGTACTGTGTCCAGTTCTGGGCTCCCCAGTATAAAAAAGACAGAGATCTCTTGGAAAGAGTCCAGCGCAGGGCCACAGAGATGGTGAAGGGCCTGGAGGATCTCCCCTATGAAGAAAGGCTAAGTGAACTGGGTCTCTTTAGCCTTGAGAAAAGAAGACTGAGAGGGGATCTGATCCAGGTTTATAAATATTTGAGGTGTGGGGGACAAAGTGGCAAGGCTAGACTCTTTTCAGAAGTGTCTGGACGGAAACTGCAGCACAGGAGGTTCCGCACAAATGTGCGCAAGAACTTCTTTACAGTGAGGGTGATGGAGCACTGGCACAGGCTGCCCAGGGGGGTTATGGAATCTTCTTCTCTGGAGATATTCAAGACCTGCCTGGACACCTACCTGTGTGACCTGGTGTAGGGAACCTGCTTTGGCAGGGGGGTTGGACTCGATGATATCTTGAGGTCCCTTCCAACCCTTATGATTCTATGATTCTATGATTTTCTTCATTCCACTTCCCAGCTGTGGTTGCACAGCAGATTTTCCCTTCCTTATCTCTGCTCTCTTAGACCACATACAGTGTCACTCATGGCTCAGATCAGGCAGCAAGAGGTCTGTGTTGAAGCTACTGGAGGTGTTCTGCTCTAATACAGAGCAGTGCTGGGCTCTGCTCACAGAGGTCACCCTGTATGCCCCTCACTGCTAAAACCTTGCCATGTAAACCCATTTCAACTGGGCAAATGAGTCATGAAGTTAAATCATTTCAAACTGATTTTTTTCCAGTCAAAATTAGAAAATATACCTTGATTGTTCAATACAAGTATTGAATACAAGAATACCAATGGATTGTTAGCTGCCTAATGTCTAACGTCTTTCTGCAAATTAGACAAAAAATAGTTTAGAATGTGTAATACACTTGATAAGGCTAAAATTATCACAGATTGAAAGAAAGATTAGTTGCATTTTTTAGTCTCAGTCACAACAATTATAAATTTCTTAACTAAACTATGTGTTCTGAAGTTATCCATTATTTTTCCACTGACTTCTATATATTTTAGTCACACTGGTGTGCTTGAAGAATACTCTGGTGAGACATCAGTATATGTCTTCCCAATTATCAAACACAACAAGCATATGACTGAAAGAAAGCCTTCTATTTTGATTAGGACACTAAGCTGGGGTATCCTGGCTGAACAACAGATCTTGATCTCCTCCACACCACTCTCATACACACCTATAGAATGGGGGATAATTGAAAGACTTCCCTGTAAGAAACTATCAGCTGAATTTTATCCTTGATCTCACACGAGAAAGAAATTTTGATTTGAATGTTCTGTTAAAATCTCATTGGATTTGCAAAGATACCAGAAGCCTTGCTCCCTTTATGAATAAGTATTTCTGCATTTCAAATTAAATTAAATGAGTAGTGCTTATATGGTAAGTACTACCTTTCCTCTAGGCCTACTGGACTAGAAATATCTTATTGCTCTTGTCATTTTTGAAAGGCGTGAATTTAGATGATTCATAAGGATAAACTTATAGTAAGGAACACAGAAGAGATTTTAAATGCCTATCTTTTCACCACTGATTTCCCATGAGGATAACTTTCCTGTTTCATCTTTAAGCTGAACGGGTCAATTTTTGCTGTAAGTATATTATAAACATGAAATCAGAATGGTAGGAAATATATATATATATATATATATATATTCTCCTCCAATTGCATAAAAAATAAAGCTAAAAATTAGATTCTGTTTCTCTTCTCTCTATAATACATATATATGTAATAATCTATAATCTTTTTTGTANAAAAAGAAAAAGAAAAAGAAAAAGAAAAAGAAAAAGAAAAAGAAAAAGAAAAAGAAAAAGAAAAAGAAAAAGAAAAAGAAAAAGAAAAAGAAAAAGAAAAAGAAAAAGAAAAAGAAAAAGAAAAAGAAAAAGAAAAAGAAAAAGAAAAAGAAAAAGAAAAAGAAAAAGAAAAAGAAAAAGAAAAAGAAAAAGAAAAAGAAAAAGAAAAAGAAAAAGAAAAAGAAAAAGAAAAAGAAAAAGAAAAAGAAAAAGAAAAAGAAAAAGAAAAAGAAAAAGAAAAAGAAAAAGAAAAAGAAAAAGAAAAAGAAAAAGAAAAAGAAAAAGAAAAAGAAAAAGAAAAAGAAAAAGAAAAAGAAAAAGAAAAAGAAAAAGAAAAAGAAAAAGAAAAAGAAAAAGAAAAAGAAAAAGAAAAAGAAAAAGAAAAAGAAAAAGAAAAAGAAAAAGAAAAAGAAAAAGAAAAAGAAAAAGAAAAAGAAAAAGAAAAAGAAAAAGAAAAAGAAAAAGAAAAAGAAAAAGAAAAAGAAAAAGAAAAAGAAAAAGAAAAAGAAAAAGAAAAAGAAAAAGAAAAAGAAAAAGAAAAAGAAAAAGAAAAAGAAAAAGAAAAAGAAAAAGAAAAAGAAAAAGAAAAAGAAAAAGAAAAAGAAAAAGAAAAAGAAAAAGAAAAAGAAAAAGAAAAAGAAAAAGAAAAAGAAAAAGAAAAAGAAAAAGAAAAAGAAAAAGAAAAAGAAAAAGAAAAAGAAAAAGAAAAAGAAAAAGAAAAAGAAAAAGAAAAAGAAAAAGAAAAAGAAAAAGAAAAAGAAAAAGAAAAAGATAAAGAAGCCTTGTATGGTGTTTAGCCAGTGAAAGGACAAATGTTTCTGCCTAAGATATATCCAGTTAAACTGAAAGTCTGTTTTTCGTGTCTCTGTTTGTCATATGGAGGGTGGAGAATCTTGCTCTTTATTTATAGAGCCATAGAAACATTTGAGTCGGAAGGGACCATTAAAGGTCATGTAGTCCAAGTCTCCTGCAATGAGCAGGGACACCTACAGCTGGATCAAGTTCCTCAGCACCTGGTCCAGTCTAGCCTTGAAAATTTACTGGGATGGGACATTTACTACATGTCTGAGCAGTCTGTTCCTGTGCCTCACCATGCTTATTGTAAAAAATTTTTCCTTATACCCAACATAAATTTCTCTTTTATAGTTTGAAACCATTTCCCTTTGTCCTATCACAACCGACTATGCTAAAGATTCTGTCCCCTTATTTCTCATGGTCCCTCTTTAGATACAGAAAGGCTGCTGTGGGGTCTCCCTGAAGTCTTCTCCAGAGTGAGCAGTGCCAGCTATCTCAGCCTGTCCTCATAGTGAAGGTGTTTCATCCCTTGGATCATCTGTGTGGCCTTCGTCTTTATGCACTCCAACAGGTCCATGTTTCTTCTGCACCTAGGATACTATATCTGGACATAGTACTTCAGATGAGCTCTCAGCAGCACAGATTTGAGGGGCTGGATCACCTCCCTCAATGTGCTGTTGTGTTTTTTTTTTGTTTGTTTGTTTGGTTGGTTGGTTTGGGTTTTTTGTACTGATTTTGTTGTTTTCACTTGCTTTCCCATAGGACTAAGAAATTTTAAAGTTTAGCAAATCAGGTATGAGAACAGGGCATGATTATAACTTTACTTTCCTCCCCCACTGTGCCTTTTCCAGCTCTTGGATAATCAACTTTAGCTCACTGTAGGTACTAATGAAATATCTTCCCCTACTAGTAATTCTCCCAAAAGGATACATTTATTTTTTGCTCATATGGAAAGACAATTTAGTTGGCCACTATTGCATGATTATAGCTTATCATAGTGTGGAGATGAGTAGTCTGAAAACAAAATGACAAACTGAAGGCAATCCTGCTCATAGATAAGAGAATTGAGATCTGTGATTTATCCTCAGAGCAATACAGTGTATCCCTTGAGCAGTTTGCTTTGTTTCTAAAATGGTATATATAAAGGAAGACACGTCCAAATTCACTCATTTCTCTTATTACGAGAGTCATACTGAAACATTTATTGAACTGACAGGGAGTCGGTGTGTTATGGCTGATGAGATGTTGAACAAGAACTCATGTAGACATGATCCTAATTTCTAAAATGTGATAATTACATTTATTTTCTTCATGATCAAGGTTCTTGTCCTTTGAGATACTGAGCACCCTTCATCTCTGCTGAAGTAAATAAAATGCAGATGTGGCTCTCAGTGTTAATTTATCCCCTTGTGTTTGCAGTGGGAAAGATGCGTGTCTTTTTTTTTTCCCATCTCTAACTAGTCTAGAATAATAATTATCATCATCCTATTATCCCTGTGCCATAAATTAAGAAAATCTTGTTTTTCAGTGAAGAAGCTCTGCAGATTTCAGCATTTAAAGAGGGAAATGAATTGGAAGAGACCAAAGACGCTGAACTCTTGTCAAACATGTTTGAATTGATAGAAGTTGTGAACTACAGCTGCTAATCCAATGAACCAGATGGCAGCAATTGTCAAACCAGGTGCAGGAAATAGGGTTGTTAGCCTTCCTGCAAATCAATTAGATCAGCATGAAAAATCCATAAATATACTTCCCACCAAACAAACAAATTTTACCAAAAACTGTCTTGGATGCCCAACTGAGTCATGAATGATTGGTCCCTTTACAAGTAGCAGCTGCCATTAAATCTCTTTATTTCTTTTTGAATAAACTTAACCAAAATTTAATTTTCAAGTGTTAACGCCTCATTGGAAACTACCTAATCCAACGCCTTTGTCTTTACTGATCCATGCTAATTGGAAGTGTTAGAAAGCATGAAGTATGTCATTGAACTAATATTGGTTGCTGCTGCTCATGTTTCAGTAGACCTTACTTATACCAATAAGCAAGTCAGTTTTTACTTCTCTTAGGAAAAAAAAATATTCCCAAAAAGATGTTTCTGTAAAGTGCAGAGTAATATTAGCTAAGCAGTTTTTGCATGATATCTTGTTACTGTTCTAATGGAATCCAGTTTGCTATTTTCCCAAATTGACACACAATAATCAGCAGGTTTCATAAGACACCATGGAGACTGGTGAACTGCTAGAACAGGTATAATGTTCTTAAACAGATATTTCTAAGTTGATTCTAGGACAACAACAAGAAAGTAACTATGATTTAGGTTAGCATAATTGCCCATGTTTAGTTTTAACATAATTCTGACAGGAGGAAGTTCAAGATGTTCAATGGAAGTGTCCAAAAATAACTATAAATAGCTTTCTCCTAGAGGGGCTGTCTTATTAAACATGCTCTATAAATGTTTTTCTGGTAAATGTGGAACAGAATACTGAAAGGTTTTATATACCTATTAACTATCTGCACACATTTTAATACACATAAGTTTACACATATATTTACATTTGCTATATAAAATATTATTTTCAATTAATTTTTAGCTAAGGGAAGACAGAAATCAAATCTTATGACTTACAGAAAATAAATGTTACACTTGTTTTGTGGATACATTATTTAAAATATGTGCATGTTGGAGGAAATTAAGTAAGCAATATCAACTGAGATTAGTGTATGAAAAAAAGATTTCTGAAGTTTATTAAACTGTCACTGAATTGATTGTTAGATTCTCCTTTGTTAGAGGCAGTATTGTTCTGAATATTTATATATATGAAAGTATTTCTTTACTACATGTATGGCTTGATGCAAAAATACTGAAACAATTTCCCCGTTACTGAAGTTACATCAAAATATTTTTATGGATTAAAGAAAGCACACAAGGTATATGTGAATTTATCATGATGCCCATAAATGCCTTGATAGTCCAGTAGTCCAGATTGTCTAATATAGACAGATTTAGCCTTGGATGAGTAGTATCCTATTCTCCCAGAAAGTTTGAATTCTCCCTTTTTATAGATTGCTGTAGCCTAAACAAGAAGCAAATGTTTGAAGCAAAAGTTTTGCTGGGAGTGCAATCCCAAAAACATTTGCATAGCAGATGCAAGATGTGCATGTAAACCTACTGGAATATCAAATCCTGTATTTTTAACCTTATAGAATACTTAGATGTGGGTGGAAAAGTTACATGCTCTGTCTATGCAGTCAGTGCATTCAGTCATAATAGCAACTTTCATTACTCTTATAGGGTTGTCAAGCAGAAAAACAACCACCTAAAACTTTTATAGAATCATTGAATAGAATGGTTTGGAGTGGAAGGGACCTTTGAGATCTTAAAGTTCCAACCCCCCTGCAGGGGTACCTCCCACTAGACCAAGTTGCTCCAAGCCCCATCCAGCCTGGCCTTGAATGTTTCCAGGGAGGAAACCTGTTCCAATGTCTCACTTGGAAATAAGAGAATTTTTCTACTTGTTTATGTTTTTTTTGTTTTGTTGTGTTTTTCTTCCATGAATGCGAGATGGTCCTGTTAAGTTTTAGTTTAAGGCTGGAAATATATAATGAATATAATGAGAAATATCTGGATGGGTTCTAGAGCAGAAAGGAAGCTATACCTTCGTCAGGCTTTCAAGACAGCTAACAGAGATCAGTTTCTTTCCACATCAAGCTCATAACTTGAACAGATTACTCAAAGTAATAATTTAGTAACTGAATAATTGGGCCTGACTGATTTATTGATTCAATTTTAAATGTTCCCATTATTTGATCATTGTACTGTTCATCTTTAATTATCTAATAAAACTGTAACATATTAGCTTAGAAATATGTCTCATTAAGTGAATATTTGCTTGCTTATGCTTTTCATTTATAAAATACATAAATGGCTCATAGAACTGATTTATTCTCTCGAGTTATAAAATGTGCCATGAACTCTCATACCATGAATAACCGTAGATAAGCAGCTTTTGATCAGTTGGCCCTTCTTCCGTGAAAAGACCTAGACTGAAATAGGCCTAATTCCAGCATCTTTAACCTAATCTTGAGTTCAAAGGAGTGTTGCACTCCTAGGCCTGATATCTGGGAATGGAATATCAAAAGAATGAATTAAAACAAACAAACAAAAATGCACAAGGAATAAGAGTGAAGAAATAAATCTCTCATGTTAGCCACATGCCCTTTGGAGTTTAAGTGCCAGATATAAAGCTAGGGACGAAAGTGCACTTCCAGACACTTAAGAGTCAGATCCCCATGAAGGAGACCCATAATGAATGGAACAAATCTCAACCTTTAATATATGAACTTGAAAAGAAGAGGGAGAATGACCTTGCATTGTAGATAATAACCTCTGTGGAATGTAGTAAACATGAGAACTACTTTCTCTTCCTATTGCGGAAGTAACATTTTATCACCTTGTACAGGGCTTGGCTAGAAATTTCCTACACAGCAGCCTATATAAAATGCTATGATTTGGATTTGTGGCTAAGGAAACTTTGATAACACCAATATTTTGTCTATTTCTGTATAGTGCTTGCAGATTATCGTGGCTTTCACTCTTTCATATTCTTCCTGCTGCTCTCTTCCCTCAAATGTAAGCTGGAAGTGAGCCAAAGGTTGGAAGGTGATAGCTGAGCTGGACTGACCAAAAGGATATCTCATACTATATGATGTTATTACCAAGAGTAAAAGCACAGTGAAAGAATGAAGGATAAATGTTCATGCTTGTGCTATATGTCTTCCCAAGAAACTGGTATATATGTTCAGGACCTGCTTTCCATTTAAGTGGTTAAAATTCTCCTTGCTTCTGTGAACCAGTGAATGTGTTTCTCTTTTTGTTTTACTTGCACACACACTTTTTTCTTTTTCTATTGAATTGCTGTTATCTTGATCTGCAAATCCTCTTGCCTTCATTCTATTTTCTCCCCATTTCACAGAAGAGGGCTACGGGCATTTAGTTCTTGGTCAATGTAAACCTGCCACACTCTCATCCACAGTTTATGATCAGATATTTCTCTTGAAGTTTCTGTTCTTTCTCCCAGGAAATTACTAAAGATTCAGAGGTCAGAAAGACAACCAGCAAGAGAGTTTATTTACTGCAATACTAAGTTGGGTTACAAAATTTTCTTTTTTTCCTGTATTACTTGCATACATTCTTCATAATAGAGTACATAAGTGAACTGGAAAGCAGGGACCAAAATTCATAAGTTCTGTCTCCTACTTTAGCAGGTAGGTAGTGAATTACAGAATCATGTTCCCTATTTTCAGGTTCTTTTGAGAGTTTCAGGATCATGTCTTCAGATAAGAAAAATATCATGATGACTGATAGATCTTGTTTGCTCATAGGACAATCAGCATTCAGAGGAAAACAAAAGAAAGAAAGAAACAAACAAAAAACAACCCTCTTCCAAATGCAGCTCTGAAGGAAAGCAATTGCATCATCTGTGTTTTAATTCAGTTCAGAATACTTCAAGAACACTGTCCAGCTTAGGACCTCTAAGTACCTAATTTCTTGATCTTATTAGGCTATGGACAAGCAGCAACTACCTTGACCTGGGAAAATTTGGTTTGTGTATACAGTGATTAAAAGCAGATTTCTGTAAAGCCTGAGAGAACATTTCTAATGCTAGGCAGACATCGTACTGGCATCTTTCAACTTGAGTTTTGAGAAAAAGTATTTCAACATCTCCTAAAAATATATGGACTTTTTTGTAAGGGATCCTTTACTCTTCCCATCCCAATTCCCTTCCAGTCTCTCTCCCATCTTATGAACATTGTGACAGGATGTAAACAATCAAAACTTCAGTCTCCATTTTGCAAGAAGAATTTTCCACTCTTGCCTGGGAGATTATCCCAGAAGTCCAGTGAGCCTGAAATAAATATCCATATGACATAAAAAAAGACAAATAATCCAGTCTTGAAACAGGATAGGAGCTGCCCATATGTTGCAGAAGCAAATGTTTTCTAAACGGTTTAACCATTCTGGAATAAGTGCTTGTAGTTCTGGAGCTCTCCCATGGAATCCTGTAATCCACTGATTACAACAGTTTCACAGCATGTAGTAGTAAAAATGGTGACAGATTTTACTGTCTTTACTGGACTTTACTGACGGAAGGAGGAAGGAGGGCCTTCTTGATGACAAAGATCTGACAGTACAAGGTTCAGCTGAAGACAGGAAAAGACTGCAAGAAAATTTTACTGAATGTATCTATGTGTTGTAATACATCTTGCTCAATTCAGAATACTAGAAAATTGTCATGGTATCCCACACAAATATCATTACTGTTTTATGATAATCACAGATATGGAAGAGGAGATGACTACAAGATTGGAAACAGTGTTCACTCAACAGTAAACAGTGTTTTGGCTTAAGTTTTCTTGGTTCCCTACAGAGAATCCCTAACAGATTTTCTCAAAGAAATCTTCATTTTAGATAACTGCTGTAAAGTCATGCTTCAGCCATCTAAATTTAAACTTATCCATATCAAAGTCCTTAATTTTATTAGCTATTACTTTGCACAAGCATAATCTTTTCTCCCCTGGAGAAAAAGCTATGTCTCCTTATCACAACAGCAGCTCATAAAACAGAGGTAAAGCAAAGAAATAAAAACACAATTAGCTAGATGGGAAAAAGCATGTTTACGGAGACAAGTGGAATTTTGGTTAATGTTTGAATGAATGACAGGCATCTTTCAGGGAAGAGCACAGTACAACCATTACTTATATATGTCTTCTTCAGAAAGGCAATTATTCCACAGGCTAAGGGAAACTGATACTCTCTTGAGGTTCTGAACCAGTCCATTCCACAAAAGTGTTACTGGGTTTTCCAACTTAAAAAATAACACTGGAAAGAAAACTAAGACATTAATGAATTTTTCAAGTAAACCAGTGTTTCATCTGCTCAGTACATGAAAGAGCCCTTTAAGAATCCAATAAATATATTTTACCAGCTACAAAAAACAATGAACATGATGTAGATGCTGCAGTTAGATTGATGCTTCTTTGTAGTAATATATGAGTGGTTTCTAAATTTAATAACAGTAAAAACAACAACAATAACAACATAAGAACACTAAACAGATGGTAACAGTACATTTTTGGGTCTGTGAGCCAGCAGATAATTATCTGCTCTGTGACAGCAATAAGAAAGCAGGTTTCATTTTCTTACCAGCATTTTCTTCTTTCCTACTTCTCCCTAGTTCCTACAAATCTTTTATAACATAATTTGTTAAATAAAATGTCTATTTTCCAATAGACATTTCTCTAATTTAAAGACAATTAATCTTATCTACTATCAACCTAAATTGGTGCCTCTCTAGCAAAGTCAAGAGTTCTACACTGATTCCCACCAGCTGACAACCCAGCCAGGACTCAAATATTTAAAGAATTCTATTTCACATCTGTTCATCCTTTCCAAGAGAGCTACTATAAAAGACATGGAATTGCCATTAAGTTCTCACAGCTGAAAGTACATTCCCATTTTGAGAATATTAATCAAATATACAAGACTATGCACACTATAGGAACTACAGGGAAAAAAGAAAAAGTAGTAAAAAAAAGACTAAAAGTCTTTACACATACAGATACAGACATATAATAATCCACAATAATTATACATTAATAATTAATATACCCAGTGATTTAGATTTGAGAGTCAAGTTTTTAGTTGACTAAAAAAAGACTTATGTTAGAAGAATTTTCAACAGGAAAGTTGTGTATTAAAAAGTAAAAAAATGAACAGCAAAAAAAAGAAAGACTTTTTTTTGCGAAAATGGTAAATACAGATAGAGATCATTCTTTTGCTAATATTATTTTAGATAATTTTAAATACATTACCAAGTGTTTAATTAATTCAGTGTAAATAAAACTAACAGGTTTTCTTTCATTAAAGAGAGAGAATTTAAAGAAAACAATTCCCTTACCATAAAAGCACTAATGAGCAAACTGTAGTCTTTTTTTTTTCTCCTGGTTTCAGCTGGGACAGTGCTGACAAAACACTACTGTTTTGGTTGTTGCTGAGTGAAGGAAACACAACCAAGGCCAAGCAAGGACTCTGAATAGGGAAGAGGCACTATCTTTATTGTGTGGGGGAGGGAGTGGGACAGAGACTGCAAAGTGCCTGAATTAGGCCAAGGGGTATTCCTTGCCACAACACCATTTGGATGGCCGTAACACTGTGGGGAATTGGCTGAGGAGCAGCTGCAGCTTGGGGATTGGCATGGTGTCAGCTGGTGTGGGATGAGACCTTGCATTAGGCCATCAGTCAGAGAGGAGTTGTACTGTCACTTGGGTGACAATTAGTAATGTCTATAAATACATCTGTAAATATGAAGTTTGCTCTAAAATAATATCTCCTACTTTATCATGTTGGCCCATGACATCAGAGACAGATATTGGTGGTATGGCAGCAGAATCTGAACCTTCCCAACAGTATTTCATTACATTTAGTTGCCATGTGACAGATGGCAGCAGAGGGGCAGCATAACACATCTGACAAGTAAGTATATGTGAAATGCATCTGGCAAGGAAGTATATGTGAAATGAAGGTGTGGAACTGAATTGTTCCATGCAGAAAAAATGGCACCCATTGGCATTCATCAATGCTTGATGAATATTTATGGAGACCAAACAATGGATGCTGACACAGATGCAGTGGGTGGTCCATTTCAGCAGTGGAAACAACAGTGGATCGCCTCTGCTAGTGCAGATTTTTACAAGCACTGCATACAGGCTCTTGTTCATCAGTAGCAAAAATCCGTAGCTAACTGTGGTAAATACACTGAAAAATAGTATTCTGTAGCTGAGAATTTGCTCTATCAAACAGTGTTATTGTGATCTTTGCTATAACTTCCATGTATATATATAGGAGGCATTATTTTTGGAGCAACTTTTATATATTTTGTTGTCATCGCATTTTTTTTCCATTTCCCTTTTCTGTCTTAATAAATAGCCTTTATCTCAAACCTTGAGTTCTATTTTGTTTCCAGGCTTTTCCCTCGTCCCTGTTGAGGGGAAGTGAGCAAACAACCATGTGGTGTTGTGCTGCCTGCCAGGCTGCAGCAGTGTGTACAAATCCTAAAGCCAAACAATGTATGACCAAAGAAAAATGTATAAATCAGGTAAATACCACTGAGTAGCAATGGGACGCTCTCTTGTAGCTGAAGGAGTTTCATTTTGTTCTTATACTGCAAAACTGATTTCTAATTTTATAGCATCTTTCTACTGAGTTCCTCATATGTAAACTACTGGAGTATGAATGGAAATAGTGCTGCTCCACTGATTCTTGGCGAGTTTACTACATTTCATACTCACATTTGAAAATAATTACTTGTTTCCTTCAAATTGGTTGAAATCAGTGACCTTGGCAGTGGATGGATCACAGCTGGTTGATCTGGTCTTTTCTGCTGGCTGGATGCAGGATTTAGTTTCATACCACAGAATTCTCATCTGTTTCCAGTGTTGTAGATTATCAGAGTACGACACAGGCTAAGGAAGATACTAGCAACACAAGCACAGCTTCAAGTTTCTTCAAGTCACTTTCAAAAAATCCACTGTGTTTAGCTAACAGAATTTTTTTTGTTGTTTTGAAAAATTCAACCATGTGTATCTAGAGATACTCCTACCAAAATGAATACACAGCGATTTAAATTACCACCAAAAATCTTGTGCAGATCAGATAAATTTATTGACAGGCAATATACATATTAAATTTGAATATCTATTTTTTCTGGTGGAATTACTCTCTATTAATTTACTGAACAGAGCTCACAATGAATCCTATACATTTTCTGAATATCAGATGCTCTATTCACTGATTTTTGAATGCTGTGAGTAAACACTTCTAGTTTTAAAGAATCACTTACTTCCTTTTAATCTGTTACCTCATTATGAATAGTACCTTGGTTGTATTCATATCTAATCACTGTTTGTCACATGAAATATTAGGACATCGACTTTGATTTGTACCTGACAGCGAAGAGCAGAGTGGAATATACAACCTAGAAATCCCATGTTTTACAGGGGGAAGGGGATGAGCTGATCTTGTGTGGACCTCCTGAATGCCAAACTAGGATTATATTTATATGTACATAAGAGCTACTGTTTAAGAATCCCAACTTCTGATTTTAATGCTCTCCAATCACTAACACATCTCTGGCTCTTGGCCATTAACACACAGCTTTGAACTTCTCTTGCCTGGAACTTCACAATGCTTTCTCAACAAAATTACTAGACAATGACCACAGTTAATATCATAACTACACAGAATCACAAAATCACAGAATTGCAGGGTTTGGAAAGGATGATCAAGAGATCATTGAGTCCAACCCACCTGCTAAAGCAGGCACCCTACAATAATTTGCACTTGTAGGGTCTTTAATATCTCCATAGGTGTTTCTACAGCCTCTCTGGGCAATCGGTTCCACCACTCCATCACCCTTACCATAAAGAAGTTTCCAGTCCTCTTTTCTCCTCCGTAACCCTCAAATTTTCTGTAACTTAAAATCCTTCAAGTGCTTCTGAATCCTCAAGACTTGCATGTTTTCTTGAACTGCTCTGAAGAACAGTCCCATTTTTCTGCTCTTATAGGAAGTTCTAAAGCGCAGATATAGGGGGATCTTTTGAAAAAACTCTTCACAGGATTGTTATTCATTGGGATGGGATTCATTAATTATTGCAAATGTTGCATCGTTCTTTTATATATATTGCATATATATATTACATTCTTCCTTTACCATTATACTGCTACAGAATTTATTCACAGCCACTGTTTAAATGTGCATCCAATATTTCTATTTATGTAAAAAAAATAGTGAAATTGCTATCTGTGGTCATATTTCTGAAGTGTGAATTAAATCTTTATCACTTTTACTCCTTGTGACAGACTCTCCTATAGTTGGCTTCATACAATCTTTTTTTCCAAAAAGAATGAGTAGTGTTTGCTCCACAAAAAGTGTGTTACAGATATGGGCAAATCTCTTAGCTAGTGGCTATGCCCTAATCTGAGGCTGAGATTATGCAGAACAGGACATGGAAGACTGTTGGGCAAAACTGAGCAATCTGATCTAGCTGTGGTGTCCCTGTTCATTATAGGGGAGTGGGACTAGATGACCTTTACAGCAGGTTTTAAGTTGGAAGATGGCCTTCCAACTCGAAGGATTTTATAATTCTATGACCAGAACAACAACAGACTACAACACAGAAGACAAACCTGCCTCTGCAATCAGGATGAAACCACTAAGATTGCACCTAGATGGGAGAATCAAGCACTTTGTTATCACCACATCAACGTACACACCCACAATGTATTAGCATGGATACTTACAATGACTTTTCTCTGTAGTGTATATGTTAGTATTTTACATTGTTTTTGTGTCAAGATTCTAATAACCAGTTCTTCGGAGCTGGCATTCCAACTGGGTTCTACATGTCACATGAAATATTGTTGTTTGGGTGTGAATAATTTGAGACTGCAGATGTTACTCCTTTCCATATAACGATTATGCAGTTTAGTGACCCTTAACTTGTTGCCTAATGCTTAAAGGTAACAGGGTAAATTCAACATAAATTCAAGTGATTATATATAAGCAAATACTTTAGAAATATGCTGCACATCTAATATTTATTAAGAAAATCAAGAAAGCATCCTTAGAGTAAGCTTTTAATTCCGACGTCCTGGCTATAATTCAGCTCAGGTAATTACATGCTGCCTGCTTCATTTTCCCTTGCAATTTTAATTTGATTCAGCATTCTTCTGCTTTTGTCCTAAGCCATTTTACAGCGTGGCTCCACTCTATTAACCACTGCAGCATTCTACACCTCAAATGTACTGCAGAACTGACTAAAGCAATTCATTTCTATATTGCTTATAGTATAAAACTGTTTTGAGGCATTCCAGGAAGAACAGTCCTCTATAAACATATGGTAACTTAGTATGAAATCAGTGTATCAGGCAAATGTTGGCCAGACACTCTGGTCCTGATCCAGTAAAGCTCTTCAACACATGTGAATGTCTTTTGGCTTCATTTCTACCGTGCATGCTTTGTTAGAAGTGGAAATTCTGTCTGATTTGCAATTAGAAAGGCTGGTGAGTGTTCTGTATAGTCTTTGACCTTAATTCTTCATCATGAGTTAATCTCCAGTGTTTCTCCTGTCAGTTTCAACCATGCTGTTTACTGCAGCAAAAACACAGCTTTTTGGGGAAAGAGAGTAGTCAATAAAATAACTACTGTAAGTTTTCAAGGCAAAAAGGACATCATTAATCTTCACCTCACAATTCCCTTTAAGAAGCATCTCGGCACTGACACAAAAAACATTGCGGTAATATTCAGTTGCAACAAAGTTGTCTTTGTCTAAAGTAGAGCTTTGAAAGCACAGTTAATGATATATATATATATACAATCTTTTTTTTGTTTTTTTTTAAGTTAACTTTATTAAATTAGATGCTCACAATAATTAATTGAATTTATACATTACTTTTACCTACCTTCTGTGTCAGGTATGAAAAACACAATGAATAATGATAATTTGCAATGAAAATTCAAGCACATGTAACTTCCAGTTGGGTGGACTTTTATCAATAGATTTCAGAAAAAAAAAAAGTGAGGTAAAACTCTTCACATTTTAATCTCTTTTGCTTTGCTTGGGGGCCTGCATCCAGGTTCTCAAACAGAACACTGATCCTTAGAGACAACAATTAACCTTCTTTTACCATTACAAGCTGCTAAGTCTAAAAGAAACAAAAGAAACTAAAAGCATAGGAATTAAAAAACAAACAAACAAAAAAAAACCTACTGTTACTTGAATATAAGAAAAATATAAAAATTGGATGTAAAATTATACAGAGACAGTGCAGTTTGGGGCTGGTTTATTTATGGTGGGTTACTCATTTGTTGTTTTTGTTTGATTGTTATTTGTTTCTCCTAGGAAAGAAAAATAAAATGGTTCAAAATTGAGCAATATTTGAAGCAATTATGTTTTACTTTCAACAATTGCAGCTTCTTTAAATAAGTTGAAGGTCTGTCCCATGAATTTTAACTATGATGAACTAGAAAACTTATCTCCATTTTCATTTCTGCAGCTGATAATTTCAGTGCAGTGTTGCACCCACCACCCCTGTTTCAGCGATTTGTCTGACAAATCTGATGATGGATCTCCTAACACTGAAGCGTTAGGATGGTGTGGTTCACAGTGAAAACTATGTACAGTTTGACTGTGACGCTTTTATCTTTAACTAAATCATTGTTTGAAAGCAAAGAGTAAATTTTTTTATTTTTAAACAGACAATAAGCCATAGAGAGTTTCAAATTTGTTGTTGTTGACTACAAAATCTCTGCATTTTTATGCTGTTATTATCATTTACATACACTTAATTGTACTTTTGAAATACATTAAGCACAATCAATGCAAAAGTAAGATCCAGAAAGATATGGTACTACACAAAGGATGTAGTAAGGTTTTCCCTTATTTTGTGTGTGACAATATTCTTGAAGAAATTAACAGCAGCTTATCAGCTCTGAACTTTCAAGAAGAATAGAAGCACAGGAAAGCACAGATGATCAGGTGGCTGCCAGTGTAAATAGTAGCCTTGTATTACACAAAAGAATAATGACTTTCATAACTTGTTTATCCACAGCACCCAGGGGTAATTTTTAAATTTAAAGTTTATGAATTTGGACAGTAAATTCTCATCAAGATCAAAAATTACAAAACTTGACACTTTAAAATGAGGAAGACAGGTCAGAGCTATATGAAAGTAAATCAAAATTTACTGTAAAATGTTATATGAAATGCACATCTAATATTTCTATTAAATAAAAAACTTCATGTTTACTTTATTAAATCCTGAATATATTTACCTACATATATGTATGTAAAACAAATAAAATCAGTTAGCATCCACTACTAAGACTGAAAATATTACCTTCTGTAAAAATGAGTGAATGTCTACATACATGTGTTCTGTCTCTGCAACTTATTGCAGTAATCAGCTATTTCTGTTGTACCTTGTCATCCTTGACTTCTCTTCCTGCTGATCTCAATTATACACTAGATTTTTATACATCAGAAGAGGTCAACAGAGCATATAGACACTACTTAGGTGTTGGTAGGTAGTATCGGAAGGATAAAAGAAAACAGGGGAAGTAGAAAGCAGGAATATCAGAAACTCAGACACTGAGTCAGCAAAAATCTCATATCTGTTAACACATGAACAGACTTTGGGCAAAGAGACTGATCTGAAAAAACAGAGCTGCACTAAGAATGTTGCACTATAGTTTTACTAACACATCTTTCATACTCATCTGCTCCATAGAAATCATCCAGGTTACATAGAAGATATTCTCCTGTCATCAAGTGAAAAACACGGCAGCCAGAGATCAAACAGTTTAGATTTATTTTCTCCCAATGTAAACACTAAGTAGCATAGCCCAATGAGCTGGTGGAGTCACTATCCTTGGAGTCTTTCAAAAGGCATCTGGACATGGTCCTGTGCAACTGACTCTAGATGGGTCTGCATGAACAGGAGGTGCTGGACTTCCAAATATCCCTTCCAAACTGAACCATTCTGGGATTCTGTGTTTCTATACATTACAGTCTACTCCTAGGATACTCCTAGTGCAACATTTTCCTGTACCAGTAGCAGTCATTCTTCAATTGCCATAGAAACACTCCAAAAAATACACGCAACAGCATTTATAAATCAACTTCCAAGTCTAGTGCTAAGTACTGATGAGTACAATATTGAGTAGCTAACATCCAATAGAAGAATTGAGAAAAAAAAATATATAATGTCAACAACAACAACAACAAAAACACCATAATTGCATGCTTTCTTAAGTGGATAAGACTTAAGTCTCTGCTTTGAAACCATATCTTAAAACTTACTCTGGAGACTGAGAAAGGTAGTGCTTCCAAGGCCTTTTATCAACCATTCTGTTTTGAGCACAATATATTATCTCCTCAGTGCTGGCCAGACCAGCTGAAATCAAACACTTCTTTCAACACCAGGAATAGACTCATTTGAGTGATTTGATGCATTTCTCTGTGATGAACAGAGAGAAATCCATGACAATCTGGGAAATTAGTGTGTGTGTGCAGTCCTCTGTGGAATATGTTGTAGAGACTCCTTTTCTCTCTCACCAATCACTGAATTGCCTATAATGTTTTGCCTTGGATTTCACACTGAGTTGAACTGTTTTCCAACATAGATTGTAAACAATTTGAGGAGAACAAAGTCTTTACCCTCCCATACAAATATTTTTGGCAATTTACGTAAACCTTAAAGATTCAGCTCACTCTTTTGAATCTATGAATCTGCAGCCTTCAAGATATTCTTGTAATTTCCTAAACCAGGACAAGGAAATGTGAAGAATTCATGGGTTGAAATAAGAATGGATAATAAGAAAAGACATAAATGAAAAAGGGAGAGGAAAAAAAAAATAAAAGAAGTGAAAGAAAAGAGAAAAAATAAAAGCAATAACAACAAAATGAATAAAGAAAACAAATATTGGACAGTGCAATATAACTGAAGCCCAGCAGGCCCTCCAGTCAACACCCCTGACGTTTTATTGCTGAAGATGGCATAGTATGATTTAGAATATCCCTTTGTCCCGTTTTGGTCAGCTGTCCTGGTTCTGTCCCCCTCCACATCCTTGAGCTCCTCCAGCCTCCTCACTGGCTGGACAATGTGAGAAGCTGAAACATCCTTGGCTTTGTGTAAGCACTGGTCAGGAGCAACTGATATATCAGTGTATTATCTACATTACTCTCATACTAAATCCAAAATATAGCAGCATACCCAGATACTAGTAAGTAAATTAAATACATCTGAGCTGAAACCATGATGTAGACTCTGATAAATGAATTGGAAGAGACTTCAACAGGGAGAAGAAGAAAGAGCGTTCACAACTATTTTATCCAAAATGAGGCTGCTATTCTAATTTAATGGCTGTAGTACCTTCAAGACAATTGTTTTGATTTAGAGAGTGGCAAGTAAAATTCCCTAATATTGACATTATCTCCAGTCCCTCAGCAAACACAGCCTCTGCAAATGATTTCCTCTGTTCTGAATTTAATCTAATGAATCTATGAAGGGGTATGCTAACAATCAGCTTTAGCCTGGTTCTTTTCCTATGAAGATATTGTGATACAGAAAGAGGAAAGCATGTTCACCTGGTGGAGACTAAGAAAGTCCAGAAATCCTGGTATACTGAAGCTTTCAAAAGTGGGTGCTTCATAATGAAGAATTTCTTCTCTGATCCAATGCATCACATGAGACTAGGACAGATTAAAAGATTTCATGTCTTTCTCAGGTAAGTGAGAGATCATTTCAGAAGTATTCATTTTAAAACAAACAAACAAACAAAAGACAGAAGTAAAGTCCACTATTCAATGACCTGAATTTTAAAGAACATTTTTTTATGAAAATTTAGGAAGAGTTGGCACACATTTTAGTGTTGAAATCACTAAGCTGAATTTGTGCTTCTCCCTTTCATAGCATCTTAACTGCAGAACTTTTGTGTTACTAACAGGAGCACATTAAACAGTGAAAACGACCTATTCAGTCATTTGGAAAAGTGCACTGGAGTGTACAGAAGTCCTTGCAAAGAAGCCACTAAGACTGAGGAAAAGGCATTGCTTTGCAACATGTAAGCACTTTGTATCTAGTGAGGGGCAGGTGTTCACATTTCATCTCTTTTGTAGTGGTTGTATCAGACCCCGTCCTTATCCACGCTTTTTAGACCACGCTTTTATGTGACAGATATTTATCACATAACAATGAGGCAGTGTTACTAAATTACTAAAAGCCTAGGTCTAATTTGATTTTCCCTGGAGGAAGCACTCAAATTTAAGGCAGTGAAGAACATATTTCATAAGTGCCTACAGAATTGACTGTAGTATTTCATCTTTGATTATTCCTAAATCTGTTAAACCAAACAAACAAAAAGCCCAAATACATAAAGTAAATTGTAAAATGTTAGACTGGAAAACGAAAAGGGATGAAGATCCCTAAAAACAATATATTTCTTATTCATATTTAATTCCATTTGACTCTTAACAGAATCAGTTCTCTTCTCTTGTGCCTCTCTACATGAATTGGATGTAAAACTGTACAGTTGTATATCTCACTCTATAAAAGGTTACTTCATGCATAGAACAGGCATATGGCAAGAGTCATCATCTAAGAGTGAGTACTTCCTAATCTTATATTCTATTACCAATTAAATTCCATCTGAGGGAACATGAAATCCAGCACTTAAGTAGGTTAATGGAAGGAGTCTCTCCATCTTCTGATGCTGTTTGCAGGATAACGAATCATCTAACAGCTGCAGTCTCGCAATTAGTCCCTCAATATACATCACTAAAACAGGTAATACACATTAGTTCCTTAGCAAGCATTATGTAGCATGCAATTTTTCACTCAATACTGACTCACATTATAACTACAATCCATTCTTTAAAAGGAATTCTTTAAAATATTCAAACTTTTCCAGCATAAACAGAATTTTCAGTGTGTATAACTACTTTTTTTTTTTTTTGCACTGATTAATATATCATTTTATGCCAAGACAACTTCCAATATATAGATACTTCAATAAATCCTACTTTTCATAGAATAATTATTTTTAAGATGAAGTAACATGAAACACTGAAATTATGTGTTTTGTACTGTCTCTTCACTGGCAGTGCATTCATGAGACTACATGGATTTCTCCTTTATCTTGTGAAGATCAACAAAAGATAAATGTAGACACACTCCATCAGTGCAAGGACAGTCAGTATAACAAATTTGTCTTGTTATAATGTTGACTTCAGTAGCTTTATGAGTATCTCCAGTTATGCTGTTTATCTTCTCATACAGTGCAGGCTGGAAAATATTCTTATAGACATTCAAAAATTCCTTAGAAAAAGTTCAATTTTTGTAAAAGAACATTACTGATTTATTCTGATATTTTCTTTTAATGAGAAAACATAGTATACGATTAATTAAAAAATCATAGTTTATGATTTTTAAGAAATGAGCATGCAAAATGGTTTAAGAAAAATCCAGAAATCTTAAAATATATTTTTATACAAAACCATTTAATATTTTTAGGCTTCTGTTTAGGGACTGCTGAGTCACAGCCCAAACCACTGATTGGGCACCTGAAGGAAAGATCTGGTCAGTCCCGGGGAGCACAGGTGAAAGCCATTCACCTGTGTGACTGGAAGGGATGGAGCCTGGTTCTGCATTTTAGGGCTCAATGGCATCGAGGAAGGATCTTTTGTTAGGGATTACTCCTTTGTGGAGTTCTTTCCCTGCAAGCCTAGACCCATGCAGATGGGAGAGCATTTGTTTTTCCTTTCTTTTGTAAAAATTAGAAGTTCGTCAAGTTAAATTCCCTTCTAAAACAAAGAATTATGTAAAGTATTAGGAATGTAGATTTGAAGAGAAAAATACCTGCACTAAACAGTGAATTTTTCCAAGTTATTTCAGTATTCCCTGACCTTGGTATTCCTAATCTTGATGATCAGAAGGATAAGTCAAACTTTATTTTGACAAATAAACCGATAAATAGATTATATTCTAAAACTAATACCTACAATTGGTTTCATTGTCTCTATAAGCCATTGCTAGCTGGACCATCCTTCATATCTGTTGGTATATTTCAAGTATTTATTTTTCAGTAAAAGGTCCCTTCAAGCACTACATCTAATACGAGTAATTATGTCTGAACCTACTTAAAAAAGAAGTCTGTCCAATGTCTGACTCTAGAAAATCAGGAAAAAAAAATGAAGGAATGCAGATTAATTACAGAAAATTGTGAAAGATCTTTTAAAACACAGAAATATTTAGTAAGGTATCTGCATACTCAGTCAGATACAGTTGAGACTGTAGCACTTTTTTCTGTAACCCTGTGTGAAGCCTATTTCAATAATGTGGGGGCTAGGAGAAAACCAAAGAAGCAACAGTCAGTAGAAGGATAGGTGTCTAAAGAAACAGAAGTAATGTAATCCTGATATAAAGAGAATGAAGAGGAATAAAATGGAAAAGAAACAAAATCCAAACTAGATAATTATGCATGTAGTATGACTATTCCTTATTACATTTCTTGCTGATATGTTGAAACACAGAAGTGAGATAGGTGTAAGACATGAGTTCTGAATATACATGATAGAATTCCTATATAACATTTACATTTCCAAATTTTCCTGTAGTCACAGGGATTATAAAATACCCATGTGAACTGGAACTGGACTCTTTAGTCTAAAGCACATGAACACTACAAAAGAAGAACAATGAGTTGCTATACTGGCCATGATGCAACTGGAATGCATCCAAGGTATCAAAAGAGGAAAAAATTAATCCTACTGTTACAGTATTTGTTGAAGTTAACCGAGTCACAAAGAAACATTCACTGAACAATATCAGCCAGAGCAAGTTCATAAAATTGGCAATCTTTTCTCAATTCATGGTCAAAGAGAGATATTTTCATTGACTTTCATGTATTCAATGAACCCTTAGAACATTACTGTCCCCCCAGTTGCATTGTACATTCTTGACTGAGGAAAATGTATGGCTTAGTTCTTGATACTTTAAAAGCTATCACCAGGAATAAGCTGGCAGGCTTTTGTAAATCCGTATTTATTCATCGTGAATACATTGTTTGTTATCTTAATGGTATCTATGAAACACTGTGAATCACTATCTATTCCTATTAGGTCTACTTTCATATTTCTTCCCTCTCTTGTTTTCTCAGCTCCATTTGGAGAAGTTGATGAGGCTGAATGAAGACTGTAATAACAGTATTTAATGGGTATAGTTCCTGTTGGTAGACAAAGTCATAAATGCTGAGTAAGTAGCAGCAAATGTAGAGGTATGGTCTTAAAACAAATCAAAACCTTGCAAAATCTACAGTTAGCTTCCATCCTAAGAAAGTGACTTCCTTTTTTCAAATGAGTGAAATTCTTTCTTCTTTAAAAAGCATTACAGTTTTACTTTTATAACCTTATCACTTTACTTGAATTTTTCATCAAATGTATTGTTTAGACAATTAAGTGTTTATAAAGGTACAGATTAGCCAAAACAAAACAAACAAACAAAAAAAAAACATGTGTAACAATTTCCCTTGGTTACGGAGAACTTAACAACTCTAAATTGTGTTATAAATCTGGGATTTTTAAGATACTGTTTGTAATTCATCTATAATTTTTAATTTGAGGATTCTGTAATTTGATTTTTCTGTTATGTCCTGGCAAAACAGTTTAATCTAGGGCTAACTGAACTTTCCATGAAATACAATGTCAGAGTCAGTTTTTCACAAAGAATGAGAAATGCAAGAACTTTGGACACCTTCTGATATAACAATACATTCTTTTTAATACATGTATTTGATGGACTGAGTAAACATCATGTATTATGAAAGAGAAATTTCAACAACTGAATGTGTGTACTTTTCCTATCCTTCTATATTGTACTTTTTATCAAGTTATTTTATCAATAGTGTTAGTAAAATTATAAATCGCATAATTACGGAGCTCCAGATTTCATATATAACCATTATTCTTTCCACATCCTTCCCTTTTACATAGCAAACGAAGCCAACAAACACAAATCCTCTCCTCTTCCTCAAAAATTTTAAACCATTACTGTTCTTGAGGCAACTGTTTTTCCCCACCTTGCTACAATCATTCCATACATTCCTCTTGCAGCCCTCAATGATTTTTGCTTCCATCTTCTGACCCCCAGACTTCATCCATCTCTTTCTTATTTCCTCTTGTTTTTCAACTCAGGTTGTTCTTCTGATATCTTCTGAAACATTTGATTTTTTTGGCATAACTTTGTTTCCACATATTTTTTAGAAATGGAATAATACTGATGCATGCATTTGCATAATATTCACTTAATTTAAAAGTTTCTACTGTGCAGCATTATCTGTATAAGTAAAGTACAATGAAACATAATTAATAGTATTGGGCTACAGCCTAAATTAGTGAAAGGAGAATATGAAGTCACCAACAAATGGACTAAAGTGAACTAATATTCATTAGAATATAATCAGAAGTAAAAGATATGACCTATTAATAGATTAATTTCAGGGAGAAGAAATTAGCTGTAGGAAGAAAAAATATATATATTTGATGCAAGCAGCAGTAATATAAGGTCAAACTAAACATTTGAATCATAACCTACCAATAAAACACTCATTTTGGGTATGCACTTTGCAAACATAATAACCTACTTGGCATTGCTTTTGGATGATTAATTCTCTCCAGGTATAACTCAGGTACTTTCACTTACACGCTTCAATACCCATACTCATCAGTCAAGTCATTGCATACATTTTTTTTCCTAATCATTTCAACTACTATGAGCCATACTGAATATATGGGTAATACAGCAGAGGGGTAAAATATCCACCCAATCTGTTTATTGCAGTAACTATAGATAATACAGTAGCAGTGCATAATAATGAACTAGATCCTTCACTGGTCTAATGACTTCAGTTTAAGTTGTTGGCTGATGATCTGGATTTATACTTAATTAGTGAATCACTTACTCATGGCAAAGAAGCAATTTGTTAAATAAACAAATGAAAGAGTAATAAATGTGTTAAGGAACAGGTATAACAATGTCCTGGTTTCAGTTGGGACAGAGTTGATTTTCCCTTCATAGCAGCTGGTATGAATATATGGTTTGGCTTTAGAAGAAAAACAATTCTGATAACACACCAGCCTTTTAATTACTGCTGAGCAGTGCTGTATGGAGCCAAAGACATTACAGTTTCTCAGCTTCTTGTACTGTCTTGCAAGTGAGGGAGCTGGGGGACGTAAGAGACAGAACCAGGACATCTGGCCTAAATTGGAGAAAAGAATATTTCACACCATATGACATCATGACAAAAAAACACCTTGAAATATGGTTGTGACTGGCTGGGTATTCATCAAGGATTGTTAATTGGTAACAATTGTTTTGGGCATGTATAAACAATACACATGTGTATATATATATATACACATATACAAATATATATATAAAATTATCATTACTATTATCTTTTTTTCCTCTTCCTTTTCTACTTTTCTGCCAGTTTTTATCTCAGCAACGAGTTCAATTTTTATTTTATGTTTTTTCATTCTCTTCCTCTCTTCCCTGCTGGGAAGGTGGGAATGAGCACATGACTGTGGGGTACTTAGCTACCTACCAGAAAAACCACAACAGACTATTACAGATTTTCACTCTTTCCTTGAATATCTAAAGTCTCTGGCAGGACAATTAGCCATACAATAGTGTTTCTTCATGGCATCTGGTTGAAATTTATAGGGAATTTGTCAACGAGGGCCTAATTAATCTCTAATTAATAGGAGATATGTTAATCAAGAATCCATTAATGAGAGTATTCTATTTTTTTTATTTGGTGTTTTTTTATTTTTTTATTTTTTTACATATTATCAATTCTTTTCTTTCTCTGCCAAGACTGTTCTATATGAGGAAAATATTTACATGCACTGAATTTTAGCCACTTGTGTCTTTATTCCCTGATGACTTATGACACAACACTAGAATTCTACTAGCCCCCAAATAGCTACAAGTATTTCATGTATAATCAAATAGACTTTACAGGGTTATAGCTAAGGTTGCTAAGCTTTCAGCCATTCTGCTTGCTGAGGTTAAACTACCTCCCATTTNAGTTTCTCAGCTTCTTGTACTGTCTTGCAAGTGAGGGAGCTGGGGGACGTAAGAGACAGAACCAGGACATCTGGCCTAAATTGGAGAAAAGAATATTTCACACCATATGACATCATGACAAAAAAACACCTTGAAATATGGTTGTGACTGGCTGGGTATTCATCAAGGATTGTTAATTGGTAACAATTGTTTTGGGCATGTATAAACAATACACATGTGTATATATATATATACACATATACAAATATATATATAAAATTATCATTACTATTATCTTTTTTTCCTCTTCCTTTTCTACTTTTCTGCCAGTTTTTATCTCAGCAACGAGTTCAATTTTTATTTTATGTTTTTTCATTCTCTTCCTCTCTTCCCTGCTGGGAAGGTGGGAATGAGCACATGACTGTGGGGTACTTAGCTACCTACCAGAAAAACCACAACAGACTATTACAGATTTTCACTCTTTCCTTGAATATCTAAAGTCTCTGGCAGGACAATTAGCCATACAATAGTGTTTCTTCATGGCATCTGGTTGAAATTTATAGGGAATTTGTCAACGAGGGCCTAATTAATCTCTAATTAATAGGAGATATGTTAATCAAGAATCCATTAATGAGAGTATTCTATTTTTTTTATTTGGTGTTTTTTTATTTTTTTATTTTTTTACATATTATCAATTCTTTTCTTTCTCTGCCAAGACTGTTCTATATGAGGAAAATATTTACATGCACTGAATTTTAGCCACTTGTGTCTTTATTCCCTGATGACTTATGACACAACACTAGAATTCTACTAGCCCCCAAATAGCTACAAGTATTTCATGTATAATCAAATAGACTTTACAGGGTTATAGCTAAGGTTGCTAAGCTTTCAGCCATTCTGCTTGCTGAGGTTAAACTACCTCCCATTTACAGTATTTATGACAATTTTTTTTATAAATGATAAAACTTCAGACTTTACATTAAAATTCACCAAAACACAATGTTCCATATTCTTCTGTGGTTTAGAATAAAAAATAATTTTAGATAGCTACTATATATTGTGATTTCATAGCTTACAGTACCTGTAGCTTGGATGCTCTAGATCTTGTCCTAGAATAGCATACAGTCAGCTAAAGATCACTACATTTCAGAAGGAAACAAAATCAGTTAGTAAACACCTCTTTACAAATACCTATATATTGTGTATTAATTAGTTAAATTTTAAGTCAAAAGTATGTTCCAAAAGAGTTCAAGTATGCTGTAGGAAAAATAGTCACTCTGCAGGGAAAGGAGATTTACAGCTTTCAATATAGGTGCTGGTGATTTGACTACCATCTGCTTGAAATTTGTTATTTTTTTTTTAAATCAAGTCACAATTTCCCTTGAAAGGTATTCTCCTGGAAATTTAGGTGCTTAATTACCTCATTCATATTTAAAAATTACAGCCCATGCTCTTTATCATCAAAAGATTTTTAGTGTACTAGTATGTGCTGCTTGTCTTCTTGTTTTTCTGAAGTTACTTCACATTCTGCAGAAATACACAAATGTAAGCACTTAATTAAACTTCATTTTTAAAGATTAATCATATTGATTCTAATGAGTGTATTTTCATAACAATAAGCTACGTAGCTGATCAGAAAAAAACTACTCTACATTTCAGTATTTAGTGTAGATTTCTTAGAAGACAGTCAACTGACACATGAAACAATGTAGAGATAATTACCTAAACAAGAATTACTGGATTTACTCAGTTTCACAGACGATTACTTATTTTTATCTCACATATCTGAACTATCTTAAAATAGACCTTTATCTTTTTCTCATAAAATTAGTTGGATGAGTGCTTGCTTTGTTATAATTGAATGAAAGCGAGTTCTGAAAAGCTGGTAAACTAATAGCAAGTGCATCTGTTCTAAACATCCAAAAGCAGGCAAGAATATAGGAAGACAAAGAAAGGCAACACTCTACACTTCAATTTCTAAAATTCATAAAATAGATGTATCTTTCTGGGTGAGTTTTCTTCTTCATTCAACTGTGAAATAAACGTAGATTGATCTCTATAAATCTATCGGTTTTTCAGCATTGCTTTTATCTTCAGCATTCAGGCATCCTGCTTTTATTACAAAACTCCTACAACTGTTTTTGATTGTGGAGAGAATCCACTGATGAGTATCACTTTATAGTCTCTTCTATGTAGATAGTAAAACAATACAAAAATTACAGCAACCACACATTTGCAATGAGAGAAAAATACAAGTTGCTAGATAGGTTTAGCTTGTTGCTAAAGTTAATGAGCAGCTTCTGAAAGGATAGAAAATGCCATGATAGCGATCATATTATTTATATATATATTCCAAACTGAATTATCTGCAGTACTGGGTTTATCTGGGATGAGTTAACTTTCCCTTCAGTAGCCAATAGTGTTGTACTCAGCACTTGTGTCTGGAATGGTATTGATGTTACATCAAAGTTTTGTCTATTGCTAAACAGTTCTGGCACAGCATCAAGACTGTCTCCAACCTCCCTCAAAGTCAGTAGGAAAAAGATGTGGAGGGAATATCACCAGGGCAGCTGACCTAATCCAAACAAAGGGAGATTCCATACTATACAATGTCACACACACCAATGAAAGCAGGTAAAGGAAAAGAAGGGCTTGGGTTCTTGTTATTAAAGCATCTGTGCTCCCAAACACCTTCCATGCTTATTGGTGCTCTGCTTCCCAAGATGCAATCAAAAATCACTTACTGATGGGAAGTAAAAAATAATTTTTCTCTCTATGCTTCTGCACAGGTTTTTCCTTTTTTTTTTTTTTTGTAATTTTTACTTCTTTTCATTTTAATTAAATTGTCTATATCTCAGCACATTAGATGATGACTTTTTTTTCCTATTCTCATCATGTTTTCTCCCTGCCCTCTTCCTTTGAGGAGAGGGAGTGGAAGAGTGGTGTGGTGGAACATATTTTTACACTGGTATGAAATCACCACTATTAACAATTAAGGTGCAAAAAAAAATAAAAGCAGTAGCAAAAAACTGGAAAGCACTCTTCTTATTAAAAAGTAAAAGGTTAGCAATGGGAAGATACAAGGTATGCAAAACAATCTTTCAAAATGGTTGTTTTAATCGTTTTCAGATTTTTATAGTATATATCAAAACAAAGAGGAGAGTCTAATATGTATTTAATAAGCTACTAGGAAAAAATAGTGAGAGCATTAGAAACATAGACCAACAAAGATTTTGAATATGTTGGGAAAATAAAGCAGTCTGTGCTCACAAAAAATCAAACAAACAAACAATCAGAACCTATATCCAATATACAGGGTAAGCCTAATTTGCAAATGGCTATTAAAAGGAGCATTTTTAAAAGACTCCCAGAGATTTGCACAATACTAAACCCAGTCAGAACTTTCAAAGCAAGAGTCATCATAGACAACCAACAAAAATAAATGAATAGCTCTTATTATATAAACTTATCATTATACTTCTGAAGTGAAGTCTGTGTTTAATTGCTGCACCAAATGTACATCTCCACTGCCTTAAGAGAGACAGTAAAATACTGAAAAAATTACTAGGTATTCTGCCTAGCCAGTCTCCTGAGTAAGATCACTCTATCCCTTTCTAGTCAGCCAGTAAAAATTGCTTGTATTTGAAGTTATGCAGTCAGAAATTGCGAGTCAGGTTAAAGGATGCCATTTATAGCCTGAACTGACAACTGACATATTCTGTCTATATTTAATTTAATCCCTTCTGCCTCTGAATATACTAAAGAAATTAGCACTCAAACTCTTTTTCTTATTTAAAGTGTCTTCAAAGCCATATATACCATTACCTGATTTCACTGATTTGAATATTGTTACCCTTTACTCTTCAACACCAGCTTCCTGTCATCTGTCAGTGCTTTCAGGTGCTTTATTTAAGGATAAATTTGGATTTTGAAATCACTACTGAAGTTGTACTTATGAGGATACAAAATTGCTGTGTTTAAGATACTCCCTGGCTATTTTTCTGTAGAAATAGTGAAACTGATAAGGAGTCAGTATCTGCTTGGTTCTCACCATGACATAGATATTAGCTGAATTTCTGCATCTGGACGTCCAAAACTAAACAATTTTCCTAGGATATGTTGTCCTGGTATAGCCAACAGAGTTCATGTCATGAATTTCATATACAGGCTTTATATCTTGTATTTTACCACAGCCATATTTAAGGAGATTGATTTAAAATGATGTGTGGCTAATACTGCATTATTTTTCAGCTTCTAGTATATTTCCTGTCCTTCCTAATCTGCGATCAACTCTTCTTAAACTCAAAAAGTTAAATGATAAATCTAAAAATTCTAAAATTTTTGAATTCTGATAAATTCAAAAAAGAGTTTTTCTATAGTGTGAAAGCCTTCTCAATATCCACATTTGTTTCTATTTTTATGTATCACACATTTTATCAGAATATATGTATCAGTATATGCAATATAAAGCACATATTTTCTCCATGCAATACAGCATGTACGTGTCTGTTACTGTACTGTTTCAACATTCTCATTGTTATGTGTTAGGTTTGCCACTTCAAAATAATAAAAATAAAGGAAAGAGTGACTCTTAGAAATGACAATGTCTTGGTCCTTCGTTAGATCTCCTTATTTCCCTCAGCAGTTCAGTCAGGCTTCTTCAATCTATGTCTTGAAAAAAGCAAAATAAAAATTTAACAGCTTCCATAATACCTCTGTATATTCTTTAGCCTTTCATTTTTCCCTTCTTTGCCACAGATCTTTCTTATAGCTTCACATTCCTCTTCCCTCCTGTGCAGGGATTAAACACAGCTTCAAGGATCTAAAAGAGTTATTCCCAGCAGATGTGGGTTTTAGGTACTGTGTCAGTACATATTATGTAAGTATATGGAATATTTATTACAGTGAGAGACATCTGAAAGGTGTAGCAAGGACTGTTCCCACATATGCATTAAAAGAGCCTCATTATGTTAGAAACAAAGATTAGTTCTCCCATATGAAAGTATACAGATTTAAATGCCTTGAAACAGTATCAATCGTTACAAACATTACATTAAAAATACCTTGTTAATGACAATATTATGGTCAGAGAATATACAGTAAACTTCATCTCTTGAAAATCTTCTCTTGCACAGGACTTATCACATAATTATATTTTTTTAGATACAATCTACAAAATTCTGCTACTGTAGAGTTTTATCTGAGCTGTGTTCTGAAATCTTTTTTCAACCAATCCTTCTATAACTATTTAAACTCATATCTAAATTCTAAGCAAATTCTGGTGAAGTTAGGGCCAGCCTAAGGATATTTCTGGTTAAACATCCTGGTAACACACGATTGAATAGTGAAATATAAAGAATAACTTCAGAAATTTACTGATACTTATGTGAATTTAAGATAAATCAGAAAGAGCTGCCAAATTCCCACATGAACAAGCATATCTCAAAAACTGTGATGAAATTCAAATGCAGTGAATTCCTTTCCAATTAAATGTGTTGTAGATATGACCATGGACATTTATACAATTCATTTGAGAAAAGTTACTGTTTATCACATTGTTTAATGCAAAAAGATGGTAATAAAACTACTAAGAGTAGAACCACATTTCTGTATTTTTACGGTAATTATAGCTGTTTTCTTAGTCTTTATGTTACAGCCAGAGCCCGCAGATGTTGTTCAAAATTTATTCACAACATCTTATAAGCACTTACTTATAAGTATATACTTATAAACTGTAGTATCATAATATCATAGAATCACCAGGGTTGGAAAGGACCTACAAGACCATCCAGTCCAACCTTCCACCTACCACCAATAGTTCTCCCTAAACCATGTTCCTCAACACAATGTCTAAATGTTCCTTGAACATCTCCAGGGTCAGTGACTCTACCACCTCCCTGGGCAGCCCATTCCAGCACCTGACCACTCTTTCAGAGAGTAAGTGTTTCCTAACATCTCTCCTTTAACTAGTGATAGCACCAGAGGGAATGGCCTAAAGTGGTACCAGGGGAGATTCAGACTGGATGTTGGGGAAAATCTCTGAAAGAGTGCCTAGGCACTGGAGTAGGCTGCCTGGAGAGGTAGTGGAGCTGCTGAGGTGTTGAAGAAATGTTTAGTTGATGTACTAAGGAACATGGTTTAGTGGGAAATATTGGCGATAGGAGGACAGTTGGACTGGATGATCTTGGAGGTCTTTTCCAACTTTGGTGATTCTATGATTCTATACTTAAAAATTTCAAATAGAACAAATCTAATTCACTACAGTAAAGATAGTCTCCATTGCAGACACATTTAAATATATGTGGGTATGCTTGTGAACAACCCAAATGGGTTATAATCAATCTCAGTTAAAATAATGTGGTATTTAAGCTTAAGAATAAAATCCAAATTTTACTAGTTACAATTATGAGCATGCAGCCTAAATGCTGCTCTACTGAAATTGAAGTCAGGTTAGAAGCATAGTTATATTTATCTCAGAAGTAAGAGTTTATCTGTACTTTAAACAATTTACTTATTTGCTTTCCTTGCTAAGTATTATTTCGAATAACACCTTTAGCATCACAAATTGCATACATCTAATCAAAATTTAAGGAAGTAACTAACTGTAAGTAGGTGGTGAGTTTTCATTCATTTTAAGAGGAAACAGTCTTCTGTACCATTAAAGGAGGGGAGAAGAAAAGGAAAAGGAAAGGGAAAGGGATAATCTGTTACAATTCAGAGACTGACTGGATTGTAAAATGATCACTTTTTCCATTATTTTCAAATGATCTCTCAGCCCAGCTCTATATAAATGGAAATTTCAGGACAAAGAAAAAAGACCCAGAGCTTCTGTTGCCCAAATAAACTTAAAATAAAAAATCTACCTGCATTGTGTAAGGTTACAGCAAACATGGAAATGAAACACCTGGTCTCCTCTGCAAAAACTGATAGCATGTTTTATGCAGATATCTTTACTGACAGTTTTAAGCACAAGTGAATAATAACATAAGGTTCTGTCTGTCATCAAATGTCTTAGCATCATTTTTCTTCATTCTCTGTGCCATTTTATTGTTAATTCATTTTTAAAAACAGCTTGTTTCTTTAACCTATCAAAGTTTGTTTACCTCCTCTTCCCTCATTCCCCCCAGGAATGTCTTACACACTGATTTGATTTGTGCCTAGACAGTGAATTGTATTTTATTCTAAATGTCAGATTTCCATGTGCTGTGTACTTATTCGTAGATACTTTCATCTCTTCATGCTAAATGGGATTTTTTCATGCTTCAAGGCTTGGATAGTTTTCTTTGAAAGGAAAAAATAAAAATAAAAAAAAAGAAAACCAATTATCATATTCTTATGCATATGATCATTGATATGGAAAGGTTAGTGTTAAAATTCTTGGAAATGTGTGGCCAAGCTGGATCTTACTTTAAAATATAAATCTACCTTGTACATATTCTTGAACAAGTAAGGTCTAGTGTTCCCCCATTAATTTTGTAGGAGAGAGAGGGGAGAGGGAGAAGGAAGCAGATATCTATTTATTCTTGTCCTAAGCTTGACTGTGATAGTAACTGATATTTTAATAACTGACCAAACTTGCATAAATGTTAAGTGTATTCTGGAATCTTTGAAGTATTAAACTGTTGATTTACTACATGAACTACTAGCTAGCCAACTGCCTTTTAGATGTAAATATCTTATCCTATATGTATATATATATATCTTGTCCTATATATCCTATACTATTCAGTTCTGTTTCAGTGTTTGTGAAATAATCATTTTTGGTCAGCAAACACCTGGAAGCAGTCATAATATCAAACATCTGACCTAGCCCCAGATCATTTTAAAATCTAATAGAATTAGCAAGTTCATTCTGATAACCTCCCTATTGATGTCCGCAGTTTTCACCAAAGAATTTGTACAGGACACTAGAAAAGCCAAAACTAAAAGATAAAGAGCTTTAAAAGACGAGATGTTTCTACATAAATTTCACTACAATTGATCAGATTCCCCCATTATTTCACTAAAATGTACTTTTACACAGATAACGAGATGCATTTGAAAAATAAAATGGATTCTTACTTAAAATAAATAATTAAATAAATAAAATATTTTCAAAAAGCATTTTAATCATAAGAAAATTAACTCAGCTTATTTACTGTAGCTGTGGCTACACCAAAAGACACATGGGATTTGCTCCAATTTTTATATTATTAAATGCTGAAACTAATACTTAAGGTGGACTTAAAGAAGGCACTGTATCCTTTTGGATTCGCATCAGCATGATGGATCTGAAACACTTCATTAGTATTAGTATACTATGTGGTCATGTCA
>VXAB01006016.1:860235-909303 GCA_013399175.1 Odontophorus gujanensis | reverse complement strand
GGCCTCACCAGGGCAGAATAGAGTTCAAATGTTTGAACTCTGGCAGTTTAGGGCTGCGTCCACTGCCCTGTGCTGCCCGTTCTATGCCCATGTTTCCCTAACACCCCACAACCCTCCCCTCACTCAGCTCCACGCCATTCCCTCCAGCCCTGTTGTTGTCACTGTCACACAACTGCAGGGCTCCCTGTGAGGAGCTACAGGCTGCCATGAGGTCTCCCCTCAGTCTGCACTCCTTCGTGCCATGACAAACCACGGGAACTCAACCACTCCTCACACATCTTTCCCTCCAGACCCCTTCCCCAAACTCATAGCCTTCCTTTGGACACTAATAGCTTTGTGTCCTTCTTACACTGTGGTACCCAAAACTGCATCCAGGCAAGACAGTGTATCGCAGAGCAGAGTAGCTGGCAATGCTGGGTCAGGTGCTTGGCCTGGAAAACGTGGATAAAGTATTTCTCACGAGATGTCTTCAGGATAGATAATATCTATCGTTAACCACTAAAGCAGCATCAGCTTTCTGTTCCAGAAGGTATTTCAGAGTGTGCTCATTGTCACGTCTTTCAGCGGTAGTGCAGAAGTGCCCTTACTGGGCAGGGAGGTGAGCTCTCCTTCCTCTCTGTCTGGCCAGGACACTCTCCCATCCTGCCTGGGGGCGACCTGGCTGTGCTCATGCTTCTGTCACCTTTTGGCAGCCTGACAGCAGAGCAGTATGTCTGGACACGAAGCCTTTGGTGCTGGGGAAACTTCTTTCTCTTCACAGTGCTGCAGTGCTTTTCAGCACTGTTGACTACAGCGCTGTTTTCAGGTTGGACTGAGTTCAGGACTTCCGTCATTATCCCCAGGTCATGGCTCCAGAATATCCAGAAGACATTTCATTCCATCTGCAGAAGCTTCCCTGCAGCAGCCCGTGCTGGGGAGCAGGGTTTGGCCACCTTTTGCAGTCTGGCATGGACGTCACTGTGTTCCCCTTGAGGCCAAAGCGGGATCACTGCAGGCACACTGACTGTGAAAAGAAGGACTGATTCTCAGCCCACCTCAATCATCACCCTAATTTTCTGCACCCTGAGGATCAATGGCTGTACATGAAGGAGCAGCAATGTGAGGCAAGAGTGGTTCTTCCTCCTCCACCTTACTACCCTCTGCTTTTCAGTGCCCTGGCACAGCAAGATTAGGCAGAATGTTTCTTGTCTAAGCGGCTTGCTTGTCCAGCGGTGAACGCCCTTGAAAAACTGCCTACTTGGCATATGCTTAGAGTCAGCTCTACGTAAGCCATCTCTCAACCAAAACCATCCCAAGATTACAAGGCAGCACTCTATGTAGACTGACGTACCCCACTTTTAGCGGCTCAGTCCATGTTTTTCTCCGTGCTACCCGCACAGCTCCAGGATCCAAGCTATCCTCTCTGCAGCTACTTTAGGTATCCATACACTCAGCTGTGTTACTGAATTTAGACAAAACTGGAATAGCCAGGCACATTTTGTGAGCTGCCTTTTCCAGCATTCTTCCAGAGAAACATGTGCCTAAGATCTTTCGTTGAAACAAGACAGTCCACTTTTCTCACAGAAGACGAAATAACAAAAGGATTGCATATTTTAGTCGTGATTTTTAATGCAGCCGTGGGAGTAACTCAGCTGCTCCAATGATTGCTTGAAGAATTAAATAATAATAATAATAATGCTACCTTCTTCTGTGCAATATATTCCATCCATAGATAGAGATATGGGATAGGACATGTTGTTATTCTCATTTAAGAAGATCCAGACACTGTTGCAATACTAGTAATGCAGGTTAGCAGTCACTTGCACATACACCCTAAGAAATTCACACCACTCCAAAATCCTAGCATAGCTCCGTCAATGAAAATAGGGTTTCCACCTCAATGTCATCAATCACCCTGGATGTTGATGGGAAGCTAGAATTCAACATTAGATATCCTTGAACAGATCATGAGTTCAAATCCAAATTCCCATATCTTATTCTAAGGCTACACCTGATAGCAAAGCCCCAAATCACACCTGCTTACTGTGTTTTCAAAAGAAATGGTTCAGACTCTTTTTGCATATAGATTTAAAAAAAAAAAAAAAAGCAATTTCCTCATGTGGAATGAGGGTAATATTGCTCACTTGGGCTCAGTGCTGTCATAAGGATTATTTTTGTATTGCTGTTTTTCTCTCAGCCTTTCTCTGTGTTTGCGCATGCTATTTCTGTGCAGGTTAAAATGCAACACAGTTACACCCCGGAGTGAATTATACTACAGTTTGAAGAGCAATTCAGTAAATAGAAAACATTTTTGAGCACAAAAGTAAAGCAGCATTGTGCTACAATTTTGGAGCAGGGAGCAAAGAGTAACATTACTAGGTGAAGCCACAGCAGGGGACTTAAATAGCAGAGGAATGTGCTGTGTTGAGCCAGGACATTGAAACTGCTGGCACTGCAACTGCAGGGAAAATATTCTGCAGAACTTCAGTGACAAGTGGCCAAAACTGGCCATGGTTTGCTGCTATTCTGCTATTCCTGTTAGACAATTTAAAGCTAGAAGCACATGAGGAGCCTGGATCATGCAGCCATTTCTCTGTCACATCGGGTACAATGGCATGCAGTCCCTTAGTGAAAGGGACCATGCTCCAACTTAAAAACAGGTTGCGTTTTCTGACTGTTGCTCCTTCTGTCCGTGTCCCTGTTGGTCAGAAGCCTTCTCATCATTTCTATTGCCAGTTTGTTCCTTCATGTTCTGGCACCAGCACTGGCTCCCATTTCAGAAGCTGTTCCGCTCACGGCTCTTCACTTCAGGATTTTTATAGATACCATTCTTGGCTCCTTTTCCCCCGAGCTCCTCAGGACTGGTTTTTCAATCTTCTTTCCTAAATGACTCTCCATTTACCTTGGACCTCTTTTCTGAATCTGCTCTGGTTTAAATTAATCTTGAAGCGCATATGGATGACCCAAAGCAGTTATAGCATTAAGAGGGAGGAGGTCTCACCGATGCAATGACACTGAAAGTCCCCATTTCTCACTGAAATTTGTCACCTGTTGATCCTAAGATTGCATTTATCTTTTCGTAACTAAACGGTGGTAATGGCCTCTTATTTCTCCTCCATTTGTGCTTCCATCGGTAAGTTCCCTAGCAAGATCAGAAACTTGTTACTATTCTCCTGTCAGTTTCCAATTCTCCTGTGTTTGCCCCAACTCCCAGCCCGCGTACAGCTTTCTGATTCATTTGTTCTTAACCAGCATTTCTGATACTGGGAAACCAAGGCAGTTTCATAACCTCTAAAAGACATGTTCATGCTTGTTATTTTACTCACACCCACCTAACCCATTTTTCCTCCTTCCCAGTTCAGGAAACAAGCCCTAGACTACATATAATTATAGTCTGTGTAGTTATAAATGAACGTGCCTTCTGTGTTTTACACCTACATTTTAAATGGCGTTGAGAAGAGCACGCCTGATAACCTCAGTTACAGGACATAGAAGAACCAGAGAATGACAGACACTGCTAGCATTGCAGCACATGGGCCTCCCATCTGCTTCTGTCAAGGAAGCGGAGGTTACCCACACACACGTGTAAGGGATGTATATTTTCTGCTGGGAACATTTTCCAGTGAGGAACCTGTGCTGGTGTGTAGGTACACGTGGCTTTCAGACAGATGAGTGCTGCTCCTTTACTGAAATGCACAACAAGCTGCAACTGTTTCAGAGTCAGATCACCTTCACTAACACGTCTCATGGGTTATTTGCCACGCTGACCGTGTCCAAACCAGATCTCAAACTGCCTTGCTCCTCAGTGAAGCACACTGCATGAGTCTCTGTGACAGCCCTGCAGAGCGAGGAGGGGTTGGAAGCATGGCTTCATTGTGAGTTCATCTCCATTTATTCCTGAGGATGTAGCAAATAGCTGTTGTCCATGCTCATGTGCTAAATGTCATTAGCATCTCTTCTTCCGTGCCACCACGGTGGGAGCACTGCTAACGCAAACAGTTCACAAAAGGAAACTTGACCTTACATGACTTGCACCTAAGTCCATTCAAATTTCTGTCACAAATGTTTTGATACTGCCTAAGGCCAGAGAGATTTTCCACTCCTGTGAGTCTGTTTCATACAAACTAAAACACTTCAAATCAGCAATGGAGATTATCTTCTCATCCTGCCAAAGGTTTCAGTGTTTGGCAGGTATCTGACCCACACATACACACCCAGGACACAGTTTGGATTTAGGATGCATGAACATCCATCCACACAGCACATTCAAACATCTCCAGTTTGTAACAGTTGTCTGACCATGGCATTCGGAGGGATCCTTCAGCTGGGTTGGTGGGTGTTTCACTGAGCAAGAGCAGCATCTGTCTCAACCAGACTTTGAAGAAAGCATCTAGCTCCGGCATTGATTAGCTGCAGCTCACCTTGCTTGCTCACAGGTACCAGCAGGAAGCGTCAGGCAGTCAGCAGATTAGTAAAGCCAGATAGCCTGAGTATATCCCTGACTGTCTGGATGATTCTCTACCACTGGGTATTTGTGCACAGAGTGGTCTCGGGAGGTGTTTTCAGACACCATGCCCTCTGTCTGATGGCTCACTGGCAGTGCTGCTCTTGACCAACTCAAAGGGAAAAGGCTCTGAAGTAATACAATGTTTTCCTTGAGACAACTTAAAAGAACTTAACAAAACTAGGAAAAGCCTTCAGACATCATGTTTTAGTTGTAAAAGCTCCTCCTGATTTCATATACGCTTACATAGGTGTTTTGATGCTCTATTAGTTCTTTCAATAATCTTTTTTTCTCAAAAACACCCAGCTTTTCTGAGCATCTTTCCCACAATGAACCAAAATACTTATGGAAAAAAAAGGAGAATATCATGTGGGGAATGAAAAAAAATCCATTAGCACATTCCAAAAGTATATTATTAAAATCAATAACAGTTTATTTTTTCCCCTAAAAACGCATCATTCTGCAGAATGGCCTTTTAAATCTTTGATTTCACTTTAAGAGTGATGAAGCAACATTAACCTTTAGACTTTCAGTTTATCTGTGCATAAATAAAGGATTTCTTAAGGAAAACAACCCTTTCGTGTAACTCCAAGAAAGTTTACACAAGCAACAGCAGATCTTAGGAGCAAACTCACAAACTGCAGAAAACCCTACACAGTATTTGGATGGGGCATCTGCAGGTTAGCAAGGCTACAATGTGCAGAGATGCCTCTGCTTCCCAAAACTGGGAATTCCTCCATCGCAGGCTAGCACGTTGTAACCAAGGGGCAGAACTCTGCTCCTGTGCTAATGGAGCTGCAACAGCTCATGCTGGTGGAAGTTCTGGCAATATCCAGCTCTGTGGGTAGGTAGAACACCCGTCTGCACAACGAATGATTCCTGACATCCTTGCAGCTCATTTCCCCCATTAGTGTATTTCCAGGCACTTGAAATTTCCTTTCTCTCAATAGCTATGATCCATCATTATAAGAACGAGCAGAACAGAAAAAGCAGAATGGCCAGTTTTGCTTTAGCTCCATTGACCACTCTGGATTTACATTAGAGAGGACTCTGGAGTAATAAATTTGCATTTGCACATTACCAGGATTGTGCTTTAATTCCTCCCACCCCAACTGCTATTGATTTCCCATGTGCTGGAGCAGCTCAATGCAGCTGCTTTGGGCCCGCATCAGTGCAGGAGCAGGGGGATGTGCTGATGCATCTCAGGAAAGGGTGGGGGCGGCTCCTGCTGAACCCATCCCATTATTCCTTCCTCCTGAAGCATCAGAGAGGAAGGAATCTGGAGCAAACTTCAGGTAGATGCCATAATACAGCCTAACAAAGCAATCAATTTGTAAATGGAAATCAGTGGAATTATAAATGTCATCACCAGCTCTGTGAAAGCAGAGAATAGGACATAGGGATGCACAGGGTGACTTCCAGTTTGGAGGTTTCACTTCTGTTTTCAAGGGAAAATCAGCAGTGTTTAAGACTCCTTTCTTTCCTGCAGCAGGAAGAAGGACTGAGCCAAAGTTCATCAAGGTGTAATAAATATTATTAACCTCCTAGGGCATAAAAAGGTTGGACAACATTTTTGTAGCATTGGGTGAGCCACAGGAATATTTCATTAATTGTGGATGGCATTCAGAGCACAGCTGTAAAGATCAGCAGAGGAAGTATTCAGTTTGTGTGCAGAATGATGAAAGGATGCTGCCTGCGTGTGTGGGTACGGCAACCTACAGCTCTCACAGGAATGTGGGCATCTTTGAGGAAGATGCTTTGGTTAGGGCAGTTAATTACTGCTATGTAATTTGGAAAAAAAAAAAAAAAAAAGACTGAATTAAGTCAAGGGAAATTGGATAGAAATACAGGCAGCCTGAAGACACAAGCCACGCTTACGGGAACTCTTCTTTTTTGGAAGCAGATCACCCACCTGCCTCTTCCATATGAAATGAGAGATCTTAAAGATCACTGAAGAGGAGGGAATCAAGAGCAATGCATTTGTTAGCAAGTCATAAATTTGCAGTGAGGAAGCGAGGGGAGCTGAAAAAGAATGAACTTGAAATTCACAGGGGCACAAGGCATCCTGGAACCTCGAGCTGCTTGCCTGGTGGCACAAAGCCATCAGCTGGGAGATGCGGAGTCACAAGGCAGCTCTGACCCTGGGGCTCCCAAGTTATTAACTAGCAATGGGCATCTCATGGGTATAATACTTAGTCCTTGCAACATGCCAGATAAACTTTGGAGGAGGGTAACTGGCTGAAATGGAGAGAACAACAAAGTCTGAGATTGTACACACTGCTCTATTATTTTCTCACTTAAACAGACCTGTATTATTTCTTTGAGAAGGGCATGGAATGACAGGTTCTGAGTGAGCTGAAGGACTCTTCCATCATAGAATAATTGAACCATAGAATCATTAAGGTTGGAGAAGACCGCTAGTATCATCTAGTCTGGCCATCAATCCATCACACCATGCCCACTAATGCCACATTTCCATGGTTCCTTAACACCTCAGGAACAGAGTCCACCCCCTCCCTGGGCAGCCTGTGCCAATGCCTCACTATCCTTTCTGAGAAGGCATTTTTCCTAATATCCGACTTGAACCTGCCCTGGTGTGACTTGAGGCCATTTCCTCTCATGCAATCACTGTTACCTGGGAGAAGAGGCCAAACTCCACCTCATCACAACCTCCTTTCAGAGAACTGTGAAGAGTGGTAACATCTTTCCTTTGCCTTCCCCTCTCCAGACTAAACAATCCCAGTTTCCTCAGTGGTTCCCCATAAGACTTGTGCTCCAGACCCTTCACAGCTCCACTGCTCTTTTCTGGACACGCTCCAGAGCCTCAGTGTCTTTCTTACGAGGGACCCAAAACTGAACACAGTACTCGAGGTGTGGCCTCACCAGAGCTGAGTACAGAACGAGCCACCCTCAGAAGGCTGAAGTTAGAGGATGTTTCAAAGCAACATTGTCAATCCCAATAAACATAAAATCTTCATCCCATCTGAAACAAAAGGTGTTATTTTGTATGAGCTACTAAACTCTTAAAAAACATTAAAAATACTTTAAATTTCTGTTTTTCTTTCTTTAAGATTTTTCTTCTATTTCCAGAACATTAAAATTCTCCCCTCCACTCCTTTTTAGTCAAAACTCTTCACTGAATTCTTCTTCAGCTTATAAATAGTTTTGGTCCCTCTAAACCATCTTTTTATTTTTTTAACTTTCATATTTTTAGGGGGAAAAAATAGACTGCTATTATTAGTCACCTACAGCCTTCAAGATATTATGCAAAGTATTGTCAAGCTTCTGTTGCACTATTACTGGAAAGACACCCTTTTAAAATGGGTATTTTTGTTTTGACCAGTCCCTTGAGGTAGGTTTCTCAGGCCATGGTTGTACTATTAGTTAAGAAATTATTTTGAGATCAAAATACTTTTAGAGGAAATGTTCAGATTGTTCTCACACATCTGTGTGCTCCCAGCTGCCTTTTTCCTGATGAGCCCAAGCCACCATGTTTGGGTTCACCCAGCAAGACTCCTATCCATAGTGCAATGGATATATATGAGATCCCACCCTAATGAATGAGAGCAGGGTGCCAGGCCATATTAAATTAGGAAATTACTATCTGCCTGGTACTACATTGTAACTCAGAGAATTTTATGCACTTGAAGTGAACACGGCTTTATGAGGAGGGAGATGTTTGGACAAGAGCTGTGACTCCACGTCCCTTCCCAGATGTATCTGTACCCACTGTCTGGCTGAGCCTCCTCTGAGCTCGCTTCTTGGTCATGCTCCATCTGAGGTATAATTACAACATCTTTCCTCTGTACTTAATGTAGGTTTAGAATCTATTTAGCAAGTTCAAGCTCTAAATAAATTTTCTACCTTGCAGTGGGTGACAGTTTTCTATGGAAAAATCTCCCAGCAAACCAATTTAACAAACTATAATCTGAATTTCCTCGTGAGGATGGATCTGGGGCTGCAACTTCTGCCTTCCCCATGAGCACTCTTCTCTGCTGGTGGAAAGAAGAGACCTCCTTAAGCTTTTTATCCTGTAAAATCACATCACCTATCATTTGCAGGCATGGAGTTTTTCTGCTCACACATGCTGTCAGTCGTTCTGTGGGGTTATATCTCATGCAAACCAAAATAGGTCCTGATTTGAAATATTCCTCAACCTGACTGTTCACATGATAAATGATATAATGTAGTCACATTCATTAGCACCAGAAGCAAATTCCAAAATAGAATTGGACAATTACTAAACAAACATTCTGTAATTATCTTTTCTTTCCTGGCCAGCTGAACGATGAAGAGAGCAGCAATGTGTGGAGCTCATGATTAGAGCTGGTCATTTAGGCAAGAAAAAATATCGGAGTCAAGCATATTTCATCAATCAAAGTGTGGAAAGAGCTGGTTTCAGCTGATGGGACCAATATTGTAGCAGATGTTGATCGTTTCTCCTGGTGTTGACTCCCACTGACTTCCCCTTTTATACACTTAATCTGTCTCCTACATCACTTCATGCAGCCTCCTCTGGCTTATTTTCTTCTGTCTCGTATTAATAATTGATTCCCCTTGCTTTTCGGCATGCACTTGGGCTGCAGCCATTACCAACACCTAGATATAAATCTTTGGACATGTCACACTATATATCATGTTATACATGTCTGAATACCACAGTGAGGTGTTTGCAAGCTGGCACGACCTCAAAAGAACTTCAAGTCTTTTACAGGCCATCGTTAGTTCTCCTTTGGAGCTCATTAGTCCATTATCTGGCAACGTGATAGTCTTGTTCTGAGGCACACCATTATTTCAATTACAGAATGACCATAATTAGGCTCTCTGTTCATTAGGACTTCATAGCTTAGTCTACAGATGGGAGCCTGAATAAATCTTAATTAAAAGAAAAATGCTTGTTATTTAAACATGATCTTAACCTTAAACATTATTTTTCAAGTTAATGGCAAGCACAAGTACAGTTTTTTATACAGTAAGAGTAACACGTATTTAATTACATGCCCCAGCAAATGAAATGTGCAGGGGAAGAATGTGTAGTAGGATGCACTGGTGGAAAAACAGTGGTATGGCCCCTGCAGGCTGCTGAAATGGCTCCTGCCTGGGGGCAGATGGGGAGAGAGCTTGGTTTTATTAGGCCATTCTGGAAGGCATTTCATTTTTTGGATGAAGAAGCAGTTTCTTTCAATGTAAAGCACAAACTGTCATTAGGGAATGACCTGAAGGGAAGAATCTATCGTTTAAGGATGATTTGCTCAAAATATTCAGCATGTATTTATGAGCAGGAAGGCACAGTCAACAACTTGACCACAGTACAGGGTGAAGTTCAGTCCCTCCTGAAAGCACTTACGACAAATGTTGTGGTTAGCTGAGCTCCTGGTGAGCCCATGTTTAGCCCTGCAGAGCTCTGCAGCTCAGTGCCACAGGGTCTCTGGAACAAGCATTGCAACAAACCAGATGCATTGCTAGCAGTGAGCCCAAAGCATCGCTACGTGCACCCCGTGTGACATAGCTGGGGAGTCCCACCAGGATCCTCACCTGCAGGGAACAGCGCACTATGGATCCCCAGGGAGCAGCTCTGAATGCTTCCCTCCCTGCAGCCAGGTGTGCTGGCACTCCTGCAAGCAGCTCATCGAGTTCTTTGCATCTCGATTGTATTTCCAAAGGGCATGTGCTTTTGTTATTGCTAGCAGCATCTGTCATCTCTTCCTGAAACAACTCTCCAGGCGTGAGGTAGATAAATTTTGGTGGCACTATGGATAAAATCAGCTGCTGCGAGTTTCTCTAACAAAACAAGCAGCACTCCAGCCCTGCATTCAACACAGGGTTTAATATGCAAGGCACTAACTCACAAGAAATCTGTTGTCCCCTTTCCATTAACCTTTAAGACTAGCCTAGGGAAATGTGGAAGGTCCATGCCTTCCTTCTCCCATCGCTGTACTGCGTTCAATGTCCATGGCTGAACTTGGTGAAGTGCTATGAGGCAGAGACAGCTCTATCTTGTGCTCCCTGCAAGAAGCTGGGGATTGAAGATACAAACACTATTACTTCATCATGACCTAATGACATTTAGCAAATGCAAGTGCTTCAAACTGCCTTATTCCAGAAGCACCAGATGATTGATTAAATTTCCAAGAGCATTTAATGATTGATTCTATCTTCAGTGTTTAAGATCAGAAATGAAGTTGGGGGATGCTGCAAAAGGTCAGGAAAACTGCTGGAAACAGGCTGAAAGTCACTTGCAGTGTTAAGGAGCATCTCATTTTCCCCTCCCAAGGAGAAACATCTGATTTTTTTACTTATATAGTAACATTGAACTTGTTTTGCTGGTAGAAGAGAGAAATTAGTCTGGTCTTCCTGATTTCTATATACCCAACAGATTATGCGATATCAGATCAAAGCTTATGGCTTAAAGGTTCATGGGATATGGTTTGAAGATGCGAAAGAGGAGTGGAAGTGGTGGGGCAGGCACAGGACTGGCTGCGATCACCATGGGGTGAGCAGAGTCATCAATGGCTCGTGCCCACCTGCCCAGCTGGCAGACACACAACTGCAACCAGAAGAACTGGAAAATGTGTGGCTTTGGAGATGAATCAAACCTGTGGAAGTACTGGTCTAAGCCCACTGCAAATCCAATTTGGGGCATTTTGCCTATTTTCTGTCAGGCATCCCCAGAAAGTATCCTCTTAATAAAACAAATCAGAAAATTCGGTATTTCCACAGAGTGATTGTTTTCAGCTGTGATTTTCTAAGTCTGAGCAGAATTAGTGAATAAAGAAGAGCTCTTCATAATGCATGTGTGCATGTGTGCATATTTGTGTATAAATACTATATTGCTTATTCATTATTTATGTTGCAGCAGCTGATTAAAAACATCCCTCTATTCTTTTTCTTTGAAAAATACTCATCTGGAAAAATTACTGTGTCTGTGCTTTGCTCCATCCAGTGACAGCTCAGGTCTCTATGGGTGACCCCACATGGGTCTTTGGTACAGCACCACAGCCTCCATTGTGCACATTCTTTGAAAAATACTCAAAATTTCTTGTTTTCTGGAGTTGGTGATGACCCAGTATCCTAATACAGATCTCCACTCACTGTCCCGTCCCCAAAAAACTTCCTGAAGTTTCAGTCATCATTTCACTTACCACCACGTAAACCTCTCCCTCCTCATCAATGGCACGATGTATCACGGTGTGCAGCAGAAGCATCGTGATATGAAATGCAATCCAGAGACACAGGTAATTATGGTATCCTTGAGTTATCTCTGCCATGAGCGTGGAAAGCAGTTCAATTTCAAGCCTAATGAGATTAATTTGCATGTCACTTTTATTGATCCTCTTGTGATTCTGCTATTCTCTCCAACCCTCGACTAATAAATACTGTTATTATATACAACAGGGAGCATTTCCATGTCTCTGTGCACAGTGTGGCTGGAGAGAATAGATTTCAGCTTGATTATTTGAATATTTCCCATTTGCTGACCAGGCATTAGTGTTCAAACCTGTTTGGTGCATGTTTCCAATCATAGCTCCTTAGCAACTGAAGCAATGCTAAATTTAATTGATAAATGATGCTCAGAAAAAAAAAAAAAAAAGAGAGAAAAAAAAAAACAAACAAAAACCAGCAAANAAAAAAAAAACCAACGAACTCCAGCAGAGAGATTAATACATGATGCCCTTTTAGGAAAGATTTACAGGATGTGATGTGCATTTGCTATCTGCCAAGAACAATTCTTCAGCATCTGAATACATGGGCTTTGCTGAACTGCTTTCTGAAGGAATTAGATCTGCTCTCCCTTCCTACACAGTGCCTACCTTTCCTAGGAACCTCCTTTCTCAACACACCCAGAGCAAGCGATCGGTGCTCCAACCAGAGCAGGACTGCAGATGCTTTCCCTGGGCTGAGCTTTCCAATCATTTATTGCCTTCAGACTATCCTGACATGTGCCACTGCCCTGCCATAACTCCCAGCTCCATCACCGTGAAGTTGCTAGTAAAAAACTACTTGTTTTATACCCTCCAGTTGCCTTTTCCTTTTCACTGACTGCTTTACATCTCAGGCAATCCTTCTGACATGTGTGCTTCATCAGTTTGTGACAGGAATATGGGTCAATGGACAAACTCTGAATAAACAGCAGGATCCTAACACTGGAAATAGAGATTGCTCTGCTGAGCACAGTTCTGGCATCCCAGTTCTCACAATGACCAGAGGAAAGTGAGGGGAGAGAATCCAAGTTATGCCTCTTCTTCATCTCTGTTAATGTGAATCAAGTTTATGCACCAAAATAGAAAGCCTTGCCAAAAAATACGCAATTGTTCTGCAAATTCTCCTTTTCCATGAACATGTCCAACTCCTTTCAGAACTGTGCTTCCCTCTTGTCCTCAATCATTTCCAGCAGCCTTGTATTTCATAGGGCATTTATACATTGGCTGTAAAATGTTTTGATGAGCTTTAGAAGGTTGGATTAAAGAATCTGACACCAGTGAACTACCTGCCAGTTGGCTGCCACTGCCTTCTAGCTTTGTTACTTTCTCTTGTTTCTATCAAGCAAATTCTTGGCCACAAAATGTTTAACATTTTGCCTTGAGAATGGCAGTGATTCTCAAAAGATTATCTTTGGAATGAAACAACAATCTCATCTGACATCACCAAATCAACACATCTGTTCCCATGGGACTGCTCAGTCATGGGTTATGCCATAAGCCACTGTCCTGGAGCCACAAACATTGGAAATGGGAGCAGGCATGTCCATTTTGGCCTGCCCGTATCCAGGTAGATTTCTCCATCTTAATGTTAATTTTTCTATCTGCCTGCCCTGACAACACAGACATGAATGTCTTCTCCTCTCCCTCTCTTAACAGGTTTTATAGCAGGGCTTATTCCTTCTTATCCCACAAGAAAAATTCATAGGTTAATGAAAAGGTTACTTGCTCCTGGGGGTCACTCCTTGCCTCTCATAACAATCTTTTGATCTTTGTCCACCAGGGGCAGTGACTTACATTTTCCAACACCTCTGTGGAGTGACAGATGTCCTTGGTGTATATGCAACCAAAACCTCCCTTCTGGTTTGAAAACATGGTCTTTCTGTCATTATTTGCCTAACAGTCTGCAAAAGACCAGAGCATGGGATGCCAAACAAGAATACTTAGCCCACCTGACCCAATGATTTTAGTGGAATGGAATTAATTCAGTGCAACAGTCCTACTGTTGGCAGTTCTATTTATTTTTCCTAAATGACACAAAAATATTCCTAGACTTCCTGTGACTCCTAAGAGAGCAGTTGTTATGTCACCAAGCAGAGGCTGCCACTCTCTCTCACTTTAATTTTACCACTAGTTAGTTCTGTGTGTAGTGTTTTAAATGGACCACCGTGTTGCCCCTGCTCTTTGCTGTCCTTAAGCTCTTGATGCAGACTGCGGCCCTATCACATGCTGACATGATGCTGGAACTTACTGTCCTCCAGGGAAGATGGTCTCCAAGCAAAAACACACTTGGGGCAACTCTAAGTTTATTGAATTGAGTCTTTAACCTCCAGAGATAACATGAGTTGTATTTTATGTAGAAAACAATTTTCCCTGTCAGATGATGTCTTAGGGCAGAGTGTCCCTTATTTTATATAGCTGTTTGTGCATTACTCTATCTTGGGATTAATGGTGATGGTGTAATTTAGATTCTGCAACAACTTGAGGCAGATGGATTTACAGAGTTATCAGTCTAGCCACATACAGGCAGCTTTGCTTTAATTGAATTTAGTGCTGGGGAAAGGAAGAACTTGATGAAAAGAAATCTTTCTCCTCCTGCCTTGAGAAAAAAAAAAAAAAAGTCCAGCTAAGACAGGAGCAGAGCATTTTTTCTTACTGCCAGTGCAGGACAGCAGAGAAGTGGTGCCTGGGCACACTGAGGGTGTAGGGGAGCACAGGGCAGGTGAGAGGCTTGCTGCCTATAGTGCCCATCCACACTGCTTCCCTGCCTATCAGTCCCATTCCCATGGCTCCAGAAACTGCTGGCTGTTTTTAGTGTGATTTGAGTCTTCTCAAATCCTCTGAAACATAACAATGACTTTCTACAAGTGAGTAACAGCTGGCCAAGCACAGAAGACAGAAGCATTAATGTTTCCATGATGTCTGCAAGGTGAGCCTGGCCCTTCTTAAGATATCAAGGGAGAGACAGAGAAAAAGAATTATGTGTGGCCCTACTGCAGGGAAAGATCTGTCTTTGTAGACATGGGGGAATTCAACCACGAAATAAACTCAGCTCTCCTATTAGTAGGTCTGTGTGCTTGACAGGTATTCACCCATTAGGAATTAGCTCAAGGCCATTTTGCCCACTTGTATAGGCCACCTAGGACATGTCACACACAGTGATGCTGGGACAAAATGAGTGCTCATGGGGCTGTTGGGTCCAAATCTCGAGTGGGAAAGGGCCATCACCCAGAGCAAGGCTGGTTCCTCAGCTGTACCCAGCCTGGCAGAAATAGCCATCTTGGGCTGCCTTGCTCCAGATCTGTTTTGGCAGGAGATTTGTGAATACATCACCAAGAGCCATTTCAAGCTTCATTTGAATAAGCATGCCATATAATAGACTTTTATAGCTCTCTTTCTGTGAATTCTAAATTAACGCAACTCATTAAAATGTTCCAAAGTTTTATGTAAATAACTAATTAGCATTTGAGAAGGAATAGTAAATTCACAGATGGTTGTGCTCCATTTGGGGGCCCACTTCGTTCTCCCTGGCTGTGGCCAGTGCAGAGTTTGGTCCTTGGTGCAACATCTTCCGTAACAGGAGCTGACCCTCAGGTTTTCGCCAGGTGGTCCAAGAAGAAAATGTTCCTCTAGAAAGCCTTTTGGATATGTAAGAGATGATGCTTCATGTGTAGACTAGAGCCTCAAGACTCCTGCACTGTGGGCTCAACACTTCCTCCAAGTCTCTGGACACTGTAGCCAAGCATCCCAAAAGATACATAAGCTAAGTATTTTCTTCGTCTCTCATAGGACTGAGTCCAACCAATATCTGTAGCATGCAGGAGGGACTGAGGGTGATGTAGTGCAGCAGCAGTTCCACATCTGGCTTTCCTGGGCATTTCTTCCTTCTCCTTGCTAAGAAGATGCTGCTTGGCCAGCCAGACATTCAGAGAGCAGCACCAGGAGTCAGTGAGGAAATCAAGGGATGAGTTACAAGGAAAGGAAGCATGTCTATGGCTGGACAGAAGGTAAAGCATCCCCACTCCAGTCATGTCCATGCTGCTTAATTCTGCCTGGGGATCACAAGCATCCCAGCATCCCACCCCACACATCAGTTCACCATGTTCCAAGCAGAACATCTGAATTTTTACCTGCAACAAAGGGAAAGTTGGAGAGCAGCTTGCTGTAGCTGCATTTCTTGAACCCATAAACACTGATACAAATCCTCCTTGTTTCTGGGTTTGCAGCTATTTGGCTGCAGCTTGTCCTGAGCTGGCTCTGCCTGCAAGAAAGGAGGATCTGAAAGCCCTGCTCACGAGGATTGGGGATAGGCTAAGATCTCCCAGCAAACCTAAATAAGCCCATAAATGACACCTGGCAAAAACTGAGGTTACAAGGCATGGCCATGGCAATAACCAGCGGGAATGTGGAAGAGCTGAGGAAGACTGAGGCTGAAAGGGCAGCAGTTATCCTCACTGGAGGGCACAGCTCACGGAGCCCATGGCACACACATAGGCCCTGCTGTAGGGCAAAGCCCCTCACGGAGCACTTTCTCAGTAACCAAGAGCATGTGCCAGCTGCTAATGACCTACAGCCATAATGTACTTCAGCCTTCATTGCTAAGTGGTTCTGCCTGGAAAATTGACTTGAAAATGTGTTTCAGGATGTGCCAGATATTCTCATGCTAATTTCCCAGCCAAAACCTCCCATGTGGTGTCCAATGTGATATCAGTAACTCAAAAGAAGGGGAAAATGAAGCCTCTATCTGCTTTCAAGCAATTTATTCTCCTTTTGTCTTTTTACTTCCAGCAGCTAAGTAAATTACAGGGATTAAAATACAAAAGGTATTTAATTTTTTAACTGTAATTTCTTCTCTCCTGGCAACAGAGTAACAAGAAAAAAATAAAAAGAAAGAAAAAAGAAAAAAATAGAGAAAAAAAAGAAAACCAGAGAGAGTGAGAAATTGAGAAGGAAAAAAAAAAGAATTAAAACAGAAATACCACTTCTAATACAGTTACAATTTCAACTGATTAAAAGTAAGAGGTCTTGTTTGAGCACAAAGGCATTGCAACAGGCTTTGGGATTCAAGTAGCCATAATCAGCCTCAATTTCACATCAGAAACCTTGAAGGGAAAATTTCTGTTGGTGATTACTTTGTTTTCATTTCTTGTATACTCCATCTTCCTCTTTATTCAAACTCTTTATAGTTTCATCAACTTTAACCCTACTTCTACTTTTATATTACCAAGTCTCAAGAGTTATCCAGACCTTTGAACTGATTTCTGACATACTCTGGGGAAGGAGAGCTATCAGGAGAGCTTGTGAGATGGAAAAAGGGTCTCTCATGCTTTTCTGGTTGAGCTGTAAAGTAGTGCAGAAGTGCCACTTCTTTACACAGAAGTGCAAAACTGGTGACAGAACTCGGAGTTATCTCAAGTCCTAATGTCCAAACTAGGAATAAGAGAAGCCAAACTGCCAGTCATTCCTGAACTGCAGTAGATCTTAGAATGTAATTCTGAGTTTTGAAGTCTCCTACCTTCTGAAAAAAGGAGTTTCAAGTTGGATATTAGGAAAAAATTCTTCTCAAAAACAGTGGCAATGTGTTGTGACAGGCAATCCAGGGAGGTGGTAGAGTCACTGTCCCTGGAGCAGTTCAAGAACCATGGGGATGTGGAACTAAGGGACATGGATAGTGGGCATGGTGGGATGGGTTGGAGTTGGGCTCAAGAATCTTAGTGCTCTTCTCCAACTTCAATGATTCTACATGAAATAAAACCAACCAACATCTAGGCTGGGCCCAAATCCTGTTATCTTGACACTTTTTTCTATTTAGCATACAAATGAAGTTTTCTAAATGACTCTCTCACTGTAAGGGGAGAGAAAAGCACCTTCCCCAGTTCTTGCACATTCTTCTTATTTTTCATGGTGAGAGCAGAGTGAGTACCACGGTTGTAGGCATACACAAGGCACCTGTTGTGAAGGTGCTCTTATAAAGGCTGCTTGCCCTGGTAAATTAGAGCAACAATTCCTGCCTCAGCCCTTTTATATGTGCACAATATTTCAGTTGTTGCAGTACCTATTAGTCAGGTGTCCATTACAGGGCTGGAACAGGAGTACATGGAACAATTTGTAGCTATTGCTCACAACAATTCGGTGAACTTTATACTTCAGACAGTTTTCTAGTTTGGACTTTCCATAAAAGTGCAAGTTAAGGATCTGAGGATTCTATGAACACTTAAATGTTTGGAAAAGGAAAAGGAGGTTTGTCCTTGTCTGAGCCATGCACACACCTGTAGGAGAAATCCCTTTTGTGAATAATGAACTTAAAAGCAAATTCCTTTTCCCTTAGCTTTCTGCCAGGAAAAATTCCTCACCATCCCCCCCCTTCTCTGCTAGTGCATTCGGACACACTGCAGGGCTGCTTGGACTGCCAGCAACAGCAGCAAGCAACTCAGATGTGAGGGTGACCTGCGGAGCCTTGCTCCTGGGGAGGATGCAGCAGAACAACGTTGTCCTTGTTTGCACTCATTTAAATGAGTGCCCAAAGTCTTTCCTTCCCCCTGTGCAGCACGTCCCCCGCACAGGCTCACAAAGGGCTACATTCATCAGTGAGCAGCAATGAGCTATAATCCTTCTGAAAGACATCAAGCTGTGCCAGCTCTACCAGGGCTTGTCGTATGGAGTTCATCCTGCCTGGCTCACACAAGCCCAGAGCAGTCTCAGCTGACTTCTGTACACGTCAGTCTGGGGTTCTAAGGACCAACTGGGGCGATTTCCATGAGGTGGGAAAGGACTCCTCAAGTCAGTCCTAATGAAGTGATTACATCCGCTGTGGGACCTCAGTGACTTCCATCCCACGCTCCTCCCACAGACAAGATGCCTTACAACCCTGCTGCTCTGCATGGCTGAACCTTCCCTGCCCTTCCAGCCTCCATTTATCTGTGGCTGGCTTGTTCCCATTTGTCCTCATGCCAGCACTGGCCAGTAGCTGAAGCAGTTCTCCCTAGGATTGGTTTATCCATCTCAGTGGGCTGTAGGGAGCAAGCAGTTCTTCACAGAGAACAGTTCTTCTGTGAGAATCAGAACCAAGCTCTCTTAGTTCCCTTGTCAAAGGGAGGCAATGTTTTCACCTGGTCTTCCCTGTTACCCTTGGATTAATCTGAATTTGACAGCTCTGAATCTTCCAAGGACAGAACAGGAGGGATGATCACTGGCTGAACCCAGACACCAGGAACACAGCTGGAAAAGTAAAGACAAAGCCAAATAAAGCAGCAAAGCTGAGCAGGGAGGGGAAAGCTCCCAGCAGACTTGGGCTGTGGGAAGAACTGTGGTGGTGATGTGAAAACACTGAGACATAAAAAAAACTAACACATGCTTAATTAACTCTTGTTGGTTGACTCCAGGCTGCCCTGCCTTTTCTTATCTTCCTTCCACAGCACATTTCATTTCTCTGTTTTCTCCATCCTGGCCCATGTCCTTCCTACATTTTGTACTTGTGTCTGATCCATTTCCCCCTTTTCTGCTTCTCTTTTCTTGCTTTCTTACTGGAAAGGCCATGGTCCTATTCTGGACCCTACTGGGAGGTTGGTCAGAGCTCAGCAAGGTGCTTGCTTTCTCAGAAGCAGACACCAAATGCCCTGAAGGCTGCTAAGAAAGAGGTTTAAATGGGTTTAAAATGCTAGCTGGGCTTACAAGCTCTAACAGGCTCTGGGTGGGCTTCTACTAATTGATAAATCACCTCCACCTCTCACCAGAATCCAGATGTCTCCACTTTGTTCCCAGCAACTTTGGCTCAAGCCAAAAATATGAGTGAAAATAATCATGACACTCAAGAAAATAAGGTAGGCCCCCTCTTATAGGGAACATACATACAAGAATGAGCTTAGTTCCTGAAATTCATCCGGCCTTGACCCTACAGGTGTGATCCTCTCCAAATTCCTCCTGTCTCCCACTCTTGCATCCCCTCTCATGGAGCCCAGCAAGAGCCAGCCAGTAGAGGTAGTTTCTGCAGAAACTCTAATCATCCTCTAGTGATCCTGGAGTTGCACATCTTCCTCCATCAAAAGGCACAGGCACTTTAAGCAAAAGAGATAATGGACAGCCATAAATTGCCGTATGCTCCTATAGCCCCGGCTGCTGTCGGAGAGATGCATTTATCACCTAGCAACCATGTAAGGTGATGAAGAAATAACAGATTTTTAAGCTAATGGCCACAGGTTAACACCTATCAGAGAGCAGCCTCCAAAGTCCACTGATGAGGTGAGGTAACTGGCTGGGGAGGAAGGAGATGCCCAACTTTTTGTCAGAAAGTGGGTGAAGAGAAGGGAACAAGGATTATCTTTTCTAAGCGTACATAGATAAGGATGGATAAATGTATATGTATATATATCCTTACTGGGGTAAATAATAAAATGACTGGAGAAATCTCTCAGAATGGAGATAGCTCTGGATACAAGGCTACCCAGAAGATGAGTTTCTTGGTACTGCAAAGCCCCAAAGGTAGCATCATGGCAGAAAGCAGAGGACATGGCAGGGAGCTGCTAGGAGGGATCAAGCTTCGCACAAGTCTTGGTGCAGAGCTTCTCTCAGCATTGTGTCAGGTCCTAGCCTGCTCATTAGAAACCTCTGTATGGGACCAACCACCAAATGTTTGCCTCTAGACCAGGAAGCTGAATAGTGGCAAAATTCAATTCTTCCCCTTTTCTTCTAGAAATAGACCAAGAACTGAATCTATGCATTATTTTTCAGTACTGAGAGCACATTGTAGAACCTGCTCCTCTAAGTACTGTGGATGATGCATTGGGTAGCTGTAAATTGGAAGCATTCTGGGCTCTGGCACTGGCACGCAGATAGAGGCATTTCACCGGAGCACAGGAGGGAGCTCTGAGGGAAGTAATTGCGAGTGGAAGAAATCTGAAATTAGTGCGCTGATGGATGATCCCTTTGAAGCCTGAAATTGTGAGAGTCACAAGGTTCCCAGCATGGCTTTGCACATTTTTATACTGCGGGGTCTTTTTCTCTTTAGAAAACAGCTAAGAAATTGGTTTGGCATTTCACTGTTGAACAAAATCAAAAAGAACTGGACTGAACCAGGGCACCGGCACGTTCAGACCATTTGTATTGTGTAGTGCATCCACTTAGCAGCATTAAGAGAGGTGCTTTCTCAGAAGGCACCATTTCAGCAACTTGCCTTTAATTAGCGGTGAGCTGAAGTGCATGTTTGAGAAGACCAAGCTTTATGTAAAGCACTAAAAATAAATAACAAACCTGGGCTGAGCATATGAATCAGAGTTGGTTAGACATCTTGACCTCTTCACTGAGGAAAAACCATGGAGACGTACCTCAAGATCAGCTTAGCTCTGTCAATCATTACTGAAGTAATGGCACCACGACATAATGCTTAACTTCTGGAGCGACTGCTAAACATATTCACAGCAACACTCTTTGTGTTAAACCTGGAAGAACTGTAGCTAATGGTGCATCTCAGTCATGGGCTGTAAGTTTCAGTGACAACCTATTATTGGCCACCAAACAACCTGGCATCATCCCCACTTTGTGGTTATCAGAAATTCGGTGCAAACTGTGTTCCAACCCAGCTTTAACTACATGATCCAGGTGTAGCTATCAGTCGGCATGAAATCAGTGCTTGCAGCATAATTTGGTATCTCATGAAAAACAAGAGTTTTGGAGTATGTCTTCTCCTGATGCGTTGTCTTCTCCAACCCTGGCAGCTGCATTCAGCAGCAGTGGTGCTGGTGGAGGTGGGTTGGATAGGGGTTGCCTTCATGCTGAGATCAGAGGCACAGTGTGCCGAGGCTTGAAGGCAGCACTGCTTTTCCTGCAAAACCCAAATTGCAGCTAAAGGCTTCGTGTAATGAAAGCATATAAAAAAAAACTTGTTTCCAGTGATTCTTTATTTGTAGAAGGTCCTGCTAAGAACAGCTGTAGGTTAATATGGAACTAAGATTCAGCAACAGGAATTTGTAAACACCTATGGAAATGCCAAAACACCTGCAAGGTGCTGACCTTAAACTAGTGTTCATTAAACTTGTAGCAGCAATTAGAGTGTGTCCATGCAAACCCTGAGCTTGTTCCCTGGCTAGCAGTAATTTCCAAAGGGTGTGAAGCTTTTGGTAGTGTGCTCTGTGGCCAAAGGCACAATGTGCAGAGAAGTTTTAAAAGCTCCAAATCACAAAGGGTAAAACACTGCTGCAGACAAAGATCTTCCTGCATCTCTCCAGTTGGTGATGCAGGGACCCAGAGTTTTGCGTTTCGCTTCAAGGACCACGGAAGCTGGGGTTCTATATTTTATCTTCTTACAGGTAACAAAACCTTTCAGTGAGACCAGGAGGATGTTATGAGTTTTGTTCAGGGGATGATTCAATTTTTATTGAATTCAATCAGCATCCTTTTCTTTCAACTGACTTCTCTCTCGCAGGGGTGATCTGGTAAATTTGAGGTGGGTTTAATATTCACAGCATTTCCACGTAAAGAAGAGAAAGTTTGTCTACCTTAATCTTTTATTCTTTTTGTGGTTATTGAAATGGAAGAGCATGAGTCTTCAGCAGCAAGGGTGGGTGTTTGGCTGCATTGATGGATTACTGCCCCAGTGAGATGCACTTTGCTGCAGCTCAACCATGCGATGGTAGCTGGGCTGAAGTAGTTTGAACAGTGATAAAGGAGAGCCCAGAGGTTGCCATTCAGCCATGAAGAATACTCAGGGCACCCGCAATCACAGAAATCAGCTGTCTGGTTTTGACCTGTTATTCTAATAATCAGCTGAAGCAAAAATAAAATAAAATATTCTGCACCAGGGTGCATGTGTGACACAGCAAATTAGCTCAGTTTTCAAAGGACATGTCTGGAAGAGTTCATTTTGAAGCTTCTTTTTCCCTATTCCTCATTCAGGTTTCAGCCGCTCGTGAAATTCCACAGATAATGAAAGACGCATTATACCTAAAGACATCTGGCAAAATGAGGGGCTGATTGTGCCCCCATTACAGCAAAAGGCAGTCTGCACAGGGTTAAACAGGCTACAGAGATCTGTGATTTCTTGTTCTTCACAGAGACACAAGAAGTCCCATCAATTAGAGACGTAACACGCAACCTCTCAAATATACGCATTTGGCACAAATTTCTAATCTTCAACAGAGCTTTCTAGCTTTACTCAAAGTCAGAAATCTCTGTGTCTTTCAGGCTTAAAAAGAAGGAAATCTGAGTTACATAATGGTTTATGAATTACGTTAATAGATTTTTCCAAGAAATACATCTCAACTCTTCTATCTCGTTTATTGTCTCCTGGTCTTGCTGTAATTCTATATCTGATCTGAAGGTGTTTTGCTTTTTTTTGTTATGTTTTTTTTTTTGTAGCAAAGTTTGAAGTGTTATAACACATCTGATTTGAACTGTCTGAAGATTGTATTGAATTGGATTCAATCTTGCTGCTGAACCGGCCCGGTTACTTTTTGCCTAGATAATCTGAAACTGAAGCTAAGATCAACAAGGCTTACAAAAGTAAACTTGCCCACACAGAGAATAGAAAATATACCTGAAGAACAAGTTTTGGGTTCACATATTTGCAATTGCGAATACACATACCTGAAACACGACTCTGAGAATGATGCACTATTACTCACCAGAAATAGAAAAATGCAAGGCAGAGCACACGTCCAGTCACAACGGCCCCAGTTTACAGCTACATTCACAACTAGCCACTGGAAAATAGCTGCAAACTGGTAATTAGTCACAGGAAATTCTTCAGCTGACATTTCTGAAGAATGAAGCCCAGCTCTGTAAGCAGGTCTCTGATACTGCTCCTCTCCCAGCTCTCAGCCTTCCCTTTTCACATAAAAGGAAATACGTTCCCCTTGGTCTAGCTTTCATCTTCAAACTATTGAATTTATCGAGCTGTCAGGGAGATTACCCACTGATTTCAATACAGGCTCAGAGCACAGACAGACAGGGGTGGGAGCACGGAGAGGAGCAATTTCACCCGTGCAGACACACACCTCTACTGCTCTTCCCTCTGACTTCCCACTCCAAGACAACATTGGTCATTCCACTGATTTCAAACAGAACAACAACAAAAAGCACAATTTGCCCTCTCTGATTTCTTTGTGTTTTCAGCCAGCAGGCTCTGAGCCAGACTGTGAGCCCGGCGAGAGGTGAGTGTGGCTCTGTGCTTCCCACCCGCTCCCACCTCAGCTTTCCCAGAGTGAAAAGGGAAGCCAGCAGTTCTTTGTTCCCCTGCTTTTTCAGCACAAACCCTGGTGGTGGGTGCCGCTGTTGAATGGCAAACCAGTCACACGCTGCTTTGTATATCATCATCAGCTTCTCCTCCCTTCTAAACTTCAGATCAGGTTCCCTCGATGGAGGAAAAGTTCTCCATCATGCACTTACCACTGATGCTTTTCTTCATGCTCATAGACATGCTTTAGAGCCTGTCTGGTCGGTACACATTGGAATGAAGCTTCCTTTTATTTTCCCTTGTTAGGTGCATCAGGCAGAACGATGAAAACTTCAGCAGCTGGTATGTGTGGTAAGTTTGAGATCTGTTCCAGAGAGAAAGCTGGCAAACAATACTATGTGATAGATATATGGAGAGAAAGGCATTAAGAGAGACAGATAGCTGGAGAGCATTGCTCCTGGGTTATCCCTGTATTCTGTCTTTACTGACTAATGGGAGTCATTAATCCATGGCTTCACTGTACACTGACAATGGAGATGGGCAAAGCTGATGAATGATTTCTGGGAGAAATGCTTAAATTCCAGACAGCACTCAGCACCGAGATGTTGGTTTCCCGGGACTTTGATCATGTCCAGCACACTGATGGAGAAAATGCAACATTTAACAGCTATTTGCAAAATACATTAATGAATATGTTAATTTGAAGACACGCAGCCATCTGTTGGTGCTGCCTGCAGATGGCGATGGCACTGTTCCTCCTCTGCGGCCTCTGCTTCAGGTTCCTGACACTGTTTCTCCTGGCCCTGTTCCTGTCCTGTGGGATCTGCTGCTGCCTGCAGTGCTGGCTGAAGTGGCGGAGCAGCCTCCAACCGCGCACTCTGGCCGTCTTTGCGCTCAGCAGTTCAGATGCTTTCTGTGGTTAGTCCAACTTCCTGCCTACTGCAAGACTCCGCTGGTCCCCTACCTGCTGATCCCACCCAAAACCCAGTACGAGGTGGCCAGCTGCGAGTGGCAGCCAGGCTGCAACTGGGTGAACAGTGTAGTGCCCAAGCTGGGCAGCTTGGGTTGAAGTTTGGACTGCAGTCTCCTGGGCTTAAGCAAGTCACATCCACTATTTTCTCCCCAGCCAAACCTTTAGCTGAACTCAGTGCTGTCCTTTCATGTCCATATGTCCCAAAGATGCCTAGCTGAGGCTTGGCCATGCTAACACTGGAGGGATGAGGGACCTTCTCCTGGCACCTGGCAGCCCTTCCCAATATGCAATTTAAATTTCTCACCTCACTGTCAACATAAGCCACCCAGCAGGCCTCTCAATGGGATGATACCTGTCAGGAAGGTGTCTTAGTGGATGCTCCTTATTGCAGTAACCACCCTCACATTCCCCCAGTAGCATCCAGAATTTGGAGAAGGGGCTATGAGGACAATGTAACTTCCAGGGTTGGAGTACTGCCAGTGGGCTGGGCCAGACACCAGCCCCTCCAAGAGGAATAAAGCTCATACTGTGGTTAAGCTAAGCTCTTCCCAGAGGAAGTCCTGCCTGCTTTCTGGGTGGTCATGAGCAATGTCTCGACAGGGAGCATCCACCCAAACCCACCCAGATTCCTCAGTTCTCATTTCTTGCATCTGGATTTTGTGGTGAGAGGCTTTGTGATTCACAAATTACACCCATGCCTTTCTTGTTTCCAAGTGCTTTGACATCTCATCCCCAGCACACCCCTCTCCCCCCAGAGCTTGTCCTCCTCTGCCTGCTGTACATTTACAGCTTTGCTTTCTCCCCAGCGAGTGAAGCCCCCCAGTGCCCATTCTCCAGATCTCCCAGCCCCTGCATGAATGTGGAGATGCCTTCTCCTGCCCAACAGCTCAACCTTGGGGAAACTGAATTGCCTCCGTCTTATGAGGACATAATGAAGGAAAATAAACTCTAGACACCACATGTTGTCTTTCTGCACTTTGTAGAGTCACAGAATATCCCAAGTTGGAAGGGACCCATAAGGATCATCGAGCCCAACTTCTAGTTCCTCTTGGTTCATCAGAGAACTTCCATCGTGTTGCAGTAGTGAAAGAAAATCGGCCAAGAGCCTAAAAAGCAGCACATATTTCACGTGAACTGAAAAGGGGAGACCAAATGAGACACAATAAATGCCAAAAGTATGTGTTGAATCTGTCACAGGGGCTCACACTGACATTTAGATAGGGCTCTTGAATTTTGAGAAGCTCACTGAAAGATCTGGGCTCAGGGTTTTTGGCTCAGCCCACAGATTTCTCTCTCGAGCTGGTGCAGCCCCGTGTGTTTTAGGAATGAATGTTGATAAATTACTCGATAGTTACTTCTCAAACTTGAGCTGCCTCCTTCATTCGGCGCAGTGCCAGCAAACACCCTCTGGCAAAGTCATGTTGTTCTAATACATTGTAATGCAATCATGCCACTCTGCGATGAAGAATCGTTTGCCACATTTAAAATATTTAGCACAGCATATCAGATTTATCTAGTGCAGAAGGCAGCAAATTTATAGCCAGGAGAAGGAAAGCAAAGGACGGGAGTTATGGGGGAAAAACTGACAGCTTCAAAACAAACAAAAAAGTGGATCTGCTCACTTGAGCTATTCTTCACTAAATGATGACTGACCCCTAGGCACAACCCTTACCCTACTGGACCTAAAGGCTTTGTATGGCTCAGGACCACACAGTCACTCCCCACAGACAGGAATTACAGGGTCAGGGATTTAAACCCCTGTCACAGGAATTTATTAGGATAAAAACTGTTATTTTCTCTGAGGTGACCACTGCAGACAGGATGGGGACAGAACTTGAGAAGCTCTCCAGACTGCCTTATTACCAAGCAGGATCAGCTCTACTCAAGCCATTCCTAGGAGTCATAACCTGCCTAGTTCTCAAATTACAGAGAAAAGATGCAGAATTTCCCCTTTAGCAGGATTCCAGATGAAAGCAAAGATTTCCTTTATTTTCTATAGCAAGTCACTAAGGCTGGGGTCATTCTGACCTCTTTTCCTCTGCTCTCTCAGTGGGGACTGCATTCAGAGCCCTGCAATGCAGAGGCCAAAGGTAAATGCCATACTAATCATGTGTCCAGGGAACTGCAAGAGGAGCAGGCACCTAGGTTCATTTTAGGTACCATAGAAGATGAATTGAAGCCCACAGCCTACCCCCTATAGCAGCATCCCAGTTTTAGGGTGGGAGTAGTACCCACTACTCTGCCCAGGGAGGAAACTAGAAAGATAAATCCACCGAAGGTTATGAAGTGCTCGCACATTCTCGTAATGAGGCTGTATAAGGACCTTAGGTAGATAAAGAATAATAGCATATTTTGAGAGACAAATTCTCTGCCAGCACCACTACAAATTATCTCCATAAAATCTTATTTTAGAAGCAGCTTTAATGTTTGACTCTTGTGTGAGAAGAAATAAATGTTACTGTAGCAAAATGAATGCTTGTGCCAGCGGGCTGAAATATTACAGGGTTTATTAATAAAGAAAATTAGCAAGTACAGAGTCAGCCAGCAGAGAAGTTGAGCAGTCCCTGAGTGTCCTTTCCCTTGCTGAACTGCAGGTGATTAGCACCTCTCAGGATCAGACCTTTTATATACATAACTGCTTCGACTACTCAGCCCCTTCAATTTATGCCCTGAAGCATGAGATTTGATTATGTTTGTCACTTCAGCTTGCACAGCCTGCTAGTGGGCATTAAATCAGCTGTCTCTTCCTTCCAGCCTCCGCGTGGCATTTGCTGCAGTGACCCTTTGGTGGAACTGTACTCCACAGGCTATTTGCATTATGTGCTGCATAAAACACTGCCCTCCTCTGCATGTTAATTGTTTGCCCCTAAATACACTGCCACCCCCTAATTTCACTGAATGTCACCTTCTAATCAGGTGACCGGAGAGGCTAACAAGCAAGAAGAGCTCTGTTCAGTGCCACCATCACTCTGAATCTCTCTTTCACAAATTCCAGCGAGGAGCATTCATTTCTGAGGAGGTAAATCCTTCCCCAGCCACCCAACAGAGGGCAAGCGAGACTTTCAGCAGCACTCCGAGCCGGCTGCAGCTCTTGCAGAAGCGTTGCTGGCGGCAGGCTGGTGATGCTGTGCTTCTAGCATTCATTCTGCTTTGTATCTAGGATGATTTCATCAGGCAAAAAGAAATTGAAGGATTCAATCAAAACTGTGATGAGTGGTTTCCAGTAAAGCGAGGTATTGGTTGTCATCAAGTCATTTTTGCAATGCAGTGGGAGCCCTGGGCAGCTTCCAAGCCTGCTGAGGACTGGGAGCTATGTGCAGGAAGGGATCATGTGGGATTGTTTTGGGGTGAGTTGGTGTTTGTTTGTTCTTTCAGTAAACCAACCTTCCTGGCCCGGGATGGGAAAGCAGAGCATCCTGAGAAAGGTTTGATAGTTCAGTGGGCAGGGCAGCCCAGATCTGAGATGAGTTGTCCTGTCCTTGGCTTCCTGGCTGTGAGAATGGAGGAAGGAATGAGCTCCTTCCTTCTGTAAATGTATTCAGCACAATCCCACAAGTCTAATGCTGCCCCTCTCAACCTGCATGCACCCTTACTCCCTGGTGCTCTGGCAGAATCACAGAATCATTAAGGTTGGAAGACTGCTAAGATCACCAAGTCCATCCCATCTCCATCATGCCCATAACCATGTCCCTTGAACAACTCCAGGGACAGTGACTCCCCTACCTCCCTGGGCATCCCGTGCCAGTGCCTCAACGCTCTTTCTGGGAAGAAACTCTTCCTACTATCCAACCCGAATCTCCTCTGATGCAACTTAAGACCCTTGCCTGACAGGGTTTCTACAGATCAGTGTTCCCATCCTCACAAAAGCAGAAACTTTACATAGAATCTTATGCTTTCGTGAGCACTCAGCCCTTAGTAAGGTCAATTATTGCAGTTTGACTGATTTTTCCTAAGCTATAAGGAAAGATAAGCTATTTCTTTACAACCCATTGCCTTAGAACTTGGGTCTACTTTGAAAATGTGCTTGTTCTGCTGTGACCTTCTGACTTCCTCTCATCTTTTAATATATGCTGCCCACTGACTTTGAGAAGAAATAGCAAGCTGCTCTAGAAAAGCCCAGAAAATACTGAATGTCTGGTGTATTTGTGAAGAAACACGTCAACAAACCTTGACAGGGGGAAATGGGGGCAGAGCAGAGTAGATAATTGCTTGGTGACCATCTGAAAGCAAAAGACAAAGGGAACATGGGGAGGCACCGAGTTGGACTTTCACCTCCACATATCAACAGCTGAATAATAAAGTCATTAACTGGCTCTTGAGCAAAAATGCAAAAAGGAAGGTGGACGAGCCATAGCAGGGGATCTGCCAGGACTGCACATGAATGTTGTGAAAAAACTAGAATTGTTAATGAATCTCTTCTTTGATCATCATCTGAAGACTCTGGGATACAGGTGTTTGCATAGGGAGGAAGAAGATGAGGCTGAGGACAGATACTCTCTAGGTAACTCGATGGTACAGTTCAAGCTCTTTCTCATTCAAAGGCATCTTACAGCAGGAACTCAATAGCTACCCAGAGAAATTTGTCCTCTGCTCCCTGTGACAGTTCTTGGACAGAGAATTTTTGCCATTAAGTGCCTGTTTGCTGTAGTTAAAAGTGGTAAAAGAGCAAAGAGAGAAAACTGAGTTTTCTCTCAGCTGAGAGAGAAAACATAGTTTTCTTGGTGGAATTTTATTTTTCTCTCTTAGTAAGTTTAGAAATTGGATGAGAAGTAGATGTGCCAAAACTAGGGATAAAGTCAGCCAGCTGTCAAAGAGCTGCTGCTTCTACTGATGTGCACTGGGGTCTGGCACCTGTGGCTACTGGCAGAAGTCTGGGATCCCACCCTAGTTTCCTAAAACCTGCTTTCCTTCCAGGAGAGCAGTGATTTCCCTCCCAGGAATCAGGGCAGATGACCTGCTCAAACACCTTCTTGGGCAAACCTTGAAAGAGGCATTAGAGGAAGATGCAAAGGCAACTGCATTTATTCTACCTCAGAAGTATGACAACGTGAAAGGAAAATAGAATTCCGAAGTAACATCCTTATCTGACAAAAATAATTGTTCAGATGTGCTGAATTCACAGAAAAATCAATGCATGTGAAGGGTAGCAAAATCCATATTTTAGAAAATACCTGTGTACTTGCATCAGGCTGCATTAGCTCACAAGGACAGGATTAGAATTTCACAATTAGATCAGGGTCACTGAAGTTTCAAAATTCTGACTAAACTAAGGTGAAATGACACCTAATAAGCAGTTAAATGTTTATTTGTATCCCACTATGATAACATTCACTTAAGGGTAATAATGTGTGTGGAATACCCACTGAATCTCTTCATTTTGGCCCCACTCTTGAACCACCCTATCAGTAAGCTGACTCCCATTATTTGATTGTATTGTTTGGGGTTTGGGCAACAGCTAAACCAGAACTTCAAACCCCTCAGTGTTATCTCCTGAGACTGCCTGGCCTGGGTCAACTCTGACATTATCTCAACCCCTACTAATACACATTGCTTCCCTTCAGAAAGTCAAAATAGACTAATATAATCTACTTGCTAAGCATTCCACAGCTCTTTGTTAACTTTTAAATGCAGGTGTCAGTCCTTAAGAGGGTTATGTTCTAGTTGGGTGTGACATAAGGCCCCCAACCAACACATCAATATGTTGATACACTCCGAGTCCCTTTTTAGGAGTGATGCATGCAAGTTCTTGTGCCACTGCATAGTGGGCAAAAGGCAGTGAATGAAGATACCCCTGAGGGAGGGGTGTAAAAGTAAACTGCACACCCTCCCATGTAAAAGCAAACAATTCCTGTTTGTTTCTTGCAAGGGTCTTTACAAAGAGTGAGTTCATATTAGAGCTGCAGTAAGAGCTCTTCTGGCTAAGGCTGATCAAGACAGTGAAAGGACAATATATTGCAAGCAGGAAAGGACAGCTATTGTAGACGTCATCATTTTATTATCTTGCTCTTGCTTGCATACATCAAAATGGGTAATCAATATCTATTTGTAGAGCATGAAATCACCTTAGCAAAGAGCTAAGGCATTGCTGCCTTCTGTAACCTACAACCAGACAGAGCCCTGATAGGCTACCACGAGTTCTGTGCTGTTGATGGGGTGGCAATGGGAGCCCCAGGTTCAATGGGACACCGTGTGGCAAGAAAACTATGGGAAGTCTTGGGACAGTCCCCAGCTATCAGTGACCATCAGGAATACAGAGCTGGCCCGCTGGCCCTAAAACAGAACTACTCCCCCCAGGCAACTGCTGGTGAACACAATGAAGAAGGGAATTTGGAAGAATTAAAGAAAACACCCTAACACCTTAACTTACTTGCAGCATCTTAGTCTTGGAGACTGGTTGTGATTTTGAAAGGGAAAGGAAATCCTATGTTCTTCCTGGAGGATTTATTGGTAATGAGTAAAGAAGCAAACTAAAATAGATTGGCATCATGACATGACAATGAACTAATGAGGACTATACACTGCAGTCATGAAATCAAAATCAGAATTCAATCAATCAGTGCATGAACCATTACATATTAACGATTGATCAAAACATCATGTACACTGTCAGCAGGATTTCAATGAAGCAACTCAGCGTTGGACCGGTTGTTACAAAACATTAACCCAGCAAACATAAGGGCTGCTGTGACCTTTACTTAGCTCTCTTGTGCAGGAGATGGATCCTCCAAAGCTAACATATAGTGCGCAGAGAACAGAATTAACCCTTACACTCCATTCATACTGAAGGCAAAAATGTCCTGTGTTTATGCAATAATTTCTGTATATATGTTTATTTGAGGAATTTGCACCCTGAGTTAAGCCAGCATTTGGGGTACGCATATGTTTTACTGGCACACCTAGAGGAGCACAAGGCTGGAGGGACATGGTTAGTCCTGAAGTGTCCACTGAGCCACTGCTTGGCCTGACCCATGTATTGCATGTCACAAAACACCTCCCACCACCCTAAAACAAGCTGAAGATCATTAGAACAAGGGACCAGAAGTCTCCCCAGCTACAACATACTCCATGAAAGGAGCAGAAGAAATCAATGGTCTGAGATCTGCAAGTATATCTGCATTAGCAGGTGATTCTAGAGTGTTCCTCCTCTACTACTCCAGGAAGCTGGAGCAACAGAAATGCCTATCACCTCCAGACCTCTCTGTGCCTTTTTGGTATAATCCATGAGTTCATCACTTCACTCATAACTCACACTCCCATCTATTGGGATCTGTCTTATAGTTTGAGGTTCCTCATGCTGGTGGCTGATGCAGGAGCAGCTGATTTATTTCACTCGCACTGATAGTGATGAGCCCAATGTTGCAAGAGTTCATGCTGGTGATTTCAGACTGTGCTTGTGCAAGCAGCCTCAATACTCAAGACATCAGGAATCCCTAAAGCAAGATCTTCTTGGAGATTATTTTCTTGAAGTACTTTTTTTTAAGCAGTCATAAACAGCAAACAATACACCCCAGAGTTCAACTTTGTATCTACATCACAACTGTAGGAGCTTGAGTCTTTGCACAGTCCACTGGAGTGGAGCACTTTCTGATGTCTCTGCCTCCTTCTCACACTCTTGTATCCACAGCATACATTTTGGCCGTCGCTGTTTGTGAGGATGGCAAGTGCATGTTTGTTACGATCGTCCCAGCAGAAGAATATCCTTTCCTCAAGGAGTACACAGACTGAAGTCTTCCAGAGCTGGTCTCTGTGAGGAGAAAAATGGGATCTGCTCACAAGACCTCTGTGGTTCTCAGATTGTAAACCCTCAAGATACAGAGAAAGAAGCACTCCAAGATATGACATAATCATGTTTTATGCCATACTTGCACGTCAGCTCCCACCCAAAGCCCTTAATGTGCTATATGGTGCTCCTGAAATAACACTATTCCCGTTTTGCTGCTGAAGATGTTGCAGTGGAGGATGAGCAACCATCTTAAACGACATCCCTGAAGGACATTCCTTACTCCACGGGCCTGCAGCAGGTCATGAGCAATGTCTCTGCCTCTTTACTGTGTTTCAGACCTACTCTGACTCCTCACCTCTGAAGAGGTACATGCAGCAGGTGAGCAGGGACCCAGATAAGAAGCATCCCAGTGATCCCGCCATGCCAAGCCAGCACGACCAGCCAAACTTGTACTGGATGCCCAGAAAGACGTTGTGGAAGACCAGAGAGGAGCGTTCCACGTAGACATCAATGGCATACCACACTGATCCCGTGATGCCTGGGAGACCTGCAGGACAGGAGGGAGGTGCTACACAGAGCTCCCAGTCAGACCAGAGCGGTTATGAGACCACAAGTACAAAATCCTCAGCTGTAGTTTTCTGTCTCCTGGGTAAGACTTCAGGATAGGACGAACCTTCCTGGACATAAAGTTTTGGCTGCTCTGTCCCAGCTCTCTTTGGCTGATGCACCCAGGCCCCTGCTGATGCTGGCTGGAGCCCTTTCAGGCAAGGGCTGTATCTCATACCCACAGCTCCAGTTTGTAGCATTTTTATAAGATATTAATAGGATATTTGGAAAAATTTCTACTCAGAATGAGTAGTGAGGTATTGGCACAGGCTGCCCAGGGAGATGGTGGTGGAGTCATCCTTACTGGAGGTGTTCAAGAACCACAGAGATGAGGCACTGAGGGATGTGGGTTAGTGGGCACGTGTGATGGATTGATGATCTTAGTGACCTATGATTCACATAGATTTCTGCCTCAAGTGGCAGAAATCTCAGCTTCTTCTTCATCTTGTTGTAAAGTTGCTTTGAGATATTAATTTTCTAATCTCTTTTGACTTTCTGAACTTTGACAACATTTTTCAGACTGACTTTGTGAGGTACATGGGAGGTGCTTAAAAGAACCTCTTAAAGTACTTCACATGTGTACCCAGTAGCTGCAGTGAGTTTCACATTAAATCTGCATACACTGAAGCAGAGGTAGATGCTCAGTATCGGCATAAAGTCAAATGAAATGACCTGGAACCTGTTGGCAGTCTATTTATTTTTGTGTTTTAAACTCTTCCACTGGCTGTAACAGCAAAGCATCTCAGTCAGTAAAGTATTTACCACCTGGAAAGGAGAGCTGTGTTATTACCCTTTTATTACAAATGAGTTGAAGAGATTTCGGGCTAAGTGGCTTGCACAAGGCCACACAATCTGTGGCAGAGCCAGGAACTGAAACAATGTGCCAGGGCATTTCTAGACCTCTGGCAATTCTGCCCCTTTGCCCTATCAAGAACACTGACTTTCTCATGGTAATTCAGCAGTAAGTGGAAATCAGTCAGCACAGCAACCAAGGAATCTGGCCAATAAGTGAAATGGAAGAAGATAAACTCAACTATTTGTTGCTAGGGGCAGGCAGTGAATTGTGGAAGATGTATTGCACAAATAAAGCAAAGAAACATCTTTCCTTGGTGTTCACCCCCTAGAAAATCACCAGCTCCTGTCTCAAAAATATGGGAAGGTTTTAAATCTCCTTCCTTTTGCTGAAGGATGCCCTGGGAAGTGGGGAATAGCCCAAGAATACCTGCTATGAGCAAGGTAACTCCAGACACCAGGCAGATGCGCAGCTTGATAAGCGGCTCATCTGGGAGGAATTTCACACAGTCCAGTCCCAGGACAAGGAAGAGAAATCCAAATCCTGCCAGGATATCTGCTGTGATCATCATGGCTCGGGTCAGCACCAGCTTCACTGCAGGACAGAAGCAGAACAAAGGTGGAATGGACATGTGGGTGGCTAATGGGATCGGGTCTGGTGGGAACACCTTTTCCTGGGGTGAAGCTTCCTCCAGCTTTCCCTGGAACCAATGCCTCACTGAGAGAAGTAGTATGGCCACAGTATATGGGTGCACCACATTATCTGTGACTGAACAGAAGAGGTGCCCTTTTTGTCCCCTGTCCTACGCTCAGGTGTCCCCAGCTCTCATGGAAACATCTTTGCCTCTTACGTACCAGGGTGCTCTGCGAAGATGGAGTCGTACTCATCACATGTTTGGATCCCGTCAAAAACATTTGTGACACATTCCCACCACAGACCACGGCATTTTGTACTCACCTATGGGTTAAGGAGAGAGAAAAACACCCTAAGTTAGTATATCCACCAACCCAGTGGATGTGTAGTTCAGTAGATGTACTGGCTTATCTATGTTGATGGCTAACTGGAGTTGTGTGGTAGGAAGTACTAAGAAAAGGAGCAGGATGGAGAAAAATGTAAATGTTTTCTATCACTCTTCCTTATTTTATATCAAAGAGATTTGGATATGAGGAAAAAAGTCCTATTGGGATGGATACTAATTCTGAGGAAAACTTCTGGGAGGATCCAGGGGTGGCTAGTTGGAGCACCAGGTTTGCTGAGCCTTTGCCAGCTACTTGTCTAGGCTGAGCTGGGCAGGGCCACAGACTGGATGACCCATGAATCTGCCATCCCACTCCCTTCCAACCAACTCCCTGCAGAGAAGGCTCTGAAGATGGATCTGCCCATGACTCACAGGGACCAGCCTCGCACCAGGAGGAGGTGGCCCCATCGGGATAAGGGAGTGTTCTCTGCAGAGTGAAGCTGTGAGCCCCTTCCCAGACGCTTCTCAAGGGCTACCCCAAATGACTCAGCCATAAACACCAGCTGGACGAGCAGGGGCAGCCAGTGCTGATCCCGGCCCTGGGGCTCCCACTGCACTGCTGGCTGTGGAACCAATCACACTCATCGTCAAGACATCCAGGCTTTGCACAGCTTGCAGTCACATCGTGGCTCATCGTTTCCATCCTCCTGAAGCCTTAGATAGCATTCCCAGCCCAGCCTTCCATAAATCACTTTAACACGGGAAGTGTTTTCACTACCCATGCAAATATGCCAACGAGCACCTCCAAAATATTCCTGGGATTGCCCACAGGAGGAGTGGGGATAATGTGGAGGCAGCTTGGGGCTCCAGCCTGCCCCGCTGCTGCCAGGGGCACCCCACTGGAAACAGTACTTGGGGAATGTACTGTAAACTGTCACAGGGGCCAGGAGCTGTACTGGTCTAACTGATGCAACAAATTTCCTCTTCTTATGCTTTGTAAATCACAAAGCAGATAATAACGCATCCCAGACATTTAATGAAGTCTAATTCAGGACGTATTGAAGCCTGAAGCCAACCACAGTATTGTCTCCACAACGCATTGTACAAGCCAAATTGTAATACTCTCTGTGATATTGAATGGTGGATTACAGGTGTCTAAAAATGACTCACTATTTCAGACTGGTAAAAAAAGTTCTTGTCCAAGTTTCAGTGAAAACAGTCTATACATTTTGTTTTGTAAAGATCAAAACTGCTTACAAGTTCTCAGACTTCTGGGGGCTAGTCAAAAGAAAAATATCACAAAAATGAAGAGTAATGTAGGAAAATGTTTGTTTTGATTTGGATTATTTTGATTCTTATTTTTCAAGGGAAGAGTTTTTTGTTAAAAATTTGCATAGATGTTAGTTTTCACTTGCAATTAACATACTTTTATTAAATTGCATTTTGTTCTGCCTGTGTTTTTGCCATTTCACATTCATCCTAAATCTCTGTGGGTTTATTCACGCTATTCTGTATTCAGCTACTACTCTCATGTACCTCCTCACTTGCTCACATTAGTGTTGTTTTTTAAGTCTTACAAGCAGCTTCCTCATCAACATTATTTATAATGAGACTAACAGCATTCCAGGCTTTGTTAGCTTCCAAGTGAAACAGAAGCAGGTCAGAGATACAAATCAGTGATCAGTGATCTGGCTTATGAGTCAATCCCCTTTCCAGATTTGGGGAAAACCTGATGAATGTTCTTTGCTTCTTGGGATGTGTCAGTTGTCACCTACTCTTGCTAGCATAGAACGTGGGCAATCCCAAACATTAATTCCTGATCTTCTCTTTCTTCCCATAGCAAATCTGCTCTGGTTTCCCTGGACCCAACCAAGGGCTCCCCAAGGAGCTGCACATCTCACCCCAAACTCTCATCTCCAGCTCTGATTGTGAAACACATGGCCACAACCTGCTTTCCCTAGCACATGTACGCATGTAAAACATCAACTGCATAATGACGACAATACATATAATTATATCCCATGCATAATGTATAATTACTACTGAAATACTTCTAATACAAAAATAAAAAATGAAAGAACAAGCACATGGTCACCACTCTGGGGAAAGCACACAGTGTTTTACAGCACTATAGAAGGTGCCAACACACAGTGATTGCCGAGCACAAGAGTGAACTAGGCAGTGCTTAGTAGTGGTGTGGATTCTTTTAATCCAGCTACAACAGGGAGGGATTGAGTGCACACAACAGAGCTTGTTAGGAAGCAGCTTATGGCTCTTTCCAGCACAAACCACTGCAAATCCTGCCCTAGCCTTGCCTTGATGCTCACAGTGCATGAGTGCGAGCCCTGCTCTGTGCTGCAGCATCTTGCTGGATCCTGAGCCCTGTGGAAGAAATGAGCTTCTGAAGGTGAAGGGATTTCCACACTGGAGGACAGAAGTCCCTTCTTAGGAAAAATTCCTTCTTGGAAAACACTGGTTGGGCACTGGGACAGGCTGCCCTGGGAGGTGGTGGAGTCACTGACCCTGGAGGTGTTCAAGAACCATGGAGATGTGGCTCTGGGGGTCTTGGGCATGGTGAGATGGGTTGATAGCAGGACCTGATGACCTTAGTGGTCTTTTCCAACCTCAGAGATTCTGTGATTCTGTGATTTCTTCTGAAATCAAAACTTGCTTGAACTTCCCTATTCCTAGCTGAAACCAGCAGTTTTGTACTCCAGGCCCTTCTGGCCATGAGTGGTTTTCCTGCATTCCCATATTGCGAGAAGCAGTGAGTCATTAGGGCCATTAGGGAGCTCATTCAGTCAAGTATTAAGGCTGGGGGCATTTTGCGCTATTATTTAGTATTCATACTCAGAGCAGGAATGTGAGAGCAGTGCCTGCTAATAACCACATAGGGTGTTAATGGGACACTTAGGGACAGCCCAGCAGAGGTGCCTCCATGACAAGAAGACAAGGTTATTCAGCCTTGGGATATTGGGATTGATTCTTTTCTGCACTCACTTTACTCAGGAGTTGGGTTTCCTTCCTCCATTTTGCTTGGAAATTATGGATCAGTGATGGGTTGATGGTTGGACTAGATGATCTGAAATGGTCTTTTACAACCTTACTGATTCCATGATTCTGTTACACTAATCTGAGATCCATTTGGCTTTTCTGAGTATACCAACGCCATCAGCTTACTTTAGGTGACTCACAGCTTCCTGAAATGAATCTAAAATATTTTCCAAATTAGGATGATAAACAAAAAGTGATATCCCAGTCACATCAGTTGGATTACACTGTTTTTTCCTAACATGAAAGTGCTAATGCTTGCACAAGTTCAAGAAAATACTTTTGAAAGCTGGATCTGACAGCAGTCCCTGCTCTCCCCACAGACTTCTGCTAGCTCATGTTGGACTTTATCACCAAGAAGTCTGGCCTACAAAATTAGAAATATCTCCAAAACATCCATGCAGGCTGGAGTTGCAGGGTGATATGCTCTAGTTCATGCACACTTAAACTTGGAGCCTCTAAACTTTTCCTAAGAGCATCTTCATCTGTTTTCATCCTGTATGACAGGGGAAATGTGGATGAAAGCAAAGCAATGACACCAGAAACCAAACTCTCTAGGACACATTTGATTTGGAGATCAGGTTCTCCAAGAGATCTTACCTCCAGGGAATCGTCAGCGTTCACCATCCAGCAGTCTGTCCAGGTAGATGCTATCAAAAAGCCAGTAGAGAAAAAAGCAAAAAAACAGCCGGCATACTGGAGGAAAAACCTCATCCCAGCAGGTGTCGGTATGTCCAGCGGTATGGTAAAAGCAGTGCCCAGGTCTTGTTCTTAAAACTGGGCTAAAGGCAGAGCCTGAGCATCCCAGGTTGCTGTTACGTGTTCCAGTGGCCACAAGCAGAAGGAATTTCTGTGTTCTGTAGATGTGACATGAGGAGAATGGCTGCAGGAGTGATGCTGGGCTACAGTGGGGATGGGAGGAGGGAGCCCGGAGCTGCTGCTACCAATCAGCCCCACATGGATGGAGCTGGTCATGCCTGGCTGGAGGGAACGGGACTGAGCAGGTGTGGCATGCAGGTAACTGGAATCCTGCAGCTCCAAGGGGAAAAAATGAAAAGTATGATGGCAGGAGTAGGGAAAGCAGGGATTTTCAGAAAGAAGCAAAAGCTGTCGTTAAGGGCACAACTGCTGAGCACTGCTGGGGTCACACACGAGAGCATCCATGGGTACATGCATGCAACATGTTAACATTTATTCTTCCATATTTCTTCATGTCTGAGCACTGAGAAACAATGATGTGTACAGGCGTAATCCCCAGGCCCTTTGGTTCCTCTACTGGGCTTCAATGCCCCCATGATGCAGCTTGATGTAGAAATGTCACTACGAAGGGAAGGAAACAAGAAGCAATTGCAGCCCCTCACAGCCAACACCAACAGCCCCCAACAACCATCTCAGCTCAGGTGTGGAGCCAAACCCCAAACTCCTCATGCCCTGCTCATCAGTTTGTTCACTGCAGATCACACGTGGGAATCCCGAACTTTTCAAGCCAAGCTCCAGGACACATCTCTGGAAAACCAAAGGGAAGCAGGACTATTCTAAAGGTCCAAAGGCACAAAAGCAGCACAGATTCAATAATCTTTACTTTTGGAAAGAGAAACCATAAAAGAGTGGAGATTTACTTTCAGTGAGCAAGTCTTCTTTGCAGGGCTGAGGAGCAGCTTCTCTCTCTGCTCCAGCAGTGTGCAGTCTGTCCCCAAACCCAGTGTGGCTGTCATCTCAGCTGTCACCTGCAGATGGAGCCAGGCAGTACTTCTACAGAGATTCTCTAAGCTTGCTTTTTCTGCTCCAGGATCACTTCCAAATACAATAGCAATAACAAGTTTATTATTGCAGTGATATATGTAACCTGTAGAATTCCTCTTTCAGAGTCAGCTTTTTGTCAGCTTCAGAGTCTTGATCCCAGGATCACTCAGAGGTCATGCTACAGAGAAGTCCTCGGAGTGTGCTTCTGGAAGACACTGCACAAAGAACAAAATGCCCACGTCAAAAAGTCAGGCTCCAGAGGACTCCATGCTGCTTTACCTCATCTTACTTGTGTCTTAGAATTCCATCCTTAGCAGGTGACCACTGGATGCTGCAGTGAGCCTTCCCACAAACAGAACTGAATCCTTACAGAGGACAGGAGCAGAGTTTGCAAGAAGCAGAGCCTGGACTGGCCAAGAGATGTGCTGTGGACCTATCAAAGAATCATTAAGCTTGGAAAGATCACCAAGTCCAACCATCAGCCCATCCCCACCATGCCCACTAACCACGTCCTTCAGCACCACGTCCACGTTTCAGCTCCTGAAAACCTGCAGAGATGGGGACTCCACCACCTCCCAGGGCAGCCACTGCCACTGCCTAACTGTGCGTATCTCCATACCTTCTCACTCTGTCTTGAACTCCCATACAAGCCTCTTTGAGAGAAAAAAAAAAAATCCATTTGGAGAGTATAAACTGTTTTTCCCAACACAAGCATGAGGCAGAAAGAAAAAGCTCTCAGAGGGATAACAGGACTACACTAACATCCAGAGTAGAATTTCTAAGCCTTTGTTCTAAGCTTAGCCCACTGGATGCCTAAGGAGGAATCTCCTTGAATGGCTGAAGGCAGGTGTTCAGGTACCCATGGCACCCACGACTTGCTCCATCTCTCTACAGCTCGGGTAACACCATGTTTGTTTTCTGCATGCCTAGAGATTTGTGCTGCTGCCCCAACTCCATGCTCTCCCAGTGTGCACCCTTCCTGCAGGGCAGGGCAGTGAATGACCCTTCCTGGAGCAGGATGCCAGTGCTTCTCTGGCTGTGAGTCACTGGGGATGGGAAGTGGTCATCTGCCACACCAGCCATTTGCAGCTAGCTTGGGGCACAGGAGCATCCTGGCCTTGTTGGGGAGCAGGCCGGAATCCTCCAGTTTTCCTTGATGTGAGACTACTCCAAAGCATGCAACGTGAGACAGATGGTCTGTGATTTTCACCTGACGGAGAGACCAGACCAATCTCTGCTCCTGGATTAGGCTCATCTCTCCCAGCAGTTGCATGGACATAGCTGGGACTATTAGAAAGAATACTGCATTCTTATGTAGTAGAAACTGGCAGGGTACGTATTTAGTGGTTTTAATTTTAAAAAAGTGCAAGACCTTTAGAAATCACAGAATCATTACAGTTGGAAAAGACCTTTAAGGTCATCTAGTCCAACCATCCACCTACCACCACAGACCATGTCCCTCAGTGCCACATCTGCACAATTCTTAAACATCTCCAGGGATGGTGATTCCACCATGTCTATGGGCAGTTTGTGCCAGGGTTCAACCACTCTTTTTGAGAAGAAGTTCTTCCTAATATCCAGCCTGAACCTTCTCATACTCTGCATTCCCAGCATAGCATGACAGATCTTCCTCGTCTTTGGAAATCAGCTCTCTCCATCCTAAATGTCTCTGCATAGCCTAAGAGCCAGCTGATGTGATTATGATATACACTACCTTCATCTTATTCTCTTTGCTAACCTAACCTTCCATCTCTACAACTCTTCTCCCAGGCAACAGTTGTAGGACAAGAGGCAATGGCCTTCAGTTGCACCAGGGGTGGTTCAGGTTGGATATTAGGAAAAAATTCACAGGCTGCCTCGAGAGGTGGTGTCGTCACTGTACCTGGAGGTTTTCAAGAAACACAGAGATGTAGCGCTGAGGGACTCATCAGTGGGTTTGGTGTGATGTGTTGATAGCAGGACTTGATGATCTCAGTGGCCTTTTCCAATCTTAATGATTCTGTGATTCTAACATTTACAGTACTTTGAACCTAACAAAAGCACTGCGGTGTCCTAGCACTTAATTACCAGAGCTTGGCCTTGTAGAGCTCTTAAACTGCATGGGAACAATGCAGCACAACCTGGCTAAAGCAGCAGCCTTATCACCTGGTCCCTGTGCTCCCAATAATAAGATGATTGTGCTCCAGGCTGATTGCTTTTATTACTCCATTAGCACAAAGTGGTCTGTGCTCCCTGTCAAAGGCAAGCTATTACGTTCTCATTTCCCTTATGGATGTACTTACAGAAAGTGACAGAGACTCCTGCCACTTGTGAGAGGATCGTGGCTGGTTTTCAGCCACGTATCTATAAAATTGTTCTTACAACACCATCCAATGAGGCTGCAATCCCATAAGCAGATCACAGCGTGTCCCACTTTTGCTGCCAACACGTTCAAGAACCATGGAAATGTGGCAGTGAGGGATGAGGTTAGTACGCATGGCAGAGATGGGCTGACAGTTGGACTACATGGACTTCATGGTCTTTCCAACCTTAATGATTCCATGACTCTATGATACATTTTATTTTACAACTGCACAGTAAACCCCACACCTAAGGAACACATGATCTCAGGGACGTATTACTAACCCCATTCTAGAGCTGAGGAAACTGAGGCTGTGACTAAGCAAGTGACTTAGATCGAGAGTGAGGAGTCACAGCCCTGCTCCTCCTGCCGCACAGTGGCTGCACTCTCCGTGTGGGAGTGGTGAGATCTTTATCTGCCAAACATGCGTGACCGCTGAGGGTTCCTGAAAGCAGCCACCAAGAACACACAGTGCCGTCGCTACATACCAGGCTCACGCAGGCGTGTACGGGCAGAGGAGTGGGGCAGCAGATCAGACACACCTCTTCTTGGCATGTCGCTAGTTCCACGAATAGCCCTCGTCCCCAGGCACCCCATGGGCTGTTGGTGCACTGCCACTTCCCTGCATCATCATTCTCTTCCAAGCACGTGTCTCCCAGCGTGAGCCTGAACTCTCCCCTGCCCCGATGCAAAGGTGATTGAAGCACAAGGTCTGTGCTACCAATTGCAGTCATGCTGGAAGGGCATGGGGAGCAGGGTGCAAGTCTAGCTCTCACCACAGTTCCAGGGAAAAGCAAAGGAAGAGAAGTCACGTGGTGGAAGATGCTCGTGCTTCCAGGAAGCCTGCTCTCTTTTTCAGGACATGTCCCAGTGAGCGAGGACGTGTCCCTGGTCCTGCCACTGTGCCCTGCAGCCCGGTGACTCACCACACAAGAAGCATCCACCCCTGGACGCCGTACTCCTCACTCCCCTTCAGCCTACTTTCTTATCAGAGTGATGAAAGACCCTCCGGGGGACTCAGCGAGGGGCGAAGAAAGGGGCTGCTCAGTGAGAAATGCTCAGTGTGGCAATAAGATGTTTGATCTGCTGTGGAAGGGAGAGAGTTGAAGCTCGGAGAAAGCAGAGAGCTGATTCACAGCACACGAGCACAGAGCAGCTTTTGCAGCTGGCCGGGTGACATGGGTCAGTGCCTGCCCACCTGCCTGGGACCAGCTCCTCACTGCTGTCTCTGTGTTGGACACATAAGCCCCCAAGAGCAGATGTGGGACTGACCCAGGTCTTTCCTACTCTGCACCCTACTTGCATCCTAAATAAATGAGGAGGGCTCTCACTTTTCTTTCCTAACAGAAGCTTGGGCCAAACTGCCCATTCACTGGGCACCGCTCGCATCCTCACTCCTTTCTCCAGTGTTGGAGTTCCTCTCACTTTTGCATCATCCCCAGCCCTCACCTTGCACAGGTCCCATTGCCTCTCACACTGTTCCCACCTCATTTCTTCTCCCATCAGAAGCAGTCACTGGGCCACGCTGACAGTCAGCCCAGCAGCCTGGTGGGTCCCTGCTTTCTCTGAGGCAGGACACCAGGCACAAGGAGTTTCTCCACCTGCTTCCACTCATGCATTGTAGGTGCCTTCGGAGGGGTGTGAGCCTCCCAAATCGCCAAACCTTTTGTGTGCATGGGCACTGGGAATGTTTTTCGTGACAGAGACACAAAGCTGTGAGAAAAGCACGTAGAGCCCCTGGCCTGTAGCCAGGTAACTGGGGCTTTCAGCTCCCTGAGGCACTGAAATATGACCCCGTGTTGCCAGCGCGCTCTCCCAGCCCTAAAGACAATGACAACCATGCGTCAGAAAGTGTGTGTGTGTGGGGGGGGGAAGCTCCATTCCTCCTCCTCTGCTTTGCACACCTGCACACACACACACACACACACACACTGCTTCCCACGCAGGTGAGTCTTGCATTCAGCAAAGGATTTTCAAGAGTTTCATTTCCAGGTGGGCACTCCAATAACTGGCGTCATTTAAAGATTTCTGCAGGTTTGACCCTGCTCCCCACTGGAAAATCCAGCCATGTGTGCCTAAGGAGCAGCTACGGAAATACCTGGCTCTGGTTTCAGTGTCTTAAAGGGGACAGAAGCATACTGAAGCTCCTACAAATCCCATCCTAACACCATTGTTCACCATTTACAGCCTTTCATAAGACTTCCTACAGCACAGTGACATGTGAACCTTAAATGATTCCAATATCCAAGCGCATCCCAAATAGCATCACAGCTTCATTAAGGTTGGGAAAGCCTGCACACACATCTAGTCCAACCCCAACCTATCCCCACCACACCCACCAACCACATCCCTCAGTACTACATCTCCACAGTTCTTGAACAGCTCCAGAGACATAATCCACCACCTCCCTGGGCAACCTGTGCCAGTTCCTCACCACTCTTTCTGAGAACAAATTTTTCCTAATATCCAACCTGAACCTCCCCTGGCACAACTTGAAGCCATTCCCTCTCATACTAACACTGTTACTGAGAGAAAAGGTCTAACTCCGTCTTACTAAATAGGTTCTGTGGGTCTCATGGATCAACAGAATTCCCAACCATTTGTGTTACTAGCTGAGTTCAGAAACCCTGAGAGACCAGAAAACTCATATTCCAGCTTTCATATTGCATGTGAACAGCTTGAACAGTCCGATCTACCACTCCTGCAAGAGTTTATGGCACAGCCTGTCTAGGAAAGACCATGGATTGCTTTATCCTCCTGGCATCATTTGTTTGGCCTATCATAAGGGCAGAGGAAATTATGGATAGAGGTTGTGGATTGGGAACAAAGCGATGAGACACAGACAGACATTGGGATGGGAATCTTTGATCAGCCTCTAAAATGCTGACTACAGCATGGGCTTCTCCTTGACATGAAGGCTGCCCCGAAACCAGACTCACAGGTACTCTACTGGGTGAGCAATATGAATGGTGGTAATTCTGGCTTCACGGTGATGACTTTGTCTCCAGTCTCAGCTTCACAGCAGTTCCTGCAGAGGGAATCAGATCTCGTCATTAGCTACTTCCTCTTCTTTCTCCTTCTGTCTGCTTGTTGTATTTCCCTTCCATTCCAGTTCCTTCTCCTTCTTTCTTCTAATTTAATGAAGAACCACTTGAGGAACAATGACAATTTTTCAGAGGTGATCCTGAAGGTGATCACATTCTTCACCCTACCCATCTCAGGAAATCCATTCCACAGCTCAGCCAACAAGCTCCTGGAGACTTGAAGAGGTATCAGTAGAAATGTGTTCCCTGCTACAACTCAATTCCTTGGAGGAACTGAGAGATTTTTCATGCCATAAAGTCTTTATCAGAGCTTCTAGGATTGCTTTGGGAACTAATTCATGAGTGCTGCTGCACATAATGACAGATACGATGCAACTTTATACATACCAAAACCACTTCTTTACAGATGGGAATGATTTCAGTATTTTGAGGCTTTCTGAGGAACATTCTCAGGCCTTGTGGTTATTTGTGGGTTGCTGATTCAGGGAGGAGGAAAAACAGTGGCAACAGGTGAACACCAAGAAGCTGAGAAGGAGACAGGATCCCATCCAGAGCCCTCACGGGAAGCTGGTTTTGAGGAGAAGCCAGGACACCAGCCATCTTTCAGCCCCTTCAACCTCCATACATTGAGTATGAGCACATTCTAATTGGAGCCAGAAGAAATCAATAACGTGAAAAGCAGAGTGAAACTATTTCCAAAACCACAGCTTTGTTACAGCCAGTGAGGAAACGTGAATGTTTGAATGGCTGCAAGAAGAGGGTTGATCATTAGCTTGGTTTATCTCCAGCTGATTAGGAATTCCAGGTCAAGTCTACTGACCAAATACTGAGTGGTTTAAGGTGTTTCTGACACTCAGAATTTGAGAAGGAACAATTCACATAACCCATTTCAAATCCAGTTTTCACATGTGTGCAGGGAAAGTCTCCAATTGTAATGCTGCTTGCTATCCTATTTCAGGTGGTTCTGTGCAGAGCCAGGAGCTAGACTCGATGATTCTTTTGAGTCCCAACTGGGGATACTCAGTCTCTAGTCCAACGTGGGATATTCTATGTTCTTGTTGACTTTTAGGCAATAAGCAACATTTGGAGCTGGTCTTCTCCATGATCTTCATTAAAACTTGGAGCTGAATTCACAGTCCTGCAGTAGTGAGCAACTGATGAAGGGGTTAAGTTTTTGTGCTGTTGAGTTCTACAGCCCTGCAGGTTGTGATCTTTGGCTGCTTGGTCAAACACACTGCAGATGGGCAGGACACACAACTCACACAATCCCTAACTAATCCCAGGGAAGATCTGCAGCAGTCTCTGTTCCTCCTGAGATGTGGACAGACAGTAACAGCATTACTGATACTAACGATACATTCATCCCATTAGGAGATGGGTCACTATGTGTTGTGCATTAGTCCCACCACTGGTTGCCACCAGACGTGGTAGGGTGGGCTGACAATGTCTGGTCAATCTTCTGACTGAGATGTGAAACTCATGTCTTTGCTCTGAAACCTGGTCCATACAGTTGTGCCTGCTCTGCACACCTGTAAGACACTTGGCAACAGATGTCTTGAAGAAAAAGGAAACCAGGTTGCTCGCCTGCAAGTCCTGGCAAGTGTTAAAGCTTGTTTTTGCCAGAAAAGGAAACAGGTATCATTAACAACCCACAGAGCACAAACCTCTGCTGAGCACGAATGTGAGGCTGCTCCTCTGCCTGACACCACCCAAGGGAGCAAAACGCAACCACAGTGTTAAGCATTCGCTCAGCACAGAGCAACACAGCAACGATACAACAGGAGGAAAATCTTGATGAAGAATTAATGTCATCTATCTGCTTGATAAAACTTCACAGTTTGATCCCACTATCTATATACATACACTGTAGTATCTTCTCACTTGACCCTGCATTTGTAAAGGATGTAAGATGAAGACTCACACATTTATCTAGGAACAGGCAGTCATTAAAGACTGTCAGTACAGGAGTAGTGTATTCTCTACCCTAGAGAATACAGAGGAGATTGCAACATCTTGGACAAAAACAGGTCTTTCAGCTGAGATTAAGGATGTAAAGGAAAGGTATTTCCTCCTAAGGCAGGTAGAAAACAATTTGGCCCTAGCATGTGAAAACTGTTAGGGACTTCCAGTGAAAAAGAATCCTAGGCAGAGTAGGAAAGACAGTGACTATTGAGTAAGAGGGTGTTTATTTTGCCTGCTGAACCAGTGCAGAAAACCATTTAAAGAGGAGAGGAGAGAATAAAGATACCTAATATGCAAAGAAAGGAATAAGCTCAGAAGAAAAGACCTGTTGATTTTAGCAATGTTGTAAAAATCTCAGCAAATTCCAGAGCACTGAGAACACTGATGAGTGATGAAGGGGAAATGCAGAGTTTCAGTGTTTTATCTCAATCTGTAAGTTGCTTTTGATGTCTACAGGAAGAGGTGCTGGGTTTTGAAATCTTTCATGAAACGTGACTAAGAAGTATCAACTTCGAGTTGACCCTGGAAAGCCAAATATCAATTGGGAGTTTGTGAGGCTTGGACTCTGGGCATGAGGTGCTCATACTCACTGTCAGGGATGTTCAGTGGTCAAAGAGGCAAGAATGATGTGACATGGAAGACAAGGGCAAACAGAGACAAGAGCACAGAGTTTTTGCCCAGAAAGTACAAAGCACAGGGAATGCAGTCCAGTACATGGATATACCTCAATATGGTCTTACATCAGTTTTATTTGACCCAGCTCTGCCATACGTTTGTGCAATAATACTGCTCAGTGCGGTACTCATTGGGGATGGGGGGCAGTGGGACCACTGCACAGCCCCACAGAAGCATAGCATCCATCTCCAGGCTCTAATATCACAGCATCCCTTTCAGAATAAGGCAGTCTTCAATCCAAGCTCTGTGGCTTTTTGAAAGGGGAAGAAACTGAGGATGCAAGGTATCCTACTGTGCATCCAAGCAGCCAGACTCATACCCTGGACAGCTATGGCCCAGAGTGGCCCAAAGGTGACACCAAGACATGCACTAAGCCCAGCTTTTCCCTGGCACAGGGTGAGTGTGGATTGCAGCTCATCAAGGTAACAGCAGCATGATCAGTGCTCCATGGCAGTAGGACAAAATGATCTTAGATGTCTTTTCTAACTTTAATGATTCCATGATCCTATAGTTCTATGACTTTGTGACAGAGTGCATGGGTCACGCATACTTCATGCATCTCCTCAAGCTCACTCTTGATGTCCCCCTTAGTGCATCCAGAAGGTTGCCACCCAGGAATCCTCCCCTTGCTGTCCTAGAAGCTCCTACAAAGGGTCCAACACATTCCCACCCAACACTGCTCTGTTGCCCCTCCTGGCCACTCGAAGCCTGTAGGCAAAGGCTCTACACCCCCTGAAAGCATTCCGCTCAAAGCTGATCCTGTGCGCTGTGCCTGGGAGGCACGGGATGGTCACAGGAGGGGGTGAGTCGGTTCAGTGCTTTGAAGCACCCAGGAACTCTGCGCACTCCATTGCAGGTGGACATTATCAGACCGATAGCACTACCCAGACATCGATGTCTAGACACTCCTAGCCCTGCTCTCCCCGGGTGAGTGTGGGTTTCTGCCCTGTCTCTTCGTCATGAACTGCTTTTCCCAGGGATCAGCTGAAGGCCAGCACCATCCTGTTCTCTTTGCTCCCTGTAGGAGAGCCTAAATGCGCAGTATCTACTTTATTTCTGCGTTGCCAAAGAAAACTTCGCTGCTTTCCTCCTCTTTCTTCCCAAACCCATAAAACTGGAGTCCACGAAGACCCAGAAAAAACACCATTCCTTCAGCTACAGGTTCACAGCTATCTAATTCCTTTCCAAGTGAAAAAAGCCAGGACTGGATAGGTTTGCTACTGAGTGAGGAGGATGGATTTCATCACACCGGTGAGCTGGGCAACTGCGAGAGCTCGGAGCCAAGCAACCCAGCTTCCCTGCCCGCTGTGGTCGGGTTGCAGTTGCTTTTCTCCCCTTTGCGCCCCCCCCC
>VXAB01006016.1:817440-859432 GCA_013399175.1 Odontophorus gujanensis | reverse complement strand
TGGCCCCCCCGGCGGGGGGGGGGGGGGGGGGGGGGGGAGGGGGGTGGTGTGTGTGCTGGGGAAGGTGTTTCACACGGATCCGGGCAGGTATGAGCGGGACCAGCGCAGTGTCACCCCCACGGGTCCCGCCCGACGGGCACAGGCTAAGCACCCCAAAGGTGCGAAGCATCACCCTGCGGGTGAGAGCAGCGCGGAAACCCCGCGGGGGTGGGCGGGGCGGGGCGGGGGAGCGCGGCCGCCAGGGGACGCACTTTGCGCGGCTTTAAAAGTTGCGCGGAGCGGTGCGCGGGTGCCAGTGCGTTGCGCGGTTGCGTTCGCTCGTGTTTCATCGCAGCCAACCTCCGCAGGTGCGGAGCAGCCCCGCGCAGCCATGGCCAGCGGGGGCCTGCAGCTCCTGGGCTTCGTGCTGGCCTTCCTCGGCTGGTTGGGCATCATCATCAGCACCGCTATGCCCCAGTGGAAGATGGCATCGTACGCGGGGGACAACATCGTGACGGCCCAGGCGCTCTACGAGGGGTTGTGGATGTCGTGCGCCATGCAGAGCACGGGGCAGATCCAGTGCAAGGTCTACGACTCGCTGCTCAAGCTGGAGGGTAAGTCCGGGTAATCCCGGGGGCGGTGGCTGGTGCCTATGGGAGCTGGGGGTGCCCATCTCATCGGGTCTTTTCCCCCATACTCCGGCCGGTTTTGTCGGGGCTTGGACTGAAACGCTGGGATTTGGTGTGCTGGTGTCATCGGGCTCTCCCTGCATCGCTGTTGGGGTGCCGATGATGCTAGGGGGATGTGCTGGGGCTTGCTGCCCTTTTGGAGTGTTAAGGTCTCAATCTTATTAAAGATGCTCCGCCTCACTACCTGTCCCTTGTGGGGTGAAGGTGTAAGGCTCAGGGTGACCTATCCCGCTCGGTTCCTTCTCCCCGTTGCTCGTCCCGTCGGGGTCTGGGTGCGTGTCCTCATCACGGCGGCACCTGGCAGGGGGTAGGGGCCCACTGCCCTCTGCCTCTCCCAAGAGGAGCACTCGGGGAAGGGATGTGGCGTTCTTCACGTGTTTCTGGAGACATCGTAACTGGGAGAGAGTTTCTGGCGGCAGAAACGGGCAGGAACTGCTTTTATTCGGGTATGGCTCAGCAGCAACGTTAGTGGAAACAATGCAGAAGTTGGTTGTTCAAGCACTGACCCCTTTGTGTCCGACTGTTGTGATTTTGTTGCTGCTCTTAAATGGGATAGGTTTGTTTTCTGGGAAGTGTAACCTGGGAAAATAACCGCTCCTCTTGCGGGGCTTTTAGGCGGAGGGCTGGCAGGTGAGCTGGCTCTCAGCCCAGGCAGCGCTGCCTGTGGTTTCTGGGCAGAGCAGTCCGCTCAGGTAATGCCGGATCCTTTGTCCCGTCCTCACCGATGGGGTGCAGGGACACAGCCCATCCTGCTTGATGGTGGTTGTCACGCTGACCTGTTCTCGTATCTCGACTGTTTCTGGAGCAGTTGCTTGGACTGGAGTTTATGCTAACGTTCGGAGAGGGTTAAAAAAAAAAATCCTTTTCCGATATCTCCCCAGCCACCCCAGCTGGAACCGCTGAGATCGGCTTGTCCTGGAACATCATCCATCTCACTCCCTAATTAATGAATCACTAACAACAACTTTGGTTGTCTTCTCTTTCCCAAAGAAACGAACATGTTGTTTTACGTAAAGTCACAGAGAGCCCACTGAGGACCCCTAGGTTCGTTTATCACCACCCCCCCCTCCCCTCCGTGTCGCTGTCACCCCATGCAGCCCCTCCTGTTCCTCAGCCTCGAGGGCCTCAGCAGCCGAAGGTGCAAATTACGCCCTTTGGGAACGCGGTGCACCCATTCAGCCCCAGCGAGGTGTGGGCTGGGCTAAGCACACGGTGCGGGCTGGGTGCAGTGTTACTCAGGTGCAAGCTAAGCTTTAAGCCTTTTATCTCGCTTCTCGGGGTGGGGGGCGAAGATGTCGGTGGGGCTGAGCAATCTCCGGGTTGCGAAAGGTAAAAATTGCCTGGGGGGCTGCGGCAGCAGCCCATTTTGCTGTAAATGAGACTGCTTTTGCAGAACCAGCCCCGAGCCCTGCCTGCCTCCTGCAGACCCGCCCCATTCGGAGCTGAGCGCTCAATAGCAGTTGTTCCCTTCGCCTTTGTTCTGCGGACGAGGGAAGGTATTCCGCGGCTGTGGGGGAGAGTGAGGTGCCAGGGACTGAGCCTGAGCTGTTAACGGCCCTTTATCCCTTTACAGAGCTCCTGGCCCTACACAGGCCTGAAGGTTCCCAGGAAGGATAAGAAATATGGGAATACTGGGGGATGCTCCCTTGTTTGGGGAGGTCAACGACAGCTTTAAATGTCTTTTTCATTTGGCACCTTAGCTTTCCCAAGTCGTGCCCCGCTCACCTTCTGTTTCCTTACCTGTTCTCCCCTCAAGGTCTTTGGGCAGCGACCTGTTAATGCTGTTTTGGCTGGAGGTGTGAGCCCCAACTCCTATCTGGTTTGGCAGCTTTGCCCTGGGACAGGTGCAGCTGTGCAGCAAGAGCTCCCTTCCTGCATTCACTTATGTGGTGGTGGTACAGTGATGTGGGTTGCGGAACTTGCCTGACTCTGCTTTCCTACCGGGGCATCCTGTGCCCAGATCCATGTGTCTGAGCCTCGTGCGCTGATGGGAGAGGCTCTGATCCTGCAATTACTTTGCCCACATAGAAAGGCTTGACTCTCCTCACCTGCTGTAATTCCACCTTGTGGGAGTGGTGAGAAGTTTTGTCAGCAAGCTTGTGGCTATCTGGGAGCTCTTCCCATTTCTCTAGGTACACCTGTGCTTGCTTGGACTGGGGCTGGATGTCAGGTGAGGCTGGCACAAGCTTGCCAGGCCCTCTTAGCCAACTGAAAGGCCTTCAGCTTTCTGTGTGGCCATGCTGCTGGGGTGCACCATGCTGGCACTCCTCCCACACTACATTCAGCTGAGAGCTTATGTCAGGCTGGGACATGCTTCCATTCAGGCAATAGAAAGGCTGTGTTTTGCTGGCTGAGGTGAAAAGCGTGGCCACATGCAGACACAGAGGCAGAAAAAGCCACCCTTGCAACCAGGCTTTATTGCACATTGTTCTTGTAGCCCTCCAGCATCATCCATGGAGCTAGCTCAGCTTTGGGCTCCTCCAGGTCTCAGGAGAATGGGAACAGGCAGGAGGCTGAGGGACACCTGAACTTTGGCTGTGGAACCTCTCAGCCTCAATGTTCTCATGCTGAAAGCAGAGGTCTTTCTGGGTTGTGCTTCAGCTGTTCCAACTGGAGATACTCATCTCTTGGTTGATGGCGTTGCGTGGAGATGTTCTGTGCTTGAGGCAAGCTGAGACTCATCTGCAACTTCATCACCAAACCTAGTACATCTGCAACTAGCTTTGTGCTGTAGCTCAAAAATAAACAAGGGTTTGGATGCCCTCTGGGTCAAACAGCACTATGGCAATGTGAAATCTTCCCTCCTACATCACCACCCTGGCTGAGCCTGTTCCAGGAGCTGGGGAGTGGGGAGCAGTGGTTGGGGGGAGATGAAAGGTTCATCCCCAGGTTGCTGCAGCTCTGCTGATGGTGGAGAGTTGGCAGACTGATCTTCCAGTGAGCGGGGGGGACAGAAATGTCCTAATCCTTTGTCACCTCTTTTCATCTGGAGTAAGCAGGTAGAACCTGCGAGTGTGCTTTCATGTGGGTTAAGGGTTAATTTGCTCCCGTGTTTCTCAATCCATGTTCCTGCCTTATGAAAAATTGTGATGAAGTGATAAAGCAGTCTCGTTTTTGCTGTGCTTTGACAAGGTAGAAGGTTACTTGGAATGCCACCGAGGCTGTTCCTGTTCAGTGCCGTGTTGTGTCTGTAGAAGGGATGGGAGTCTGTTGCAACACCATGGCTTTTTTGCTCCACAAGCTGCTTCTGCTAAGCAGCTTTAGTGTAGTTAGTGTTAGTCTGCTACTAAATCTCTTGGTAAGGGAATTTCCAGGTTTGTGGGAAAATAGGCTGCCTGGATCTCCTGACCAAGGATCGGGAAATGGTCGGACAGGGTTGCTTTGAAAAAGGTTGCTTTAAGTCAACCTCCCCCAGCTGTTTGAGTGACAGTAGGGAAACCTTGAACCTTATTACCATTGGGGTAGGTGGAGTACGAGGCCACCGTTGCTTGTTTGTTCCCAGCATTCCCATGCAGCAGGCAGCCTGTCCCTGTTCGAGTCTGCATCCTGCCCAGGTTCCTCTGTGTGGTCTTCAGACTTGTGAGGAGGTGCTTTGGAGGAGACCAGATAGGAGCATCTCATGGTGATGATGAGATTGCTGGGTTTGCAGTGGTTTAAGGTTTAATAAGGTTTTTTGGGTTTATTAAGGCTTTCTGTAGCACAGCTACAGCATGTCATACCTTTGCTGGCTGCCTCTGAAGCTCTTGCTGCTTGCCCAGATGTTTACCCCACTGCGTGCCTCCTGGGACTGATGCCTCTATGCTGGTGAGGGTGAGCAACAGAACTTCAAACCCAGCTCCCTCAGTGAGATGTGTTCTGCTTTAATGAAACTCCAGTTGGAAGGCTCTGAATGCTGCTGGCTTGTCTTTGAAATGGATGATATAACATGCTGCTTGAAGTATGGGGTCTGCATAGGTCTTTGGAAACTTCTCTTGTGGAGATGCACAGCATCTGCTTCACCTGTTCTGTCATCACTTTGCATAGATTCCCCTAGGAAGGGAAAGAGAGGTCCATACATACAAAGTATGCAAACAAAGCATTCATAGAGCATCCTGTCAGAAAACAATCTGCACACAGATCTGTAACTGCAGTTTTGCATTACAAAAAAATCTGATGGTACTTTCCCAATAGTTCTGTAGCATAGGTGATGTAAACAGAATAAATAAGGAAGTGTGGTGACTGAAAAATAACCCTGATTCAGTCTGGTGAAGTCCTTATTTGTAACCAAGGGATTGGCAGCAATTCCTTGTGTGACTGTAGCAAGGAGGGGTAAATCTGAGTTAGGCATCAGGTAAAACTGCGTTGAGTAGTTTGTCCAAATGCTGTATAGTAAGTCAAAGCCATGGGATAGCAAGTAGAAAAAGTTGGTTTCACTGTGTGCGTGGAACAAGTAAGAGCTGCATGGCATCTTAGCATGGTCTGTGGGATTCATGTTAACGTTTCTCAGTAGTTTTAAGACTCTCTTGACAGTACTTAAGGCTTTCTTGCCACAGGCATTTTCAGGCCAGACCTCAGTTGCTAACCATCAATAAAAAGGCTTGGCTTCTGAGTAAACAGTGGTTGATATTGACAAAACATGTCCATTTGACATTTGCTGGTAGTGTCCAGCCAGCTTGGCACAGGGCTGCTCTGTCCCAAGGGCTCCTGGTCTGTGGTGTGGGAACACTGAGTGCTGCAGCACTCTGAGGCACCTGGATTGCAGGGGAAATACTGCTTCTCTCCAGTATAATACAGCTGGAAAGTTAAAGTGCTGTTGCTAACCTGTCCTGTTTAGCAGCTTAAGATAATGCTGCTTAATTATATCGTTTTTAAAGTACAGGGAAAGGCCCACGCGAACAGCAGTGCTAATACTAAACTAGTGTTCTCATCTTCTGGATGTGCGGCTTTCATTAACTCAGTTGCAAGTGAGTACATAATAACTAATTGCTTGCTTTATCATTAACCACAGTGATGTACTATACATGCTGCAGAAGTGGTAGGAAGGTGGAGATTTTGCAAGTGCCAACCTACATCACTCTGCTGCGTTCTTTGGTCCCCCAAGAGAATGCCTGCATTCTGGTAACTTACCTTGAAAAACACGAGGATTTCTTTTCTTGTGTTCAGCTACTTTTGCAAAGCTGGCATGGCATGTACCCAGATAGCATTCCATAGTGGTTTTTTTTTAGCTTCACAAAAACTGTACAAGTTTGAAAGATTTGGGTTTTGGGCTTTTTTACAGCAAGTCTAAGTCCATCAGACTTGCTGGAAAGATTTGGTACTGCTGCAGGAAGTGTTCTTTCCCATGTCCAGAATAAGTGAATGTCTCTGGCCAGCCTCTCCAGATCTGCTGCTGTCATGTAACATTTTTCCCTAAATGTATGGCAGCTGAATTGGTTTTTCAGGTAGTAACCCATAAGCAGTCTCAATTAATGGCATAATTGTAAGCTAGAAGCTACTTTGTGTGTGCCCATTCTGAGATTGGAGAGCAGTTTCTTCAAGAATGTCTTCAGATAGTGTTGTGATTTTTATGCTGAAGTGATAAATGGTTTGCAAATGGGTTTTGGCAATCAAAGCAGCAGATGGGTTTTGCCTAATGCCTGGGTGGTGCAGAGGTGTATCGCCCCTCCTTTTGGAGGAGGTGAGATGTCACTCTGCCAAGCTGATGGTGGGATGTTTCCTAAGAAAGCTGTTCCTTAGGAAAGCGTGTCACTTCCTATTGCACTGTGTATCACCTTACTGTATTGTTTTTAACAGGTTGTGTAATCTACTCCTAGAACAGTAAGGTCCTATTATGTGTGTGGAGGCTTGTCCTTATTTTAAAATGGAACTTTTTTTGTTAAAGACCGGCAGCTTGTTGGTGTGGATCAGAAGAGTTTTCCTGCAAAGCACAGTGAACAAAGTACCTGGGGACAGGTACGTGGTTCTGCAGTCCTTGTGGACTGCACTCCTGACTGTGCAAAAGTGTTTCAGGTTGAGCCCGGAGACCTTTGTTGCGTACCAGCTCTGATGGGCAGCATGGTAGAGGTGCTGTGGGGATGTGCTGTGCTGACTGATGGGTTTGCAGGTGCTGTATTGTACCATGCAGGGCATGATTTAAACCTACAAGTGCTCACAGACCTACAGAATGCATTGGTGTGGGCTGCACACCAGGATTATAGTGCTAAAACACTATGCATCACACATAGCTGCTAAATAACCCATGTCAGGGACAGCTTTGTCTTAGTCACAGTGTGCTGCTGGGAGCTTCCTCCTGTGATTATCCAGCCCTGTTTGCTCCCAGATCTTCCTAGGACTGTATATGAGCTGGCATGCTGTTCAGATAAGCCTGGTTTGCCAGGCAGTAAAGCTCAGGATAATTTCACTGCTGCTTGCTCTTGTCGGTGTTCTGTCACCTGAAAGTTTTAATCGATAATGACTTAACATGTATGATTGCTTTTCTTTTTTTATCTGTAAAATCTGAATTCTGTAGTTACTGTATATGTGATTAGTGTGCCATCGGGTGAGTTAATATAAAGCCAAAGCTTAAGTAAGGAAATAGATCAAATCTCTCTGCTGAGCACCTGGGCCAGTATGATCCTTGCCAGTGGGAGGCATCACCCTCTGCTCCAATTCCTCAAAAACACAAGATGTTCCTGAGACATTCCGTATTTGAGTCTTAAATACTTCAGGCCAAAAAGTTGTTAAACTTACTTTTTCCGAGGATAATCTTTCTTTGACAGTTGTGATTTTATTTCAATCTTCTGGAACTTGAATGTTTTCCATTTAGAGTCTCAAATCAGCATGGAGGTATTTGTACAAAAGACAGGTTTGGAGGTGTTGAGCCATAAAGGGGCCTCACTGCCTGCTGTGGGACTATTCATATGTATGGTACTATTCATATTAAAACACAGCTAAATGCTTTGTCGAGGTAGGGCCTAAATCTGAATACTTCTTTTGATGAACAGATATGTCCTTCTCATTGAGATTCAAATGATCGGGGAACAAAAGATGTCTGAGGGTAATTCCCAGGTCATTTCCTGAATGCCCTGTTAGCAGTGCAGGTTAGAAGAGATTGGGAGTTCTCTGATCCTCATGCATAACAGTCCTGGAGCTTACTGTTATACAGATCACAAGAGATTCTAGCTTTAAAGTGAATCATGGAATCATTAAGATTGGAGAAGTCCAATCAGTTTGTCTCCCTCATCATCATCACGACACTGAATCATGGCACTCAGTGTGATGTGTAACCTTTCCTTTAAAATTTCAAGGGATGGTGAATCTACCGGCTCCATGGGAGGTGGTTTGGGGTGTGATTACTAAACCCTAGGAATCTGAGTTTCCGTATTCTTGTTTTGTATCTTGAGTTGTCTTTGTGGTAACACAAGCCCTGATGTCTTGCAGGCAGCCTGCAGGCCACGAGGGCCTTGATGGTGGCCGCCATACTCCTGGGCCTGGTTGGTGTGTTTGTTGCTGTGACTGGCATGAAGTGCATGAAGTGCATGGAGGATGACCAGGTGAAGAAGATGCGGATGGCTGTCTTTGGTGGGGTGATCTTCATCATTGCAGGTCAGTAACATGCAGCTATTTAATACTGAATGTTACTTCCCAGCAACAGATTGGTTTTGCTCCAAGTGCTGATTCTGCTGCATGCTTTTCTTGTATTTTTTTTATTAACTTTTATTCTTAACAATAAGCATGGTTTTGTGTTCCCTCCATGTGCAGGTCTGTCAGCGCTGGTGGCCACATCATGGTATGGCAACAGAGTGGCTCGGGCCTTCTATGACCCTTTCACCCCTGTTAATACCAGGTACTGACTCATTTGATAATACACTGTAGTACAGCATGGCAAATGTTCATTGGGTTTAGTTTTGGGTGGCGGTGGCACGAATCACAGAAGGGAATTGAAACTCTTGCTTTTTTCCTCGTTTCTCCCCAGATTTGAATTTGGATCAGCCCTCTTCATTGGCTGGGCAGCTGCTTCTCTGGCCTTGCTGGGGGGAGCCTTCCTCTGCTGCTCCTGCCCCCGGAGTGAAACCTCCTACCCACCCAGCCGAGGCTACCCCAAAAATGCCCCCTCCACAGGGAAGGATTATGTATAATGAAATGATGAAGAGGAGCCACCAGCACTGGTAGTAAAAGCATTTGGAGAGGACACTACAATGCCGCTGTCCTGAGCAGAGTTCAGACTCTAGGTTTTGCCTTCCTCTTCTCCCAGAAATGTGTATATTTTTGTAATCCTCTTTGCTACTGGACGTAACTTCCCCTTTCTCTCCCAGCCCATGGAGGAAGGCTACCCTAAGCTTGTAGGTATTGCCACCGGAGAGATGAAGCCTCCAAGCTTGGGTTAAGTTTAGTATTTGGGAGTAAAAGGGAAAATGATACTGTTTTTAGATGGATGTTGGTGCTTTTTTAGTTTTTTTTATTAAAAATAGATGGTAACAATTCAGTCCCCATATCCCATTAAGTTAGAGCCCAGCGTGGTGTGTGTAGAAATCAAAGAAACACTATATACAAAGAGAAGACCAATAGATTAAGGGGAAACATAATTTTGGGGAAGTGACTTTACAGGTAGGAATGTTTGAAGAGTTCTAAACTGTTCTTACACTGTTTCTGGTGTTATCTTCAGCACCTTCCTTTCTGTGCAGATTGGCTTGACAAAAGGTCAGATACAATTAAATTGCTGCAACTTCAACTAAAATCTGTAACTGTATGCATGTGCTTTTGGCCAACAGAAGATGTAGTATAAGGCAGCTTGGCTTAACTGTGTCATCTGTTGATGATCTGCTGAGATGATTGCATATGGGCCAAGGGCTTGTAACATGCAGCTGTAACAGCTAGCAAACTCCCTGGTGCCAGGGAAGAGAGGGAGAAACAATCCCCTGTTCTCACTGTTGTCTCTGGGGCTGTTGCACTGTTCCTTAGACACTGAGTGTTGCTGGTGGTTATTGATATTCTTACCTTAACTGAGCTCAAAGCTATATCCCCTTGTCTGTTGCAGGTCACCTCTTAACAAGCGTTGTCCTCTTTCCTTGAGTCATTCCAGTTTGGGCTTAGTTATAAGTTACTGATCTGTTTGCCTTACGTGGCTAAAAAATGTTAAACCAAACAATGCACTGCCACTCCCTGATGTTTCCCCATGGATACCTCTTGTACTGTCATTTGACCCTATCTTTACTTTTGCAAATATTTTCAATCATGATATGAAGGCAGATTCCAAGGAAACTAACCCAAAGGTTACAGCATTTTCTTTTAATCTAAGCTCACCAAAGAGGAAAGAAACCCAGCATTGTAAAAATAAAGCCATCATTGCATATCCTGTATGAAAATGCAGTTCATGGGTTTCCATCCCTTCCCCTGAAACCAGTCTTGTCACTGATGTCTGACCAACACTGGTGAAGCTGGCTGGAGATCAGTCTTGTGTTCCTAAGAGGATGATATCAGCTTTCCAAGGCTCAACTTTGGTTTATCTAAGGATGGAAGCTGGTTGGAAGCAACCAGGCTTTATAATGGTGAATGTGTTCAGAGGCATCAGGTATCTGGGTTTCCTTTGTAGATGAGAGAGCTGTGAGCAACCACAGTCTTAGTGCTTCGTATAAGCCTTGTACCTCTTTGACCTGACTCTGCAACATAAATCAAAGCTACTAAAGAAACCAACCAAAGCATTTTCTTCAGGCTTGATCTGATGTTGACCTGTGCTTGAGCTGGGTCACGTGGCTCCTACTTCTCCATGGGGAATTGCCCTGTGCACAGTGGGACCTTGCAAGACCTCATACCTTGTCTTTAGGGGGTGGTAGCTCAGGTCACACTAAAGAGCTGCTGAGGTCTGTGCTTTTGTATTTGCATTAACCCTGAGCCAGGGAGCAGATGCTTGTATTGGGAACTTGTATAAAGTGTTTAAACAATTTCAATAAATGGATTTTTTTAAGGAAAAACAATCTGCATTGCTTTATTTTTACATTTTCAACAGTACTTGGACAGGGTGGAAGACAGGAGTGGCACTTGTGTTTTTTGGGAGCCTGCCTGCCAAGATGGAGCACAGAGGTGGGGACAGATCTTCTGCAATGAGTCAGGCAGTTGTGGCCTCTGGCACAAACTCACCCAATAATCTACTACAATTGCAGCCTAGGAACCAGAAGGTCTGCTCCTCAGCAAGGCAGACTGCACCCTGGGTGGAGCAGGAAGGGGCAGGGAGAAGGCAGATAGCTCCCTGCAGGGGAGTGGGAGCTGCAGGAATGGGGAAGGGAATGGGGTGTGGAGCTGCAGTGCTCCCAGGAGGGATGTTCTGTGTTTCAGCAGTACTTTCTCTCTGTTTATCTGAAGAAGGAGATGTGATGTGTCTTCTTTGCAAGATGTTCTGTCCCCCTTGTTTCTGCCTTGTCTGGAAGCATTTCCATTTCTTTGTTGCTCTTAACATTCATCCTTTTCATCATTTCAAGTCCATGTGATGAGAGGCAAACTTCATTTAAGGCCTTTTTCTGCACTCAGTCAAGGAGCCTACTGTGTTCCTTCTCCCTCCAAGGGGTATTTGCTTTTGTGATACAAACAAAAGGAATAGAGCTAATTAGGCCTTCTAAAGCTGGCAGAGCAAAACAGACAGGCATGTGGCTAAGAGAGCTTGCAGTGCCTGGAGCAGACTGTTGCCTGGCATAGTTTGGGATCTATGGTCATTCTTATTCCAACCTGTCAATTAGTCAAGGATTTCCATTGAGATTATTTTTTTTCCCATGTTTTTATGCGCGCTCTCTCTAAGGACTTTACTAGTTCTGCTCTGAGGTTTCCTGTGCAGGAGTAAGGACCTGGGCAGAAGAATGTGGAAAGTGAGTTAATGTCACCTATGGATGGACAGCAGGATGTCTCAGCTTGTGGCACAAATAGGGCACTGCAAGAGACTCAACTTGTGGAAGACCTGTGAGTCAGAAGCTTGCTTGATGATCTCCTGATTTCATGTAGTTCATGGGCAAACTGTCACTGGGATAGGGTTTGTGGGGTGCCATCAAGCTGACTGGAAAATAAGGTGAAGTTTAAGGGAACCATAACACTGTATGGCTTGCAATCCCAGTTTGAATGGTGGTGAAAAGGTGCAGTATCTCTTATTCAGGGATGGAGATGACTTGAGGGCTGAAGTCCCAGGAGCTGTCTCTGGCCCAGTTGAGGTGACACTGCTTTAAGGAACAACCTTTTTCTGGCCCATTTCACACAATTGTGCAGGTCTGCTTGGTCACCTTTTCTAAAGTCTTTCAATCATCTACACTGTATTCACAGAAGGGGAGTGATGTGTTGGGAGTTTCCCATTGGGTTTTAATCTTTGCATGTGATTCTGACATCCTGCTGTTACAGCCATCTTGTACTGAAGTGATTGCATTTGTCTGTAGAGATAGTGAGAACTTTGCTTCTTGGCGTCTTCCACTCTTTATTACTCAGATGGTGCTGTATCTGTGTATACTGAGCTGGGGACTTCACTGTCAGTCAAGTTTATACTGATTATTTTAAAGAAGAGCTCAGGATGTTTCTGGAATAGCATCAGCCTCTTGGTTTTTGTGGCTTCTGCAACTCAATCATTTTAAGAAACCACCAGTACTAATTCCTTTATCAGGTTCACCTTCTGATTTACACAAATCATTTACATTTCTTGCAAATAAATCTGCCCTTGTGTTTTCCACTGCTCTGAGAATATATATATAGTGTGTTAAAGCATTCAGAGCTCTCATGGAGAGCCCAGAAATAACCAATGGAGCTGGTAATAAGAAATGTTTGTGAAATACTCATACAAACTCAGAAGCTTTGAGGCAAAAGTAGCCCCTTCAAGCTTTCCATAAGCTGTACTATGATATTCAAGTAGAATTCCCTTTCTCAGCTGCTCTGCTCGGGTGGCTGGTGCTGGGGGATACAACTGCCCTTCATAGAGCTAGGCCAGGTGTGCTCATTTTTCAAACTGCAGTTACATGCTCACAACAACCATGCATCCAATTGGGCGACTGACCTGGATTCTTTTAAACTCCCCTTTGACTGCAATGCCAACAGTTTTGTAAGGATTTCCTCATTGCTACTACCCCACAGGCTCTTCGGTTGCTATTTCCCTGCTTCCAGCAGTCCAGCCTTTGACTAGGAGCTTCTGCAGCACGTCTCTGTCTACCCTGCCTGCAATCCCCGACAAAGTTTTGCATGCAATGGCATCAGCATTGCTGAGCAGAAAGTGGAAAACACTCCTTTGTTAAGCCTCATGTGCTTGATTGGAATACATCCCAACTCCTACAGCTCTTCCAGAAAAGCCCTGCCTGGATTCCTAGTGTGCTGTGTCAGGGACTTGGTGTTCTTAGGGTCTGTTATTCCTACAGAGACTTGCTGGAGGCACCAGGAGCCCCTGGCCATGAGAACCTGTGGGGCTGGGTGCCAGGCAGTCCATTGACTGCCTTGGGCACGAGAGCTTCCCTCTGCTCCTGCCTGGTTCATCAGTCAGGCCCAGTTTTGTGTCAGGGACCTAAATTTTGATATAAAGTTTCCCATTTAAAGGTTTCTTCTTCAGTTTAATTTTTGCCTTGCTCCAAACCAGAATCATTTTATTAAAAAAGAATGTTCTCTCTAAACTCCCTTACCTTTTCATTTGGCTTTAGAACTGAGCTCTGTCCTTCAACTCTTCCACAGCTTTCCACATCCCCCTCCCTGGGGAAGGACTTTCAAAGCCCTTACAGCTGACCACAGCTCCTGCGCAGGGCCACCAGCCTGAGCTGTGTCAGCTGTGGCATGCTGTGGATCATTGCACGTCCTGTTCTTACCCTGATGTTTCTGCTCTTCTGCATCACTGAATTGCCACTACCATGGGAGATGTCCCAGCTTTTGTCCAGGAATCACAGAGAATCATTCAAGTTGGAAGGGATCTTTTAACAGCCATCTGATCCAACTCCCTGCAGCAAACAGGGACCTACAGTTCCATCAGATGCTCAGATCCCCATCCCCTTGACCTTGGGAGTCTGCAAGGACAGGGCAGCACCACCTCTCCGGGCAACCTGTGCCCGGGAGGTGGGGGTTGTCTCTGCTCTGAATAAAAGACTGTGCTTTTACATCAGGCTGAGAACAAATAATCTCATCACAACTTAGGACCTACCCTAGCAATCCCAGTAGGAATTTCCAGGAGTGAGGAGTACAAAACCAGCCCTTGCCTGTGCCCTATGCTTTGCAGTCAGCTTTCTGTGACAAAAGAGCTGAGACCATAGTGCAGGAGGAAGGGAGAGGAGTACAGCTGGTGCCAAGGTTTCTGATTTCCTTGCCTCCTAGGGGAGACTCAGCTACCCAGGAGCTGCCTGCTGCCACAGATTCCCCTCTGGCTGCAGGCAGGGGCTGTTATTTTTAATTTGCAAGTGGCACAGAAGGTCCAGCAGGTGGGAGGGTGGGATGCTGTACTCCCAAGCCCTGTGCTTCTGCCCGCCCTGTAGCAGTTCCCTAGCAGCACAGTGGCAGGGGGGCCGTGAAAACAACTTCAGCCAAGGGGAAAAAAAGCAAGAAATAGCATTCTTATTACAAGGTAAACAGCATTAAGTCAGTCTTGGGGGAGTAAAAACAGTACAGCCCTGATAGGCTTCTCTGTCCACAGCCCTGGATGGGTGCTGGAACATGCTCCACCCTCTGCTTGTGTAACGCTTCCCATGCCACAGCGGTAAATAATCATTTACCTGTGTGTGCTGTGTTTTGAGGGGGGACTTTTTTTAACTTTGGCTGCACAGAGATTTGTGTGCAGGGCTCTGCTGTGGGGCAGTGTGGCAGCCCATGGCTGCAGGTTGCTTCTGTGAGCACGCTGCCAGCAAGGGGGATGGGAGAGCGTGGGCTGCTTCGGTTGTTTTTTTTCCAGAGAAAAGATCCCAACAGTTCATTTTAATTATTCTTTTGTTTTTNTTTATTTTAATTTTTTTTTTTTTTTTTTTTTTTTTTTTTTTTTTTTTTTCCCAGACCCACAATGGTGTTTCTCCCCACTCTGCAGTTCTGTGGAAAAGGTCTGGTAGAAATCACATCCACCAGAACAGGTCTGCCAGGCAGCCTGCCTGCTTGTTTACCTGCTTCAGGACTTCCCGGCAGGTGATCCAGGGAATCATCTGGGCACTTCTTCATTTCAGGTGCTCAGAAACTGGGGGACAGCATGGGGATGCCCATCCTTTCCCCCATGCATTTAGTTGTGGGCACAAGCTAACATGATAAAATTCAGCCTTCAGAGTATGCGTGGGATGGAGGGGTTGTCCTCCTCTGGAAGAACACCTGTGCTCAAACATCTCCCTGCACAAATGCTCGGAGACCACTTCTCGAGCCCTGCAGAGCTCCCTGGGTGCTCTCAGCACACTGTGATGGGACCAGAGCTACGCCCCAGCACGTGGCCCCATGCAAGGAGCAGGGGAGCTGCCTTTCTTCAGGGAGGGATGTGCTCCTGGCCTGACAAGAAGAGCCTGCACAAGAGGGAGTCTAATTTACAGCGCCCTGTAATTTGCTGATGCCATAATATGTTTAGCTTGGGGAAAAGGCTCTGTTGATATTATCGTGTTTGCTCACATTGGTGCTGCGGTATGTTCTATCAGCATGAAAAACAACAACAGGCTGGGCTGGGCTGGGCTGGGTCAGCCTTGCAAAAATAACGGGGCAGGAGCTGGGCTGGGAGTGAGCCTAGCAGGGCTGCCTTGAAGGGGAGCAGCCTGCTGAGCCCCCCAAGTTGGGCACTGCAAGCCTTCATGACATCTGCTGCAGGAACCCTGGCTCTTCGGTGAGAGCTACTGCCCAGACAGACAGACAGACAATAGTTACTGTGTTGCAAGTTGGTCCTGTTCTGGGATACAGTATTGTCCTCTCCATTTGACTAACAGATTAAGAAATCAATTTTTACACGCACCAGTGCTGCACTTGAGCTCATGGGACTGCTGATCTTGCTCTCTCTTCACGATAGGGTAAGCCTGCAGGACTAAGCCCTAAGGATTGAGAAAATGCTAACTCTGGAGGAAATTCACAGAACCATAGCATGGCTTGGGTTGGAAGAGACCTTAAAGCCCACCCAGCCCAACCCCTACCAGGGGCTGGTTTCCTCTACCAGCTCAGGCTGCTGGGGGCCCATTCAACCCGGTCTTGGGCACCTGCAGGGATTGGGCACCCACAGCTCTGAGTAAAGAATTTCTGTTTTAGTTTAAATGTCACTTCTGGTGCTCTAACCTACTCCTCCTCCACAGATAAGTTGTTGAGCTCAGAATGCTGGCATCAGCAAGGCTGGGACCCTTAAGCTCAGAGGCAAGGGAGAAGAGAACCATGCTTTTGGCACTGGTGAGCACTGCAGGCCAGTGAAACTTCGAGGTTTTCTGCAGAATTTCTCATAAACTGGAACAAAACAGTAACTAAGACTGGTGTTTTAGGGGAGAGAAGGGCCAAGGCTGCAGAAAAATGACGAGCGTTTCCTTGCACACACCTAATTCTGCTTCAGGCATGAATTATTCCTGACACAGAGCAGCTCTTATCACCACACCACCATGCTTATTAGGAATTTCCTTACAATTTTTCCCCAGAACTAGTTCTGAAATGTGATGACATCATGACCCAAGTCGGGAGCAGACGAAAATTGCTGCGATAGAATCGCATTTTGTGTGAACCCTTTTCCAAAGAAGACAGGTAAGGTGTATCAGATCGAGTTAAAAACATTAATTACAGAAATAACAGCAGTTCAAAATGTGGCAGGCTTCTCAGGACTTGTTGGTTACCATAGATCACAATGTCAATATTGCAAAAGTGTCTTTTGTTTCCATCATAATCAAGCTGTCTAGCACTGAATAATGGACTAGTGGAGGCTACCTCTTTTTATCTTGGCATGCACAAAGCTTAGCAGTGTGTGTCAACACAGAGAACACTTGAAAGATTGCAATGCTTTGTCTGCCTGAGACCAAAAACACAAGGTTTGGAGGGGATTCAAGCTGATTCCTAAAGTACCTGGTCTGAGCCAGCTCACCCCCCCTAACACTGGCAAGCTTGCTTATCTGTGTTCTGGCTTCCAGGGGTTAGCCCTCCCTTTCCTCCTATTATCCACCTGGATAATAAAATCTGTGCCACGCTAAAGGGACAGTGGCAAGCTATATGAAAACTGGCAGCGTTTCCCATCAGTGCCTTGCTAACCCTGATTCCTCCAGTACCATACACACAGCATCGTTCCCCAGCCCTTCCAGCCGTTGCTTCAGTTTAGCTTTGTCAGGTGCTGTATAAACAGCTCAGAGCTGGAAAAATAAGTAATGTATCAAGGGTGGGACAGACCAAATGTCTGCACTTCAATTAGTTTCCTCATGCATGACTGGAGGCCAATAACAGCTCTGGTGGTGTTCAGTAACCCTGAGCACACAATGTGAACCTGGACGCCCCTTCGGGAGGCAACCTGGCTGTTCCTACTGATGGTAAAGAAATGGTACCTATAGGGCTATGAGAGCAAATGAAGTGCAGAGGAGTAAATGAAGTGAGAAGATGCCTCTGTGTGGCCGGTATTTAATAATAACTCGGGTGCAAGAAGTTTACTAGTGACAAGGTGAACAGGAGCAGTACGGAACATCAGTCCTTTGAAGTTTACTGAAAACATAGTTGACAACAGGTTTGAGCAACTTGGGGGCTGGGGTGTCTAATTTCTCTGGCCAAACAGTGGTCACTCCTGGAGCCCAGCCAGAGGCTATATGGCCCCTGATCCCTATCAGCAAACCCTCGGAATGTGTCCTGACCGCAGCCCATCCCCAGTTCAGATGGGGCAGCATTCCTTACAGGATAGCTGCAGATCCCACACAAAGCGTAGGGCATGCACTGCTCCCTTCCTGACAGAGGGGGGATTTACAAACAGCAGTACAAGTGGTTCCATGAAGACATTCACAGAAAGGCCTCTGTGGTCCTTTTTCCGCTTTAATGGGCAGTTTTGATTCAAATCTGGATAAATAGGAGCTGGAAGTGGTGATTACAACATTGATGCATTCCCATGGGAGATTCTTCCAGGACTTCTCACTTTCCAGTCTTTTTCAGAAGAACTGAAAGAATTTCAGAAGAAACGCTGATGAAAGCAAAACCATCACTCTTCCTCCCCCCTTGGAATTCATCTGCAAAACAACTTACAGTGGAGCAAACCAAAACCAGAAAGGTTCCTCTCAGGGCAGCACCTTTTCCACTTGAGAGCAGCTGAGGTGATTTCTTATGAAAGGCTGTTTCTTCTCTGCATCTCTGATGGTGATTTCTTTCTTGGAACGACTGGCTGCACACATCTGCAGATGGACCTGCTGATGGACGTGCCATGAGATGCAGTGGGGAAACTGGGAACAGCACCTAACAGGGCAAGGGAGCTCCATCATTCCCATGCCCCTTTGGTGCTATGGTCTCCTCAGTGTCAGACCTTACTTTTTTCCTGGTAGATGCTTACTTGTGAATTTGGTTCTGACCAAAAGCAGTGAGCTTGGGACTGCGGAGGCTGCTGTATGCACACCAACCAGAAGAACGGGGTGGGGGCACTGCCAGCTGCCCACACACTGGCTGACCCAGGTGGTGGGAAGGGAAGCTCTGGTCTCCATCCAGCCTCAAACCTGTGGGGTGGTGAAGGGTGGTTACTACAATGACGGTATCTCTTCCAGTGAAGACAGGAAGAATGTGGTAGGTGCGATCTGGGACACGTTCCCACACCCATCTGTGTATACTTACACTCATTCAGCTCAAAAGCACAACGAAGCTTGACGGTAGCAATTAAAAAAAGCACCAGTATCTGCTCTTACTCATCTGTGAAAACCAGTTATTCTGTTACAATCAGTAAAACTTGAAGCTAGACTTTCAGGACATCTCTGTCTTTTGGAAGTGCTGTGCTTGTGTGTGCAGGCAGACTTCCAGCAGGGCGAGGTGGAACAATTTGCAGTGGGGAACAGGTTCCCGTTCCAAGCAGGTCCTGCAGGGCTATAAGTGCGTCCGTGCCAGCGTGTGCACGTGTGGGGACATAAGCTGGGCTCACCGTGCAGGGGTGAATGCCAGAATGTTTGGAAAGAGTCACAGCATCTGCTCAAAAAGGGCTTCTAACAGCACCATAAGGGTATGGAAACTTGGGAGAGCTGCCGTTTGTGGGGTGATTTCTGTTATTGTTATGTGGTGTTTCCACTGGGGAAAAGACTAAATCCACTTGTTTGTTACAACAGCACAGGAAGGGAAGAGGCTTTCCTTTTGTCCTGCTATTACAGCTAGCTTTGTCATCACATCCCTTTCCTCAGCTGCTTGAGGTCTGTATTCAGACTAGCAGACCTCATCCACAGTTACCATCCAGTAAATAGTGACAGGCTACGGCAGCATTTTATCTAGATTGAATTAAGCAAAGCAGCAGATCAAAGACATAACACATTTACCTTCCCCACACCAGTGCAGGAATGGATGCATTTTTCCCCATCAGAAAAAGGTCTCTCTCATGGTTATGGCCACAGAACTGCCCCAAATGTGGATGAGGAGATTCTGACATTACACGTGGTGAGCCCCTGCTCCATTTGGTGCTCACATCAGTCTGCATCCAGGAAAGATCCCAATCTCTCCTGACTGTTACTGTTGGAAAATGCCATTGCATTTCCAGATCTGAAGGTGTCCCAGGGTAGCTCATGGCTACGGACTCTCACCATCCACCAAACCTTTCGACTGAGCTCTATCTCTCCTTTGGGTAACCGAGCTACCTGATCCCCATCCTGCACAGCAGTCACTCCCGAAAACGAAAGCAAGCTTATTTACTGATGTCAGCTGCCCGTTTCTCAATGCACTCTTTGGAACTGTTGAGTCATCCAGGAGGACGCTCCCCTTTTCCGTTAAGGTCGGGATCAGTTTCAGTGGGAGCAGGCAAGGTGCCAGGCTGATCTGGCACGGGGCTGGAGGAAAGCTGCCTGCATTCTCCTCTGCCACAACCCCTCTGCAGTTCTCGCAGTGGTTGTGAGCTCAGTTACATGGCAGCAAGGCAGGGACAACTCCCCTGAACAGTTAAAGGAGCTCAGGTGAACCAGATGAGCGGCATCTGCCCGAGCCTTCTTTTTTAACGATGTTTTTCTTATGCAAATAACTCAGTTTGGTAAAGGTAGGTGCTGCCCCAGGACTCATTGTAATTTGGGTCACAAATGAGGGATGGCTGTGAGCTTCACCTAACTTTAGAAACAGTTTCATCTCTCTCTTCCAGCTAAAACAATGAGGACTTTTCTTTGTGCTCCTGTTCTCAGACAAACTCCCTTTGTTCTGGTGCAGTTTCTCCTCGCCTGGAATTTGCTGTCCCAAGAGCCTCGCTGGGTCATGCTTAGGCTTGCTGCAATGCCAGCATCTAAGAAATTTGATGAAACCTCAACAAGCCCCCACCCCTCTTTGTGTTTGTACCTAAATAGAAAATCAGGGAGTCGATTTTATGCTGTAAAAGCATTGGTCCAGGAGCACAGGGCAAGGAGCTGGGAGCGGCGATGGAGAAATCCCACCTGCTGGAGCCAGGCCAGGCAGAACACACGGGGGGTGACGTGGTCCAGGAGGCTGACAGCATTTTATACAAACAGGCACACCTGGAGTGGGGTACTTGCGGAACTGCCACCAGCCCAAGGTGAGGGCACTCCCTTGGGAACCCATCTGCAGCCTCTGAGCCAGCCAGAGGAGGAATACAAATCTTCCACCTCTCACGTGGACACCAGCACCTGCACGTGGGCCTCTGTTCAATCTGGTTCTATTTTTGACTTCGGGAACACCTGTGGAAGAGGCTGGGATTGAGTCCCCCAGACCCTGAGCTGTGCCATGGCACAGTTTGGTGTCAGCTGAGGGTGCTGCTGGTGCAGGGACACCTGTACTCACTTGCTGTGACCAGTCCTGGTGGCCGACTCAGCCCCACTCTGCCATTCACCTGCACTGGGAAGCTTCTTGTACATCACAGTGTCACATCCAACCCAGCTGAATCAGACAGTGGATGGAGGTGTCACTCTGGGATTTATGGATTCGGGAACGAGTGTCATGCTGCCCTGTCTGGGGAGACTGAAGGGCACCACTCAATGCAGTCTTTAGGGACACAAAGCACTGCCCCAGGTTGCTCAGTGAGGTGGTGGGTGCCCCAACCCTGGAGATACTCAGGATCAGGGGGACTGGGTCTGAGCACCTGATGGAGCTGCAGGTATCCCTGTCCAATGTGGGGGGTTGGACTAGTCGGCCTTAAGGGTCCCTTCCAATTCAAACAGTTCTGTGATTCTCCATCTGCTGCCAGAGCCCTCTTCAGCGTCACTGCCACCCATGGGGACACACAGACTGAATCAGGGCACCTAGAAGCCAACATCATCAGACAGAACAAAGCTTCACCCCAAGAGGCTGCTTCCATCTGTTCCTGGAGGCAGAAGTTGATGGGTTCAGGGATCCTGCCCTGTACACACTCTTGCTCACGTCTGGTTTGCCCTTACTCTCATGCTTTGTGGGAGCAGAACCGAAGTTTCAGGAAGCATCTCATTAAATTTTCCGTGTTTTGTAACAGCATGACTCACCCCCATAGCCTCTGCCATCACTGTGTGCCAAATGGAGCACACATCCCTGCTGGCCCCCGAGTCCCAAAGTGGGGGTAGCAGCAAACCCTCATGGGCTTCACCCCCCTCCCTCCTGCACCCCGGGTCCCCACCCCAAAAATGTCCCTTTGCAGCTTTTAGGCACAAACATGAATGCACATGTAAGGGCGGTGGGTGGGTGTGCAGAATAATAAGCAGGTCTGGTAGCAGCGGCCGAACGAGTCGGGCAGGTCTGGGGAGGCAACAGGAGGCAAGCAAGCCAAAACACTCAGTAAGGTGAGATGTAATTACAGTCCCTCTGCACTGGGACACTCGGCAGCACCGCAGCAGTGTCACACGATGGGGAATTAGGCCCCAAGTGTCAACATGTTTACAGCCCCACATCTGTGCTGGATGAGCCAGGAGACAGGCAAGGACACAGAGGGAAAAGTTTTCTTCCCTTTCTTTTGTCCAAATCTAAACATTTAATTTCATATTTTCCCCATTTTCTATTGTACGTCAGGTGCCCCTGTGCTGAAGAGGCTGCGAAGCAAAGAACTCCCAACCAGCAGTGGTCAAATGAAGGTCCAGAGCCCAAGAAAACCTCTTCTGCCCAGCTGCTTGAGAGCAGAGGCCAAAGCATTCCCTGGTTGTCACCATTCGGTAGCCTCTGGAAGCACCCCGCTAATGACCCAGCCCTTCATCATTTTCTTTCTTCAGCTGTGTGTGGTTTGCAACATAGGCTGCACAGCAGCACAGCAGCAGTGAAGAGACGGATGCAGGGGGTGGCCATCAGGAGCTCAAGCAAAGCTAGAAGAAAACCCTGTGTTGTCAGAGATGTAGCTTAACCTGGCTTGGTATCGCTACTGGAGTCAGAGAACAAAAGCAGGGGAGTTTCACGTTGCTTGGCCTCTGCAGCTGAAAAAGGAAATGAAATCAAAGGGGGGAAAAAAACACCACAACACAACAACTAGGGAAATGCTGAAAGCTTTCAGGCTTTGTTCATTCATCACAAGCAGGCAAAGGAGGGGCACATCTGCCCCTTTATACGTTGTGTTTAAGAGCTAGATCCTTCTTCATTCTGAGCCAAGGAAAGTTTTGCTTTTACGTTTTAAAAAAAAAAAAAAAAAAGAACAAGCATAATCTGGGCCATGGTTTTTAACAAGCTGAAATCCCAGGCTTGTTTTAGTAACAGATTCAAAAGCATGTGCTCGCAGCGATTATCTACACCGGCAGTGTTTTCGGACATGTGGACTTCAGAAAAACAATAGCAAGCTCTGTTATCAGCACAAAGGAGGATCAGTTTGGAATTACCATACCTGTAACGTGGGCAGCTCAGAGGGCTCCCATTTGCTCTTTTATTCAGCCCTGAATTTACTCACGACATGCCTGGNNNNGGAGGCATTCCAGTTTGAAGTGTGGAGCTGCTAAACAATATTCTTAACACTGCTTTTGCCTCAAACCTGGCCACTAGTGGAACTAGTGGACACACTAGTTCTGCTAGTGGAAATGGATGGCTTTAGAAGCAGAGAAAAACAGCAGATGGGGAGGGGTATCTGAGCTCTGGGAACAGAAAAGGGAGCTGCAGCTTGCATGCAAAGACTGCGCAAGGGTGAATAGGTGGTGGATGTGGTACTGGTGTGATGTTCCCCTGGGAAGGAGCTGAGATTTCTTCATAGAATCATAGAATGGTTTGAATTGGAAGGAACGCTTAAGGGCCATCTGGTCCAACTCCCTGCAGTGAACACCCTCAGCAACATCAGGTGCTCAGAGCCCGACCCAGGCTGACCTTGGGTACCTCCCAGGGACAGGGCACCCACCACCTCTCTGACCAACCTGTGCCAGTGCTTCATTGTTCTTACTGCAAAAAACGTATTTATATCCATATTTAGAACATAGGAGCACCTCTCTGCAAAACAAGCTGTGCCAGGCATGTAGCAACATCGCTTAACCAAACTGCCAAATCTCTGAAAACCATCTTGGGTCTCTTGGGTCCATAAACCAAGGGTTGCAAACTTCGTGGTGGCCTGAGCTCGTGTAGTGTGACACCACATGGTGACAGGCCAACTGGTGATCCAGTGGCAGAGCAGAGCCCACCATGAATGGCTGAGGGCTCAGCTGCCAGCACAGCAGCACAGGTACTGGTATCTGCAGCAGCCGTCAAGGCTCCTGTCATTATCAATGGGAAGAAAGCAGCAGCAAGATGTGATTCACCCAACCCATCTGACACAGCATCTCCTATGCCATCCCCTCGACAAACCCTGTCACCTGCAGGGGTGATCCCTTGGTATCATCTGGAAGTAGGAATAAGCTTGTGTCACCTTATCTGCACTATCTCAGCTGTGCCTTTCGTATCTCCATCTGGCAGATGAGGGGTTGGGAGCTGCAGCAGGTGTGGTTCACAAGCTCTGCAGCTCGTTGTGCCATTCTGGTGGGTAAGCCTTGTGGTGACTATTAGCGATCACACATATAAAACACCAGGTCTAGAGGATGTTTGGCAGATAAGGTAGTTTGTGGGGAGGGTGTTTAGGTGCTTTCAGTTCTTGGATCTTGCTGGGGGCACCCACTGGGGGTCTCTCTGATCAGTGCTGATCCAAGATGGATGATAGCAAGCCAAGGTAATGTGCCTTGCTGCAGGGCTTTCCCCTGTGTGGGATGCAAGTTCCTGTGCCTCCTTGGCAGCCTTATTTTGAGAGATTACCAAGCCAGCAAGAAGGGACTTGTGATAGAGATAGGGCACGAGGAGGAGGGTGATCTTGGAAGGGAAGGGATGGGCTGCACTAAAGGTGGAGAGGCAGAATTTGGATGCTCAGCTGAAGGGGATGACACTGGTGAAGGTGTAGGGTGAGAAGATTAAAGCAGAGCATGAGGCTGCTGCAGGAACCAGCTCTGGTGCATGTCCTTCCGTGTCTGATTAAAAAAAAAAAAAAAAAAAAAAAANAAAAAAAAAAAAAAAAACAAAAAAAGCTTTTGCATATGTAGCAAGAAAGGGTATGTCCTGGCTAGTAGCAGCTTGGTAAGGAGTGACCTGGTAGGGTCCATGCTGAACTTGGTGAGGTTTGAGAGTGGGGTTCGGGTGAGCTGCTCCTGTGGGGCTGGGCAAAGCCAGGCAAGCAGCTTGTGCTTAGTTCTGCACTGGTTAAAGTCATCTGTGTTCCCAGCCAAAAGAACACAACTGGTAAATAAGATGACAGCCAGATGTGTAGTTACCTTCCAGCCTTGGCCAGTGCAGACATGCTCTATGCAGCCAGACCCAGCTCCAGTTTGGGAAGGAGTGCCTGAGAACGTCGTGGTGAGGGCATGGGAGGATTTATAACAGCTTGCGATGGTGGCCTCCGGGTCATCTGAGCTCAAGGGTCCTCCCAGATCCTTTTTCTCCCTTGTGCGGCCTCCTAGCGAGAAAGATGCTGCGGAGCAGCCGAGCCCGGGGAGATGACTGCTGGAAATGCATGAGCCGGCTGCTCCCAGCTGCCGCTGGGATGCTGAGCGCCCACTGCCCCCAAAGCACGGCGGACACTGCAGCCACACGGTTGACTGCGGCACTGCATCCGCGGGGCCGTGCTCCGTGCTGCCTCCCAGGGGCGCCTGGGGAAAAGAAATAAGGTTCGGGAAAGAAGGTTTTGCTGGAGGAGACAGAAATCCGAAGGGAGGGTCTCCCATGGAAGCCCGGTCAGTGTCTCTGGGTCATTGGGACTGAATATTTCTGCTGATTGCGAAGCCTGGTGAGGAGAGGCTGCCTCTACAGCTCCATGCTGTGGTAGTGGTGCTCCCTGCCTTAAAGTGCAGAATGTGCTTTTCCTGAGTGAGTGTGCTGACGTGTAGTTTTGTGGCTGTTTGTATGGGGACTTGTGCTTTTAGCAGGGCACTTTTCCGACTCTCTGTTGGGTTTTCGTTTCCTCGTCACTTAGAAAACCAGCAGCAAAGCATCATCTTAGTCCTACAAAGGAAGCAGACTCTGCACAGCTTTGGGAGCCTCGCCTCTCCTGCACCCTGACGTCCTTGCCCAGTTCCCCCCACTCCCCCATGCCTGTGGGCTTAGTGGGTGCTCTCTGCATCTGCTGCTTTGCTCGTGTAACTCCATCTGTAGGTGCTGAGTCTGCACAGAAGGCAGCACTGGCTCCCCAGAGCATGGGTTTCCAGCTGGGCTGTTACTCAGCATTAGGTTTGCATGGTCTGTCTGGACCATTCTGCTGGGTCCCTGCCCTTATTGCAACACAGGAGCACTGTTTCTGACTGTCTGCACAGCATGCTTCACCTTTCAGGCCCTTTGAACTGTCTCTCAGATCCTTCAGATCTTATCAAGACAGGTAAGACAGTTTCAGTCAGACATTGAGGAGAAATCAATCCTCTAGCTGTGCACAGAGGCTGTGTGGTGCTCTGACCCCTGCTGGCATGCTGGCTCCTGCTGGGATGTGAACGGTTTTCTGACATCTGTATTTTTGAATTCCCCAGTAGTATTCTTGCTGCTGTTTTTTTTTCTAGGGACTCAGGAAAGCAATTCAAGGAACATGTAGGAGTTCCTGTTCCCATCCTGGATCTGGGAGCTGCTGGTTCTGAGGAAATATCTTTCTTGGAGAAATATTACCACCTGTGAGATAATGATTCTTAATCAGAAATTGCTTGTAGCTGTTACGAGGATGAACTAGTTAGTCCCAGCAAAGTGCTGTAGACAGATGAAACACAATGGTAATATTACTGTTGCCAATGCAGGCAAATGATAATGACTTTATTTGTTAACTTAAAACAGACATCTCTCATGAGGACACCCAGAAGAGTTCTGTCTTTTTGTGTATGTGATCTTGTTGGGGCTGATGGGACCAGTCTGTGTGATATAAGCTGCAAGGACCCTGTCTGTTTTCTAGCAGTCAAGCATGGTTCTTCCACTGGCACATCTGTCTGACCCACATCCCATCATGTGGATTTCTGGCTGCTGGGCTGAGCCTGGTGCTATTCTTGGCACACTGGGCTGCTGTTAGCCTCACTGCAGGCTCTTCCCTTGGGGTAGGCTGGTGAGAAGCACACAAACAGCAGTAATCCACTGCCACTTCAGATACAGCGAATCCAAGCAAAGTGAGCAAACAGATTTGATTGCTTCAGAACTAGAAGAATGCAGTCATGAAGGTGTTGTATGGTGAGAAGATGAGCCCAAGCCAGCAGGATAAGGGGGTGCCTGATCAGTACAGGGATGGGGAGCTGCTCAGCAGGCTGGGCAGAGCTCTGGAGAAGCTGGGGGGCAGCAGAGGAATGGGGCTGGTAGGCAGTGGCAGCAACCTGACTCTGCTGCAGCTGGGACAGAAGATCACAAGGCAAGCAGGAGTGATTGCCTAGGTTACGTTGGCACAACCTGTTGCATGCAGGGCCCTGTGCTGCCAGGAGCCTGGTAATGCCCCAAATAACCATGGGCATATAACCAGCAGCAGCTTTCTTCTCTACTTAGTGCCCAGCCTGTAGCCGAGGGGAGGTGGGAGGAATTTGTGTAGACCCCATTGGCTTTGACCTTTCCTCAAATTGCCTCTTTCTTCCTCTCTGTCCTTGCATTCTCCACTTGAATGCAGGGGCAGTAGCGTACCCGACTTGCAGAGAATAGAAGGCTGGTGAGTGAACCAGAAGGGAGGCATTGTGCCCTGCTAATCCTCTTAAGCCTACACTTGTCAATAAAAGGCGTGACTTTGCTCTAAAAGCATGTTTTCTGCCTCCTCGGTGCAGCCAGGCTGCTTTGTCCCCTGTAATGCTGACTGGCTTTTCCAGGGGCTGCCAGCTGGGACTCTGGGCATTGACATGGGGCAGTTTTGGCTATGATAGAGCCCTTTCATCCTGGGTTTTGTCTGCCTTGCACAGCATTGAACCTTGTTACATAAGAATGGTGCAAACATAATCCCTATAGTTCCACCAAGTCCATTTTCCTTTCTGCATTTCCCTGTTACAGTGAGATGCTTGAAGAGGAACCAGCGAGGTGAAGGGCAGAGGTATTTCTTCCCCATTGTCTCACTGCTTTGGCAGGACAGAGCAGTGCTGGGTGGGATGTGTGCGTGGGGAAAACAAGGGATGGGTTTTTGGTCGTGTTGTAGAGCCCTGAACTCTCCCAGGACCAGAGCCAAGTGTGTGTGCCCACACCTGGGAGTGGGAGGTCTCCTCCCATGGCTAACTCTTGCCTGTGATGTTCTGGGGCTTTTTAGTGTCCCCTTACATCTGCCTGCCCCCAGTGGGACCCTCACACCTTCTTCTTGGTCCTCCCCTGCTCTGACATCTGTTCTAAGCAGTTCTCCCTTGCTTTCCCTTTTCCTTTGAAATCAGTCCCAGAGGAGGAGCTGGTAGGGGGGGAGCATCATGGGCAGACAGAGCTGCAGTAAAAGTTGGGGAAGAGAAAGGCCAAGGGGGCATTACATCACTTAAGTGGCCCTCATGTTCCCCTACAATTACCAATGCATCCTGAGTTCTTTCTGCAATACAAACCTCTTTCTTGCTTGCTACCCTAGTCTGTGTCCGACAGCTCCACAGATAACCCCTAGATACCCCTACACCCTTTTGCCCTAAGCTGTGTTTGAAGGAAGGGAGGGGAGCCACTGCTGCTCCCTGTGGGATAGGGAGAGCTGCTGGAGGTGTTGGGGCTTCTGTATCTCTATTTGGAAGGTGCTCTTCATACGTGGACCACACAAAACAGCATTTCCCAAAGGGCCTGATCCAGAAATCTTTTGCTGTGCCTGTGGGGGGGAAAATAAAAAAAAACAAAAAAAAACCAAACATTCTACTCAGTTCAGCTACAAGCTGGATCTAAGACTCCCAGGAGAGCCAGGAAAAATAGGCAGAGGTAATGAGACTAATTCATTTATCTTCCTGCACTGGGAGCCATCCATATGGCAGTAAACCAGCTAAGAGCTTTTTCTTCTTTTTGCTTCAGTGCATGCTGCTCCTCCATCTCTGCAGCTGCCACCATTTGCAACACCAAGCTGTAGGAGAGTAAGATGCTCATAAATTACAAATACTTACTCTGAAGGTGCACTTTGCCCCCACAGTTTACAAAGTGCTGTGTCTTTGTTCTCCCTGAGCCCATTGTAGCCATGAGGCTGAGAACAAGGTGGATGGGAAGTATTCAAACTCTGAGCAGTTCTAGAAATCAGAGCATTGAATAATACCCTCCTATCTGACCCAAGCTGAGGGCTGCTCCACATGCATGCAACAGGCAGAAGCTGGCCTTAGCTTTGTTGTACTTGAGGCCAAATCCTGATTTATTTATGGCAGTTCTCCAGTCAACCAGTAGACCAGGTCTGACACACAATCTTGCTGATGTTTCACATAGCCAAACTTATTTTTGAGACATGATGGTCTTATTAGCAGTTGGAAGGCTTCAGAAATGTGCAGAACACATGCAGGTAATTTGGGGTTTCCAGCCTTGGGAATGTTTGTGCCCATTGAATTCAGTGGGATAACTATGCTGAAGAGGGAAAAAAAACCCACATTTTTTTAATGTTAAAGTTCTGGGCATTCAGGGAGCTGTGAGTCACCTTAGAGTGGGGTTTTGTTGGGAATCAGGGTGTTTCTTAACTCCAGCCTGGGTCAGACAAGCTGATACTTCCTAGCAAATTCTATGAGGATCACCTCTAATATCATCAAGTCCAACAATCAACCCATGCCCACTACACTGTGTCCCTAATTATTCAGCAGAGGAGTCAAAGGTTCCATTTTCCTCTGGAGGGGAGGTGAGTTTTTGTTTGCAATGTCAGTTTTTTCTGTCCCAGCTTAGTGAAGTAAATACAGTTTTGAGAGGTGCTCTGTTTCCTTTTCCCCCCTTTTTTTTTAACCAAGGAAAGTTGCTTTTGCAAGGTGTGAGGCTGATTTTCTGCCTCCTGTGACACTGAGAGGTGATGAGAGAGTCACCTGCATGGTGGGGTGAGATGTTTCCAGGAGAGCTTGGGAATCTTGGACTAGATACAGAAATATCTTGACAAGGAAATGTTCATTTGTGAGATGTGAGCAGTTCTTTAAGTAAGTCATGGGAGAAACTGCCTTTTGGGATTTTTTTTCTTGGGGTACTTCACATTTTTTCTAATAGGTGATGGAGAAAACCCTTTTCACTATCAAATCCCTGTAACTGCCCCTAGCCAGGAGATTGTTTTCAGTATAGTGTGTTTTCCTTTTTTTTTTTTTTATTGTGTTATTTCATCACTTTAATATCCCTTGCTTGTATTTCTTCAGCTCACAGCTACAGAAAGTGACTTCAGCTGTGGCTGTCCACAGCCAAACTGATGTGCTCCGTGTAGGAGGCAGTATCCTGTGGGTGACCTTACAGTGACTTCACTTCGTGCCTCAGAGTAACCTAGAGATACTGATGCTGTAAAAAAAAAAAAAAAAAGGTTTTGTGAGAGGTGTAAATACAAACGCCATGAGATCACATATTCCAAACTATAACTGAATGCAGACTCTTGGAAGAAAATCTACTCCAAGTCCTCCTGGAAAGAGCTGTCAAGCTCTTCATTAAATTTTCCACAACCTCAAATGTGCCATGCTTCAAAAGGGCTTTTTTAAAAAAGTGCTACTGTGACCCCATGAAGTCTGGACATTAGATTGCTTGTAATCCTTCCAGGATGGTGAATGGGAAGGGCTATCTCAAGGCCTCTGATCTCATGGTGTTCTGAGATTCCTATCCTCAGAATCCATCAGAAACTTAATGCAAGACCATCAGGAAGAAGACATGGGCCTGATGTACCACACAGCAACTCCCTTTGCCTAGGGAATGGTTCCCAATCTGGCTACTTGCCTCTAGACCAAGCAGAAATGCTGGGACTTGGAGTGGATTGTGAGATTGTGCCATCCAGCCCAGCACTGGTCCTGGGTAATGAAGAGGTATACTGACAAGAGAAATCTGTGCTGGAAACTGTGTTGAACATCTGCCTTTCTGGAGTCTGGTGTCATCAGTGGATCTGGGGCTCATGTGCATTCCTACCCACTATTTTTTTTCCCCTATAGAATCATAGACTCATTAAAGAAAAGACCTCTAAGATCATCAAGTCTAACCGTAAACCCATCAACACTATGCTCACTAGATCATCATCACATCCACTAAACCATCATCCTTTGGATGGAGCCTGATCTGGAGATGCTTGGCCCCATTAGAGTAGTACCAATGGTGCCCCATGTTCACCCAGCTGAGCCCTTTTATTAGGAGAAATCAAGCCAGAATGAGGACAACTAAAGTAGAGTAGGACACCCAATAGCTCATTGCCCTTGCTCTGGAGCTGTCACCCTTCAGTGGAGATAAACTACCCTGGCAGATGCACCTGCTTGAATTCAGAATAGCCAGCATCTGCTGTGCAAAAGCTTTAGTGGCAGTTAACCTGGCTGTAAAATGTATGCAGCAATGACAATTTCAGCATGGCCATAGGAGTGTCAGCGTTCTTTATGGCCTATCTCACCCCTGTGATCTCTGAGGTGTTTGTTAGTGTCTGGTGATGTTGCAGGCAATCAAAAAGAATTATGAGTTTAATTAAAAACCACCATAACCACTTAACCAGGTATAATGATGCTATCCAACCTGGAATTTGCACAGGATTTAAACAGTTACTGTTTCAAATGAGAAAAATGGTCGGGAGTTGTTTTATATTTCAGGGCAAAGCAGCATATCCAGTCTTTCAGCTCCTCTCCTTCCAGCACAAAGGATGAGCATCTCCTGCATGTATGGGCAGCAGTTCCCAGCAGAAGACTTTTCTCTGTATCTGTTGAGCACTTTGAGCTAGAGGTTTCCACACAGGCTGTCTGCCTCAAGCATTTATGTGTTTTAGGAAAACTGTAGCTGTAATCATCCTATTTTTTGTGGCTAAGATCTGGTATAGATATGTGGTTTTGAGCATTCTTGTCTCTGATTTATTGAGAAAACAAAATGCTGCCCAAGCCCAGAGGTTTGGCAGAATATGCTCACCCTGAGAGTGAAATTTGCTGCTTTCTCCAACTTCGGCTATGGGATGGACAAAAATTGTCCTTCATTTTATCTAGCCAGCCTGGCAACAGGGAGTTTCTTTGCACACTACAATGAAGCCACTTGTCTGTGGCTTGCCTTTGGTACCTCAGGCTCTGACTTCCCTCAGGCTCATGTTTATCCTGTGATTCTCTGACATCCTCTCCTTCTTTCAGAAACCTGACCAGGATGAACGTTGATATCTTCAGCTTTCTAGTATACTAGATGAATGTCAGCCTTACCCTGTAGCCCACTTCTCTTCCCCTAGAAGAGGCCAGGTTGAGACCAAGGGGAAGAAGGCAGGCAGAGGCTGTGATTCAACACTTAGAAGTGATGGAATGGGGGAGGTTTTCCTCATTCATTTTTCATCATGAACCCATGACTCTAGATTGCAAATCTTCCAACCACCTTCTTTTGGTTTGAACGAGATTGTACTACGCTCACAGCAACCCTGGGCTGAGTTATAGGTTATTGTGGAAACCATGCAAAACCCTATGGGTTTTGGCACAGGTGCAGGCAATATCACACCAGTTGACTAATGTTAGAAACAGCTTTTAGCACATATGTAGCACCTGTGTCACTCAAAGTGCTGCTCAAACATTACTTAAGTCTTGGGGATGAGGAGGTTCTAGTGAGGAAGGAGGCTTGTTTGTGCTCTCTGATGCAGTTCAGTCTTCTCCAGTATAGCTCATCCCTGCAGAATCACAGCATGTGTGACATAGAGACCACCAGCCCTGAGGTAAGAGTTGCTAATTGGGTCAGTCCCATTGTAGTGACTTTGTTTGCTCTTAGACTGGAAAATCTTTGTTTCTTTTGTGGTAGGCCCTATGGAAAGTGTGCCAGACACATGATAAGTAACCAGTATGTTAGTTCTCTTCCTAAAAACACTCCTGAAAAGATTTTGCTTTCTGCTGTTTGATGTCCCTTGTCTGTGCATTTAAATATACACAGTGGCCAGTCCTTATGTGTGCCCTCATCATAATACTGTTATTGCCAGCTAGCATCTGTCCTGTGACACTAGACCTGACAGCAGATGCAGCAAAACTTGTACTGGTAAACCTGATGGGTGCCACGGACCCCATGATCTTTTCTGTTTGGATGAAGGGAGAACTATTATGGTATTTATAAGGTAGAATGGATATAGTCATGGGTGCAGAGAAGGGCTGCCTATATTTGTGGGTATATGCCCAGGCTGTTGCCCTTCAATACGAGAAGAGACAACAGCTCGCTTCCCAAGTGCAGGGATTTATTGACTTTGTATGAGACTGCTGAATGCCACTCAGGTGCCTCAGTCTCCAGCTTTGCTGTGCAAAGTGCTTCAGAAATTTATGGGCAAACATGTCAAAAGATGAGGCTCACCTGACTCTTACTTGCCTTACTGTGTATTAGAGTCCTTATGTAAATAGCATTCCTCAGTGCTGTCAAGACAACTGATGTGCAGAGCCCTGATCAAGCTTCACTCATGGCAAACCAGAGAAAAATCCCAACTACTTATTCAGTAGCCAAGCACTGGCCAGTGCAATACAAGCTGTTGTTGTTGGGTGGTTGGTGTAGAGGGAGAAAAGCTTCTCAGGCATGACTCACAAATTCCTGGTGACAAATGTGCTGAGGTTTGTCTGAGATGAGGTCAGCTTTCATGAAGGATGAATGCAGCAGAATGGGGTTAGTTCTTGGCTTGGTCTCTATCTCTTGTGTGCAAGAGGCACAAACACCACAGTTGTGGTACCCTCTCCAAGAGCTGAGCAAACATAAAAAACTGCCACCTTCTCCTTCACCACCTATTCCTACTGAATGTATATCTGGAAGCAAAAATATCAGCAGTTCCTTGGGATTTGGTCAGTGCTGACAACCAACAATGTGGCATGCTAATAGAGGTGGAAGCAGACAGGAAAATGGGGAAATGCTGCAGGCAGTGCTAACGTCAGACTGCTTTTATTTTAGCTTTCAAGGTGGTTTTCAGATTTTGTTATGTTCAGTAGTTAAAAACCACATTCATTTCTTCATTACAGAACATTGGACGTCCCTGTTCTTGTTTTGATTTCTAGGCATTTGTGAGTTTAATAAGGTTTTGTGTTTGTTTAGGCAATTATTGCCCACCCAATTGAAAGATAATGGAACGCTGTAGCCCTGCCAAGTGTTTTTATACTTCAATAAAGGAACAAGCAATTTACACAAGGCAATAAAACAGTACTCTGCATCCCTAGTGAAGAAACACAAAGCAGTGTTTGAAACATGTAGCTTGGAAAATAAATCCACCCTTACTCAATGCACTCCATAAAATTAACGGGGCACAAAATCCCCCTTGCGCTTCCCTTTTCCCAGAAGCTTGGAAATAAGCACAAGATGCTCTTCAAAGTTCTGTAACACATTCTACAGAGCAGACTGACTGCTTGTTCAGACTCCCAAAGGGGTGTAGATGTGGTCACATGCTGTGTTACCACTGATTTCTTTTCTCTTTGGGTCTTATTTTCATAGAAGCACTCTCTAGGTCTGCTGCTGGTGCCCCTTACAAACACCAACAAACCCAGCATTTCCAAGCATGTATTATTTCAGAAGCCTGTAGTAATTCATAACAACACTAGCTGTGATCACGAGGCACCCAAAGATCAATATCCAGCTGTGGTATGGCCTTTTTTTTTAAGGGCTTCATCTCCTCCTAGCTGTTAACCCATTGGGAATGCCACACACTCTGCTTGGAATTGCTGTGCTGACCTTTCCTTCAGAGCACCCTCTGGACTTCAGCAGCTGCAGTTCACTTATCCTGGCTGATCACAACTGGGGCTGTTTAAAGAAATAAATACACAGTTTGGCCAGCTGCAGAGCTGGGTTCACAGCAATCTTTCTTAACAAAGGATAAGGTCAGAACCTCCTTAAACAGAAACACACCCTGGCACGAGGATTAAAGCTTTCACATATCTCTTTTGCCATTAAAATCCCACTTCTCATGAGAAACCTCCCTCCTCCTTCCATAAAGCATCCAGCCCTCCTGAGCCACCCGGTTGTCAGTGGATGATGGATTAGCACAGCAAAAGCTGCTGAAGCTTTTAGCTCTCCTTCTCTGGGCATCTACTTCAAACAGCACCCTTGGCCTGGCACACTGTGTAAACTTCACTCCTAATCCCGTAGGCTTGTCTGGGGGGATGCCTGTGAGACCAGGTCACTGTTCTCTACAGAAATTAGAGAGGTCAAAAAAGTAACCACGCTCTAATTTCCAACAGCTGAGAACTTTGATTCAGGGGGCAGATACAAAAGCAGCACTGTCTGTAACTTACTTTTCCTTCACTAGAAGGTATATTACAGAAACTAGAAAATGAAGGAAAACAGAGCCCTTGCTACTGTATTCAGAGATCATCTACCCCAGCTACCCTCTTGAATCACTTTTTGGATGCATCCCAGAAGTAATGCAGTCTAGGAGAGAGGGAGAAAATACACTCTAGGCTCTACTTTTAGTGGCTGCATAAGCCTGAGATGTATTCCATCCCTGCCCCCCATCCATCCTCAACAAAAAAAAAAAAAAACGGCCCTGGAAGAACTCCTGAAGTTGCAGCGAATAGGATGCTGGAGTGCTCTCCTTTGGTGTCTAGATGAGTACAGGGTTTCACCATGTGAGGTCTCAGGGAAGAGAGGCAGGACATCTAGTCCTGCTGCACAGCACCCTGGGTGTTAGGAATCTGCTCCCTTGGAGAAATAGTCATTAATCCAGTGACATCATAATTGGGAACAGAGGCAATTTTTTTTCCCTGTCCTTCAGCTCTGTTTCTTTTCTGTAGTTTCTCTAATTATAGGAAACATTTCAATGACACAGTATATTTGCTCCTCTCTGCCTTGTTGTCACCATCTGGGTTTGCTGCTCTTTCCATACGTTCCCCAGCTGATGTTAGTCACCCAATATAGTGCTACCACCAGCATTCAGCTGGCATTCCTGGCACTACCAAAGGAAGGAGAGGGTGTCACAGGGAAGATAAAGGCAGCTTCTGATCTCATAGGTCAGAAGTAAAATGGAGCCACTCTGCAGCCTTAAACCACTGCTCCATCATGCATCTGTCCCACATTTCAATACCCGACTTTTCTGTAATTGTCCCCAGACCATGCAGTTGGCTTTGGTACCTCATCTCCAGAATTACACTCATGTGAGGAGAGACCAGGACCCTGGGAGGTCTGTGGATTACACCAAATGTTAGCAATTCAACTTCTGCTTCCTTTCCCAGGGATAATTTCCTTTAAGACAGGGTTTTTCTGGAATGTCCTGGGTTGGTTATTCCCCCTCACATCTGGGTGGGAAGCAGTGGGTCAGCAACCTGTCTGCTGAGCAGCTGTAACAAAGTGATTTTATGTCTATAGCATTAGCAGAGCATTCTCTAAGATGAAAACTACTGCCGTATAAATCTAGCATCTTGCAGTAAAAATGATTCTGCCAAGTGCTCTATGCATTTCATTTAGTTTTAACCAGACCTGGGCCTATCCCTCTCCTTAGTCTGGAGAAGCGGAGGCTCAGGGGAGACCTTACTGCTCTTTTCAACTCCCTGAAAGATTGTGGCAAGGTGGGGGTTGACCTCTTCTCCCAGATAACTGTGTTAGGGCAAGAAGTAATGGCTTTAAGTTGTTCCAGGGAGGTTCAGGTTGGATGTTAGGAAATACTTACTCTCAGAAAGAGTAGTGATGCATTAGAACAGGCTGCCCAGGGAGGTGGTGGACTCACCATCCTTAGAGGTGTACAAGAACCACGCAGATGTGGCACTGAGGGATGTGCTTAATGAGCATGATGGGGATGGATTAATGGTTGGACTAGAAGATCTTGAAAAATTGGTCTTTTCCAACCCCTTAAGTCAGTGATCTGCCCCAAATCACCCTCATTATGATTTTTCTGTTCCTTTTTGAAGAGATCAGGGAGCAGGTACAGAGCTACCCAGGCTTTTTCCTAAAAGCACATGCTATTTCTTCTGTTTTCAATTCCACTGTGAAGAATCGTCCAGCAGATGCTGAGTTATGGCTCTTGGTTGGATTACTCAGAGCTGCACCAGTGCACGAGAAAGATGGACTGTGAAAGGGAAGCCACAGGAAACTCGATCCTAGTGAAATAAAGGAGCTCAATGTTGTTTATAGCCTCTTACAACAGCCCCACATCCCTTTGCCTTCTCACAGAATCAGATGAAAATGGGGAAGCCCTGGCTGCATGAGAACTGCCCGTGGGCCTCCTGCCCTGCCTGCGCCAAGGGCTGCTCGCTGGGCCTGGCGCTGCTCCTGGATGGGCTTCTGCCAGCAAGCTCACCCGCTGCCATGGCCAAATTCAGGCTTAATTTCTTCCACTGATTTCCACTATTTCTTGGGCTTCCCTCATAGCTCTTTTCCCTCCTCTGATGTTCTGTCTAGGATGTTGGGTTCCTGCTGCTACACTTCTCCATTCCCTTCTATAGAGGTGTGCCATCCTCAGACGCCACTTCCCCAAGCCTGGCACTTCCTTCATTCTTCCCACACTGTATGGGGTCTGGGTCACATGGAGGAAGGAAATATTTACCCTTGGAGACCCAGTCAGTGCTGAGCAGCTCAGTGGAAAGGTCTGTGGATGAAAATCTGCTGTCAGCAGTTGCAGCTTGGAGCAGGTTGCAGCATCTACCTGAGCTGGCTTGGCAGCCCAGAGGTTTCACATAATTGTGTTTCAAGATGTTTTTAAGTGCTGAACGGACCAGAAGTGTTAAAGGTGATGACGACAATAGTAAGTGCATTAAAGTGACCAAATTATGCATTAGCTTGTAGGAAAAATAAGCCTAAGCTTATGCAAAAATATGATTCTCCCATGTTACTCAGCAGCTCAGTCCTCACTACCAGCAGAAGCTGCCCCATTGCGGGCAGCACAACCGTCAGCACAAGGAGACTTGGGAACCAAAGCCAACAGGTGCTCACTTCAAAGATTTTCATGTTCACAAATTGAGGTGAATTGTAACATGCTGCTCAGCAGCCTGAAAGCAGGGTTGCTGTGTAATCTTTCTCTTCTGTCTCCTGTCTCCTTTCACACCATGGGGACACCACCATGGTCACTGTGCACTTCTTGGAGGGAAATGCCATCTGTGGCTCTGTGTCTCCTGGATGAAACCTTCACACCTTCCTCAAACAGGCCAATAGCCTGTCCCACCTGCATCCAGTCTCCATGCATGGGACCTCCTAAAGCTACGACTGGGCTCCATCTGTGTGCACACGTGCTGCACTTAACCCGTCCTTTTGGCAATGTCTCTGACATCAGCCCAATTACACCAGCCGTGAATTGGACCCTGTTTACACTTTGAAACTGCCATAGCTTACAGCTGAAGTTCAGGCTGTTATACAATGAAACCATTCACACGTCTCATTAACTCTGCACTACACACTGAAAATAACCATGCCACATGATTCTATGATTTTCTCAGTTTATATCATTTATAGGTTCTTTTTTCTCTTCATAATAGTGACTGTCAATATTGGAAACATTTTGGGCTGTCAGTGTAGCAAAAGTGCTACATAGAGCAGAAAATAGTAACTTCTTGGTGTTGTATTAATTGTCGTAGTCTTAAATAATACAGTCCACGAAGGCATTTTAAACCCAAGCTCAAAGATATAGGCATGAGGCCAACTTCTCTGAGACACCAGCGCGCCTGTGGTTGCGTATTTTATACTTTTTGAGCTTTATTTTTTATTGATTTTTAATTTATAATGGCAGTAAAGTACAGTCCAAGTTTCTGAGTGAGCGAAGTGTACAAGCCCTTGGAATTTAATAAAGTTATACTGTTGCCTACACATGGGAAGACACAAGAGTCTTCTGCTCATATGATTTATATTACTGTATTTCTCTGCTGAGTGCAAGCAACAAGTCTTGTGTTGTACATGACTGTGCTCTTGTATAAAGGTTTGTATAACAGATCCAGCACATGAATATCTGGAAATCACAAAGTGCTTGCAAAGTAAAGCATATGTTCCCAGGCTTGAGAGGCACAATGGAGGGACTGCTGCAGAGATGGCTCTGAGGGATTGGTTTTGGTTTGTGCTGCAGAATAGAAGCAAAGGTGGATGCTAGAGCTCAAAACCTATTCCAAAACAGACAGTCTCTTGAAACTACAAAGTAGAGAGGTGGTCTGGGCCACGGGGATGGATTAAAGGCTGGTAGCCAAGGCTGGTAGCAGAGAGAGACGTGGACAAGGAAACCTTTCACTGGATTCTGGAAGGGAGGATATGAGATGGCCATGAGTGTGTGTGAGGAAGAATACATGATGATGCATTTAGAGCAATGGCAGTGTAAGCAAAGCTTGTTGGCAATCATTTCATCCATCTGCAAAAGTAATGTGGGAAGTCATAAAAAAGAGACTGTTGGCAGTCCAATATGAGATGACATACCTTGAAGTAATGTCAGGTCAGAGCCATGTTAGGGCAGAGGATGTCTCAGCTGCTTGTGATTGTAGGTTATGTAAGAAGAGCATATGCTTTATCACAGGTTTGGGAGAAAAAAAGAGATAGCTGTTCACAGCTCCTGAGCCTGAATCAAATAGAAACACTGCTAGAAGTAAAAGGTCTAGGATCCCATTTCATATTGCTAGAATTAAGTAAAAGTGAGTAGGGTTTTGGAGGAAAAATTAAAGATCTTCTATACTCAAGTCACTGGTGACCCATCCTGAGCAACGTGTCAGAGACAGAGCGAAACAAAGAGTGGACCATGAAGCAGGTGGGGATGCAGATTTGTAAGCTGTTATTGAAGAAACAATAGGTACAACTTGGAGGAGATGGAGTGGCCTCCTCAGCATGCACCTTCCGTTCTCTTCATCCGTATCTTGGTCTGTTGCAATGAGCATTCATCTTGCTGTGAATAAGAATAATAACTTAAAGAGAAAATCCCTCCTTTGGTTACTCATCACTTCACCCCTCCTGAAGCGAAACTATTTTTATGGGACTGATGATGAATTTTTTTTTTTCTAGAAGAACAGTCCCAAAATGTGGTGCATAATTACTACTGCAACAAATCTTTTTGGCATTAATTTCCCGTCATCCATTGACATCCACAAACACTCCCACTCCCTCTTGGATAAAGAAAGGAGATGGACAGATGGAGACACTCTGCAGAATTCAGATCTGTTTTCAGGTCTAAAACTTGAAGAACTTCAGTCATGGTTTTGATATATTCAATAAAACCCATACCTATATATAATGCAAGGATCAGAGCCCTTCAATGAGGCTACGTTGTACTTTTCCATCTGTTTCAAAGCTCTCTCACTAAGGTACATGGCTGAAAAGGTCACCTGTGTTTGATTTGGGAATTATAAAGTTTGTTCACGAATTAACTGGGAAGGCAAACCTACAAATGAAACAGAGGGCTTGAAACATAGGTCTGCTTGTAAGTGCATGTTGAAAAGCCATTTTGAAAGCCATTCTAAAATCTGCTCTTATCTTGTTGCCAAGTCATCAGTGGTTTGACCCACATATCAGTACTTTCCTTAAAAAATAGTAATAATAATAAAAGCTTCAGATGAATCTATTTACGCAGGAAAAGGTCTTTCAAAACAACTGCACAGGGGCCAGTATCAACATCTGAACACGGGCTGAGTTGTTACATATTTAGAATTATTCCTTTCATTAGAGGCATGAGGGCTATCTCAGGCATCCTGGGGACTGATTTGGACTTGAAACGTCCTAAAGCAGTAACTGCCTTGCTGGGTCAAATCCTGCCTTTGAACTTGGTAGGCTTCTAATTCCAACTCCTTTCCACACTGTTGCTGCCACTCAGGACTCTATTAAGGTGAACCCACCATTTTCAGTGCCACTGTGGTGTGGCTGTAGCTGTTGCATTGTTGAATTGATATGATTCAGATCTTCTGCAAGGAGATGAAACCCACTCAGAGGACCACCAAACCTTTTTTTCCATCTGATGTTTGCCTTTCCATTTATGCACTGAGTAGGGACATGGAAAAAACAGTGATTGCTCCAGTGACTGCACTCGAGATGCCCGGGGTTGGGTGCCTTGTGTGTGCCAACTCTTGCTGAGCTCTGAGCAATTAGGTAGCAATGGAGCATCAAGGTGAGGAAAAGCACAGACTATTGTGAACAAAGAAAACATGACCTTAAGCAGAAGGATTGCAGAGCGAGGGCAGTGGAGACTGGTGCCAGAGTGAATGGGAGTCTGCAGAGAAACATTTTGATAGCATACAGCAGGAATTGCACTGCAGGATGTCAGAACTAAGAATATGTCTTTACTGTTTCAAAAAGGATTTTTTTTTTTTTTTAATGAAAGAAACATCTGGATCAGAAAATGTAGCATCTGGAATAAAGCATTTTGTTTCATTTTGTTCTCTCTCTGCTCATTTATGCACTTTCTGCATTCCTTCCTATGCAGGGCCTCAGTGTTATCACTGCACGCACAGAGATGCTGCTGATGTGGAAACAATATGGAATTACATACAGTACTTTTGCAGATAGATCATTTCGCCTGCATCTTCCAGAAAGCACAGCCAAGGAAACAGGTGCTTTATCACTGTGTTCTGGGAGACAGATGACCCCAGTCTAAATGTGCACGGTCACCAGTGGTGCCTCTGTCTTGCAGCAAATCCTTACATAGACTGTTGAGAAAGTTGAAGTAGTCTTCCCACAACCTCATCTCCATTCCCCAGGAGTGCTGATGACACTTTCCTTGGGAAGGGCTTTATCCAGACCTAAGAACTCATATTTAATGGGCAAGTGCTTGCAGCACACACCTCCCTTCAGTGTGTTTGGTTCTGGAAGGCTGGACACCCAGAACTTCCAAACACTTTGTGCCGAAGTGCAAAAAAGCAACAAGGAACAGTACTATGACAGCTTTGGTAGATGGGAAAGCTCTTCACCAAGTCCGTCACCAAGAATTCAAGTAAGTTTTCAGCCATGTGGGAAAAAAAAAAAACTTCCTTGATGTGAAGCTATTGTGAACAGAGCTCCGTAATGTGACGGGTTGCCCAAAACAAGAATGCTGAGCCCTGTTTCTGTCCCTGGACATAGCAGCATAGAACAGGAACTGTGTGATCAAAGCCACAAGAACAGCAGAGGAAGAAGCTCAGCAGGACCATCAGGAACACCTGGTGTTACACACTAATGAAATCTGGGTTTGAGACATCTCCCATTTGCTGCTATTTCAGTCTATGAAAGGATAGCCAGCTGCTGTAGAGATGTTCCTGAAATGCCTGCAGTAACTATAGCTGCAGTCCCTGGTGGGCGACCCTATGGAGCACCGTGCTGTTTGCTCAGGTTTTGGAGCATTCAAGCACAGAACAGCTTTCAGTAAAGCATCTAATGAGATCAAGGATTTGCCCATTCACTCTCACTTAGGAAAAGCCGATTTCAGCCAAATTAACTGTGTTAATATTAAAGACATCTTGCTGACAGGTGTTCAACACTGAGCTTATTGAAAATGCCAAGTAATATTTTTGTGAATGTGTGTGTGCGTGTTACAGGTCCATGTTGCCAAACGTCTTGTCACAGGAATGCCTTAAAATTCATGCAAACATGAGTAACATTTTGGCAGGGCAGTGCTTTCCAGCACTGGAAGAGAGAAACCCTGGAGGAAGCAGGACGTACATGCAGCTGGGAGCTGAGAGAGCTGCAGCAGCCATTCACTGGGACCATTCCCGATGATTTATCTGCAGAATTCCCAGCGGCAGGAGGCTGTCGGGGCAAGAGGGTTCAAGGTGGAGACCCCAGCGAGAAACGGCTCCAAGCAGCAGCTGTGCAGAAGGGAGCGGAGATGTGGGAGAGGGGGCAAGAACGGTAAAGAGGGTGAGGAAGCGGTGCACTGCGGGTGGGGGTTATTAGCTTAAGGAAAAAGGGAAAGGGAGAAGGGGAAAGGAAAAAAGGAAAAAAAGGAAAAAAGGAAAGGGAATCATCACGCCGATTTGCAGAGCGTGACGTAG